>QXEO01000280.1:4119497-4516763 GCA_007115705.1 Dactylis glomerata | reverse complement strand
TATATATATGTGTGTGTGTGTGTGTGTGTGTGTGTGTGTGTGTGTGTGTGTGTGTGTGTATTTCTATGTTTGCGTATATTTTCAATATACTTAAATATCATGATATAGATCTCTAAAGTGTACGGTCAGAAAACTAGTAGTGGTTCTAGTGTAATATTAGGTGAGTATAATTATAGAAGTCTCTAGAGTTAAAACTGAACAGTTGGCAAATTTCTTGTAAGTTTTCTTGATAAACTTGGCCCTCCAAATATTGAAAGAGAAAAATTATGACACCCAGGGGATACAAACTTGCCGCAAATAACATGTGTCATCCAACCACTCAGGAAGGAGGCACATGTTGTCAAAGGAAGAGTACCATCATTTACCAGACGGGCTCCACCAGGAAGTCGGAACATCGACGATCACTTCTTTCAGAAAGTCTGAAATTCACCACCCACTACCATAGATGAAGATGAATGCTGGTGACCACCTAATAAGTGTCGAGCACACACACTCGACTAGCTATCACTACTAGCACCAATTCACGGGTTGGAGGAAGAACTCCGCCCTAGAGTGCGCCAAGAATTATTTTTGGCATGCATGCGTCGAAGGAAGAGATGCCCCAACACTAGCTAGTGACCACCACAGATAAATCTGGAATGCCAAGAGCTGAGAATAAGATACCTGGACAAACAATAGACTATCACCACCGGCTCCCCAAATGGGGAAACCCACGAGGCGGATTATCTGAAGCGAAAAAAGGGGCAATCTTGCAACATCAAAGTTGCTAGAACCCATGTAACTCTAGTGATAGAACCTCCAAGGTTTGTGGCAAAAGAGGAGAAAGGGGAAATTTGGCTTCGCCTAGGATCTCTTATTCATGGAGTTGTTGTGTAGCCACTAATCATCGTTAAATGCACCATCTACAAAGGCAAATCTAGGGCTTTAAAGCTTGGCATTACTGGAGGAAATAAGATATGGAAGAAGTAACCCCATCATGAGGAAGAAGGGGGCTATTTATAGCTCCCCCAAAATCTGATCATTGGTTCGTCGGGACCCTAGAAATTCAGGTATGATGGCGGAAATCCTGGCCCTAGAAATTCTAGGGTAAGTGCTTTTTTTGGGGTTATTCTGGCCCTATTTCTAGCCAGCTACCGAGAATTGCACCACGCGGTGAAAATCAAAGTATGGAGCTAGAAATTGGGCCCGATAATACTCAAAATTTCTAGCCCACAAAAAATATGTCACAACCCTGAATTTTTGGCCTTGCGGATCCCAGAAATTCTAGCATGGAGCAAATTCCTAGCCTACCTGGAGAGAATGCCAACAACAAGATTTTGGGGTCTCTCACTCCAACAACTCGAATGGTTGTGTGAGGAAAAGAATTGTTTTTATACAATTTTTATTTCGCCAGCACATTCCATCATGCAAACCCGCTTGATAGTATGTGTTCCCTACGACTCAAATACAAAAAGAAACATCGAGAACCCATGTGGTCTTTTTAGTTTTGACTGGCCGATCAGCATCTTGTGATTTTCACTAGATAAACCTAAAACACTTAGCACAAGGTAAGAACACAATTGTGTTGTTAATAAACACTCAAACCTTTGTTAATAAACACTCAAACCTCACTTAGTGAGGGAATTGCCCTTTTACCAATAATATTCCACTCATTGTTTCCTTATAAGGTCAATATGCCTAATATTCACATGACATGCTTTGTAGTTTCTCACAGCACATCCATCACCACCGCCTCCACCTTGTGAGGATGGGTGGTGGCTTCATTTGCAACACTCTACTATCAATTGTACAAAAGAGCGGGAGAGAGAAGGATAAAAGAGGATCTCCTATCTCCTTGGGCAATGCACGAACCACCACATGAGGGAAAGCCTCCGGCTGGCCACCTCCCCGCCAGCTACCATAGGGCCAAAGTATCCACTCTCTAGGGAAGCATTTGCCGAGCCAAGGTGCTCCACCACTTCGTCTTTTTTCATTGGCACGTCAACGATGTCGTGTTGTTCAGGATCATTGTCGTTGCTAAGGACTCGCTGTCATAAGGCACCTTCATCGGGAGATTACTTAAGTGTCAATATACTAGGCAATCCAAAGTTTCTTCATCAACTCGCTCCTTGAAGTATGGATCCCACCCCCCCCCCGGCCCACCCCACCCCCACTCCCCAAACTTCAAAAACAAATAAGCGAAGTCCGTCTATAAGAGAGGCAACCATATTGCATGTCTGCATTGGCTAGTTTTACGAAGGACAGTAATGTTGCATCATAACGTTCAAAGAAAATTTGGCAAGCAAGTCGCGGCCCTTACGACATAACTCGGGGTTTTCGTCTTCTTCCTTGTTGATTAACAAAGATTTAGGTGCATAACAGAGAAAGATTGTACAGAACGGAGTCTTGGTTGTGGCACATTTCAACATTGTAGCTACATGCTTGCGATTTAGAGCTAACTTTAGACCTCGATGTTACCTATTCTTCTTTGCACTTGTTCTTGGTGTGGTTGTTTCTATTGCCATCTATGCTACCTTGGGTTGCTATTTACTGTTTGCACTAAGTGTTCACTATTCTAGTTGCATCTTTGAACTAATATACAACAACCGGTGCAGACTCTCTCAGAGTCTTGGCAAGTTGAAAAACTTATGTATCGGGATTTTCACAACAAAATCTCATGAATCCTCCCCCCCCCCCCACCCCCTTCCTAATTTTTAAAGTTCTAGCTTTGTTCTACATCAAACTTTTTAAAATTTGACCAAGTCAATAAAAACTATGGACATCTAAAACATGAAATTAGTTTCTATAGTTTCATTATTATATATATTTAGTGTTTCAGATATTGCGCAGTTCTCTAGAGTTTGTCAAATCTGGAGAACTTTGACTTAGGATAAAGTTATGGTCGAATCTGGAGAACTTTGACTTTGATAAAGTTATAACTTCAATAATTTGGAATTTATGGAGGGTTGTTTTTCTCTTAGTCTAGTTTGATCTATGTATTACTTATAATGAATACATGCACAATTGGGAGCTTGCTCTAGGGGCATATTTGATTCAGAGGATTAAAAAAATGCAAGACCAGATAAAACATAGGATTGTTGCAATGACATGCCCGTTTGAATCCTACAGGGTTTTTCCTTGCACCAAAGTTTGTTTGATTGCGCCATAGAGAAAACTTAGGAATATTTACGCGAGAGATTCGAGCAGCTGGAAATTTTTACTATAGTATATAGGACAAAAGAATCTGTATGAAAAAATCATGTAGGGATCAATCCTACAAACAAATCAAGCCACACATGCATGATTCTGAGGATTTTGATCCTTACTACGTTGTGGAGTTCTCATGCATTCCAGGAATCAGTAGATATAAATCCATGTTAGTCTGGGGAGGATAGCATTTGAGGCCAGTCGGCCAACAAAGCATACCTCAGTCTGCCTTTTTTTACATCGAGAGCTACTAAATGTGGCACCTACTACTACATAAGTACATCATAAGTACTCTTCGTTCTGACGTGGCATATACACTTCCATCTATGGAGCTTGGCTGGCACATGCATGTATGGGCAGGAAATGAGAGCATACCGTGCCCCCAAACCCCACAGAAAAGTAGTACAAGCGCCACAAAAGCAATCCTTTAACCACTCCTTTTATTCACAACTTTAATCTCACTGAACCATCCAAACTAACTTAATTAGTCCCTTAAAGTTCACAATTCTTTCCTTTGTAGAGCGGCCAGTCCTGCCAACATGCCATGTGCACAAAACCTTCCCCCGGCACGGCATCTCCCTTTGCTTCCTCGTCTCTCTTTATTGTGATCTCCAAAGGAAAAGTGTATATAATCCTTCCTTCTGCTTTTGCATTTGCACTAGTACGTCAAATTAATTACTAGTAATGCTAAATTTATCCACTAAGGAAAATTAATGATGTACATGTAACAACCCTCTTCATGTGAAATACTGCAAAAGTTGCAAGTTCCTAGGTGGCAAAGCAAATACTACCATCATGGAGAGCAAAGTACAGAAATGTTTGCAATTCAGTACCATGCCCTTTGGTCCTTAATTTACCCTGTGGTGTATGTAGATTGTAGCAGAAGAGCGAAGCTTAACTGCTGATCCTCCACCGGCCACCCTCTCTATCGCTGACATCTCCATGTGCTCCGATCACTACATCTACATGTGCCTCCTTCCACTCTTCCTCTCCGTCCGCCTTAAAACCTCGCCTCTCCGGCCAATTCATCCCTCCACATATAAAATCTAGCCACACCTGCTCCATCTCGCTAGCTAGCCAATATATCCTTCCATTCCGTTACCGAGCTCATCAAAACATCACCATTAGAGGCAGGCATATTCATCATCATCAGAGGAAGAAGAAGAAGAAGCATGAGCAATGGCGGCTCTCCTACCTCCTCCCCTTCTGTCTGCTCGAGATCATGGTATGTACATTTACTAGGAGCTAATCATCAGCACGATCTTCACAAAAGCTAAGGTCAAGCCTCTGATCATTGTTGGACCTCGCACCATGTCATGTTTATGCATTTGTAAGGTCTATAAGCGAGGATTCATTGAGGAGGTACGTGAGCTACGCGAGCGAGAGCTGCATCCAGGAGCTGCTCGCCGCGTCGGACTCCGGACGGGGCAGCGGCGGCGGAAATGGCGACGGCGACGACAACGACGGGTGGAAGACGCTGGCGTACTGCAACGGCGTGGAGATATCGAAACGGCGGTCGGGGACCGGGCAGGTGTTCCGGAGCCGGTGGCTGCTGCACGCCGTCTCGCCGGAGCAGTTCATGGCCGTCGCCAACGCCGTCGACGCCGCCAAGGTAATCTTTACTTCTTATTTGCTGCGGAGTTTTCTTTAGGATGATTATTTGACTTTAGTCGTTGAGCAGAGCGTTGCGTTTTGATTGAGAGCCGTATTGAGAAGCCAGCTGTGATGATGATTTGACGGGTGATTTGGCTTTGTGACCTAGCTACTTTGATGATTAGAATGGGTACATTACTCCAGTGAGTGCAACAGTTGGGTTAGTCTAGGTTGGAGGTTCGTCTTGTCATCAGCTCGCTGGCCAGCTTGGTACACAATGCAAATTATGGCCCGCTTTAAGTGGTCACAGCGGTGACTGTAAAATCTCCATTATGTCTCGTGATTTGCAAACCTAACATGTGTATACCCGTGACCACTGACCATATTCCGTGTGCCCGTGCACAGCCAAACCGTGAATGCAAATCACTCAACCCGTGAAATTTATAAAACTGAACCCCGACAGTGTTTGTATTTTAAATTGAGATTGAACAGACGCAAGCGGGCATGCGTGGGTTTGCGAGCCCACAAGTACAGGCCAAATCATTTGGCAGAGAAAGCCAAGCTAGCTACTAGCTGAGTGGCATACTCCCTCCGTCACGAATTACCCTGCATTCTGTGTTTGGTTAAAGTTAAACTTTTCAAATTTTGATCAAATATATTGGTAAAACTATCAATAACTATGAAACTAAATACATGCAATATGAAAATATATTTTATGACAATTCTAATGATGGTTATTTTATATTATATATATTAATATTTTTTCTTATACGCTTAGTCAAAGTTTATAAAGTTTGACTTTGACTAAACCCAGAATGCAGGGTAATTCTTGACAGAGAGAGTATATACGAGGATGGTACTACTTAGATGCATGCGTGCTAATTAACTATGGTGATTAAACGGTGGCACGCATATGAGGCCATGGCCGCCCCATACGCGCACGCGCACGTGGAGCCACATGTTCAAACATCAGCGTTAATCAATATAGTAGATGAGTAACGAACCATTAGACATTGTTTACTTTCAATGTATTTGAGGGATGGGAGGAATTCCTTCAAATTTTGAAAAATCCCAATAGTTTGTTTACTAAATCGATTTAGAGGAGATAATCCTGAGATATCCTCATAAATCCTCTTATTTTTGCCTATAGAAAACTCTCCATATATTAGTGCATTTTTTTGGAGAGTATTTGAGAGGACTGCCGGAATTGGGTGAACACCAAATGCTCTCATATCTTCAAACCCCTTGGGGTGAAAATACGAGAGAAGTAAACAAGGCCTTAGTGATTTTTTCTTCTCTAGTGAAATTTCGATGTCATGTCGTGTGTTGGACCTCACAAAATCAACATATAAAGCTTATATACGAAATGTAAACCCTAAAAAAACATGGAGAAACTTCTAACATCACAAACATTCAAGATTTCCTTTTAAAGTTTTGGAATAAAGATGCACCTATGTTTTTCATATTTTGAAGGAAAGAAGTGACAAAATCGTGAAATAATGAATATATACATTGTTGCCACCTAGGACATCATGGAATTTAGGCTCGATTTTATGGTTGGCTGAACTATTGTTATACTCGGATGCAGTAGCGGAGCGTGAACAAAATACAAGAGGGGGCCAACTCCAAAGAAAATATCAAATAAGCATAAAAATGGGGCAAGTCATAGAACATACGTAAGATATTATTATATGTCAATTTCATGATGGTATATAGGTATTTTTTTCACGCAAATGTAAAAAATAGCTAGAATAAACCTAGGCATTGTGGACAAGAATTTCTTGTTTTTCGAAAAGAAAAGACTGTATATAATTACCAAAAGACCAACTATGACCAATGACTAACTAGATAAATGCTCTCAGGAGTTGACGTATGTTCAGGAACTTCTTCATCTTGTTTTCTTGAAAAAAAAATTGCATCATCTGTTGTTTCCCCATTGCTACCAAAATTTTAAAAATGCACCAATTGAGCAGTCCGGTGGAGTAATAAGCATCTAAATTACCAGTACATCCAAATAGGCCAATTTTCCATGAGAAAAATATTATTCTGGAGTTGATACCTAAGATGCGTGATAGAGGTTCACGTCAAGCAGTGGGGCGCTAGGCGTCGAGGCAGGGCGGAGCAGCAGCAGCTCACGACTCGCCAGGGCGCGGGTGCGGTGTCATGGAAGAGGATTGAGGGCAGGGGCGAGGAGGAGGATCAGGGGCAGGGGCGAACCGGTAAATCCATAGCGGCTGGGTGAGCTCGGCATGGAGGGCGGCGGACGCGTGACTTCTCTGCTCGGTTTCGGTATTATGGATGAGCTGGTAAAAAGGAGAGGACAAATTGGGCTTGATTTGCTGATGCGCTGAGTGAAAAAAATCTAGTAGTAAGAAAATGTATTTTGGAAAGGGGGGCAGCGGCCCACTTTCGCCTCCACTACGCTCCGCCAATACTCGGATGTGGAATAAGCATAGATATACATATAGCTTGGTAAGAATTGATAAGAATTATCATTACCACCACCACATGACTGCCACAATGCTACCAAACAGAGTCTAAATCGTCGCTAATTAATTAACCAGATCGACTTACTATTCCACAAAAAAAACACTCATTTGATTGGCAAAAAACACTACTGCTTAAAGTCAAATGTATACATGCATTCTTTTGAGATATCACTCCGTCTTGTAATATAAGATATTATGAGACAAAGAGCGTATTTTGTTTGATGAAATAAACAATCAAAGTAAAGATTTATATGTGTGCTGCTTTTTACATGACAAATTTCTTTTAATTTGAACCAATGTTAGCTTTGTGTAATAAGCATTAATTTATGTAATATGTAAAATGTACAACAACATAATAATAAGACATGTTGGAACTTCTCTCATGTTAGTGCTTACAGAGGCAGGTCTCGTGTATTTAGATTTGGTCGTAGAAACGGAATAGTATACATGCATAGGACAGACGAACGTGCATTGGCAGTTCTTTGACTCGAAAGTTATGTACAGATTAAATTTTGAAAAGGTCAAGACCTAACCCCTTTAAGTACACCACTCCGTGATCATGGCACTTGGTACCCACCATACATGTTAGGATGGTCCTGCATGCTCCCTAATCTGGTAGATTGAGCTTCTACCATTTTGGATGTATCCACTCCACTAATATTCCGAGAATGAAAAGGGTAGACCACTGATCTTGCACTGTTACAATATCTTCTAGTTAGGCGTGCTGGGGAAACTATAGTCCGCTAATCTTGCAGTATATGGTATGTACCCAATTTTTTATGGCACCAGATTGGGACACACTCTTTTTAGTGAAGACGATATGGCATTGTGCTAGCTAGGCTGGCTGAGCAAAATGGGCTGGATGAGGGGCTCCAAGTTAATGGCCCATATACAGCAAGTCATATTATTACTTCATCTGATCTACTCCATTCTAATGAAAAAAGTGTCGGATAATTTAGTATAATTAACTAAGTATAAAGTTTGTAAATACTTTTTTGATCCAAGGGATTATAAGTGTTGCTGATTTTGTATAAAATTATGCTAAATCAGCGATGCTTATTATACATCAGAGAGAGTATTACTAGCTAGTTTAAGATGAACACTGACTTTGTCTCAAAATAAAGTTAAACTTTAAGTTTGTTATAGGAAAAAAATCAACATCACAATCAATTTGTCATGAAATATGTTTGCAGTGTATTTATTTGGCATGGTAAATGCGTTGGTACCAAATTTCCAGTCTAGTGCAAATGGTTTCGCAAAAAAATGTCCAGTGTGCAAATGGTATATGCGTCATGACTGGAGTAACATGTATGCAAATTTTCAAACTATTGCAGCAGTGGGAGTCTGACCTCGTTGACGCGACGTACATCAAGGAGCTGGGAGACGACCTGAGCATCATCCACCTCAAGTTCGGCGACGCCTCGAAGCTGTTCCGGCGGCGGGACCTGGTGGTGTACGAGCGGCGGCAGAGCATGGACGACGGCACGCTGGTGGTGGCGGTGGCGTCGCTGCCCAAGGAGATCGCGGCGGGCCTGCTGCCGCGGGACGCCAAGGGCCGGAGCACCGTGGGCAAGGGGCTGCTCCTCCAGTCAGGGTGGGTCGTCGAGAAGCTCGACGACGACGCCGAGTCGTGCCTGGTGACTTACATGGTGCAGCTGGACCCGGCGGCGGGGTGGCTGCCGCGGTGCATCGTCAGCCGGCTCGACAACAAGCTCGTCACCATCATCGCCAAGCTCAAGAAGCTGGCGCAGACCACCACGTGCACGTCGGCGGCGGCGGTGCACGCGGCCGCCAGCAGCTGCAGCTCCGACGAGGCGTGTGATCCAGAAGAATGAAGCATCTGAACCCTCTACTCTAGCAGTGCGTGATGTCATTAATTAGGCGTAAGTAAATACGGTTTTGTAGATAGTATATGGTGTGTCGAGGTATCACGTATACAGCTTGGGAGTTGCTGTCAAACGCCATGAATCTGTACTATGTGATCGAACGAGGATGTGTAGTGTATACGTACGTTATTTGGCTTTGCAAACGATCGACTGCACGCGTGCTTGTAAGTAGCACAATTTTGCCATGTCACTACTCACTAGCATCAATTTGAGTGTCTCCGTTGTTCAGAGTTTCAGACTCCAACAACCAAGAGAATGTTCAATTCTGATATTGCCATATGCTCTGTGGTTCAGCAAATCAGGTATCACTAGTAGAAAACGGGGCTAATATCCTGGGGCATTAGTCCCGGTTGCTCTTTGAACCAGAATTGATGCCCTGAGCCCTACCGCTTTTTCGGCCGCAGGACCCCAGAATCCATTAGTCCCGGTTCGTTTGGAACCTTTAGTCCCGGTTCGTATTACGAACCGGGACTAATATGTCTGGAGTCGAATCCGGCCGTTGCCAGGCTAATTAGTCCCGGTTGGTATCACCAGCCGGGACTAAAGACTTAGCCTTTAGTCCCGGTTGCTATTACCAACCGGGACTAATGAGTTCTCTATATAAAAAACTCTTTCTTCCTCCCCGAGCCAGCCATTCCCCCTCTCCACTCTACAAGTGTTCTCCATGCAACAAGCTAGCTCTAGTTCATCCTCTTTGATCACCATTTTTTGTCACAAATTGGTGTCCCCTCTTCAATCTAAGTGGACTAAAAGGTGAGGAACTTTGAGCTTTTATCTTTCATTGGTAATTTAGCTTATTTAATGCTCTAGAAGTAGAGAGATTTGTGAATTTTTATGGGAGCAATTATTTAGATGTTTATTTGATTATGTGTAGAAGTAGATGAAGATAGAGGTAGAAATAGAGGTAGAGATAGAGATATAGATAGAAATAGAAAATAGAAAATAAAAATAAAGATAGGGAGATAGAGATAGAGATAGAATTAAAAATAATAATAGAAATAGACATAGACATAGAAATAGAGATAGAGATAGAAATAGAAATAGCGATAGAAATAGAAATAGAAAATAGAAATAAAAATAGTGATAGAAATAGAGATAGAAATAGAGATAGAAATAGAAATAGAAATAGAAAATAAAAATTGAGATAGAAATAAAAATAGTGATAGAAATAGAGATAGAATTAGAAATTGAGATAGAAATATATAGATAATAGAAATAGAGATAGAAATAAAAATAGTGATAGAAATAGAGATAGAAATAGAAATAGTGATAGAAATAAAATTAAAGATATAGAAATGGACATACAAACAAAATTAGAGATAGAAATAGAAATTGTATATTTGATTTGCGTTTGATATATACTTATATAATGCAGATGAGCCGAGCATGGATGTACGCCGATCGACGCTCTTGAGATTTCATTAAAGGCGTGCATTCTTTTCTCAATGTGGGTGAGGCAACCAAGCGGAATGGTTTTATGTGTTGTCCATGCGGTGTTTGTCGGAATGAGAAGGATTACCCCTCCACAAAGACCCTTCACATCCACCTGTTCCGGTTCGGTTTCATGTCCGGCTATAATTGTTGGACCAAGCATGGGGAGAGAGGGGTTATGATGGAAGACAACGATGAAGAAGAGAATGATGACAACTATCCTGAGTTCCCTGAAACCACCTATACCGCAATGGAAGAAGAAGAAGAAGAAGAAGAAGGTGAGGTCGATGGAGACGGCGATGGAGACCAATGGAGATGGCTTCGGGGGCACTTCCCCGTCCCGGCAGGGTGCCGGAACAGAGATTTCTATCTCCCGAAATTTGTCTTCGACGGCGGCGGCGCTGCAGAACTCTTCTGGAAATTTCGCCGATTGTTTTAGGGTTTTCCGTCCCGAGGCTTTATATAGGCGAAGGGGCGTCGTCAGGGGACTGCCAGGGCGCCCTCACACGTAGGGGGCGCGGCCAGGGGCCAGGCTGCGCCGCCCTATTGTGTGGGGCCCTCATGGCCCCACTCCGTCTCCTCTTCGGTTCTCTGGAAGCTTCGGTGAATTTCTGGATGTTCGGCTTTTGTTTCGTCCAATTCCGAGAATATTTCCTGTGTAGCTTTTCTAAAACACAAAAACAGCAGAAAATAGAGAACTGGCACTGTGGCATCTTGTCAATAGGTTAGTTCCGGAAATCGCATAAAAACGCCACGAAGTGTAACGAAACACAAGGCAAATGGTGTAAAAACAAGCATAGAGCATCAAAAATTAGAGATACGTTTGAGACGTATCAGTAGACTACTCACACATCGCGCCGGTGGCAAGCATGGCGATGAAGAAGACCTCCGGTGGTGATACCCCTCTCCGGCAGGGTGCCGGGAAGAGCTTCTGGACCCTCCTGATCTTTGGGTCGACGGCGGCGGCGGATCGCGATGTGTTCTGGAAAAGTGATCGGGTATTTAGGATTTTCCTATCGGGGGGTCTTTATAGATGAAGGGGCGGCGTCAGAAGTAGACCAGGGGGCCCACACCATAGGCCGGCGCGGGCCAGGGGTGGGCCGCGCCCCCTGGTGGTGTGGCCATCCTCTGCTCTGGCTCCATCTCCTCTTTGGTGTTCTGGAAGCTCCGTAAAATATCTGGACGTCTGGCTTTGGTTTCATCCAATTCTGAGAATATTTCCTGTGTAACTTTTCTAAAATATAAAAACAATAGAAAATAGGGAACTGGCACTGTGGCATCTCGTTAATAGGTTAGTTCCAGAAAATGCATAAAAATGCCACGAAGTGTAACAAAACACTAAGCAAATGGTGTAAAAACAAGCATGGAGCATCAAAAATTATAGATACGTTGGAGACGTATCAGGATGCTGATACGTCTCTATAATTTTTGATGCTCCATGCTTGTTTTTACACCATTTGCCTACTGTTTCGTTACACTTAGTGGCACTTTTATGCATTTTTCGGAACTAACCTATTAACGAGTCGCCACAGTGCCAGTTCCCTGTTTTCTGCTGTTTTTGTGTTTCAGAAGTGATACACAGGAAATATTCTCGAAATTGGACGAAACAAGTTCCTGAAGTCTTATTTTGTACGGGAGCTTCCAGTCATCCGAACGAGAGAAGGAGAGGGGCCACCAGGGCCCCTCACACCTGGCTGGCGCGGCCCAGGCCCTGGCCGCGCCGCCATGGTGTGAGGAGGCCTGGGGCCACCTCTGACATCGCCCCTTCGCCTATAAAGACCCCCCGACGGGAAAAACCTAAGGACCCGATCACTTTTCCAGAACACATCGCGATCCGCCGTCGCCGTTGACCCGAAGATTGGGAGGGTCCAGAAGCTCTTCTCGGCACCCCGCCGGAGAGGGGAATCGCCACCGGAGGTCTTCTTCATCGCCATGCTTGCCTCCAGAGCGATGAGTGAGTAGTCTACCTTGGACTATGGGTCCATAGCAGTAGCTAGATGGTTGTCTTCTCCACCATGTGCTTCATGTTTAGATCTCATGAGCTGCCCTACATGATTGAGATCACCGTTATGTAATTCTACATGTTTGATTTGTTGGGATCCGATGAAAATTGGTGTTATGATTGAGTTGTTGTACTGAATTATATCTTTTGTTATCTCTATGTTGTTTATGATCTTGCATGCTCTCCGTTGTTAGTAGCTATCTTGGCCGAGTAGTTGCTAGTGACTCCAAGAGGGGGTATTTATGCTCGATAGTGGGTTCATGCCTCTATTTAACCTGGGGGAGTGACAGAAACCTCTAAGGTTGTCGATGTGCTATTGCTACTAGGGAGAAAACAACATTCATATGCTCAAGGGCATATGCTTTGTTTACATTACACAATTTGCTTAATGCAATTATCTGTTGTTCGCAACTTAATACTTGTGGAGTTCTCGGATTGATTCACCACAAGTGGATTATTAGTCATAGATGCAGTTGGATGGTGGTCTATGTATTTTGTTGTAATGCCCAGATTAAATCTCATAGTGATCTTCTTGACATATCACGTTTATCTTTATTCTATCAATTGCCCAACTGTAATTTGTTTACCCAGCATGTGTTATTTATCTTATGGAGAGACACCACTAGTGAACTGTGGACCCCGGTCCTATTTCCATCATATTGCTATCACCTGTTTACTTTACTCGCACTGTTTAGTTTACTCGCATATTCTACTGTTTTCCACTCGATACGCTCATAACCTTTGTTTTAAGCAAACCGGTGAGATTGACAACCTCATCGCAAGTTGGGAACAAAGTACTTGGTTGTGTTGTGTGCAGGTTCCGCGTTGCTACTAGCCGAAGACAAGTCAACAAGTATCATTAAACGGCGCCCTTGTTGGAGTGTTACTAAGCCAGTCCGCATCACCTTCAGTCGTTATTGTCTGCTTTTCTCCTGATCGATATACCTTGGTTCTTAACTGAGGGAAAACTTGCTGCTATATTCATCAAAACCTTCTCTTGGGGTTTACCAACTGGCCGGTCATTTTCTACAAGTCAACAAGTTTTCTGGCACCATCATCACCGCGCAATCAACAAGTTTTTCTGGCGCCGTTGCCGGGGAAGAGTGGAAGACTTCTGCGAGGGGAGTTTTCGCACGCACATCCTTTACTTTGTTTTATTGTTTTGCTTTACTTTATTTATTTTACCTGTATCGTTTTATATCAAAAACCCAAAAAAATTAGGATCCTTGGTAATTGTTATTTCTTTACTTTTAGTTCATCTTGTTGATCCCTAAGTACGTTCTGGAGGACCTCTCAGTAGGTAGTGGTTCAATTATTGGAAAAAGTAACATTGAGGAGTTCTTTAATCACATTAGTATGCATAAGGAAGTTGAGGAAAAATCTTTGGTTGAGCTAGCTCCTAGTATTGAAGTTGCTTCTTCTTATTTGATTCACATGTTGGAAACTAGGTTTGCCAGTCTTAATCCTTTTATGCAATACATGTTCCTTAAGCTTCATGAAATTGAGGATCCCGAAAAGAAAGCTTTTATTTTGGAAGCTTTGCGCTTAGAATTTAAAGATGTCGTTATTGAAGCTAGAAAAGTTCTTAAACATTTTAATAAACTCGGTTCACCTATAAAGGTTATTGGTACTAATGATGAAGGAACCGAAATACCTATACCTAGCAAGCTCTTGGGATTATGTGAAGCTTTCAAAAATAATTTTGATTGGATCTATCCCAAAAATCTTTTTTGTGATTTGAGTGAACAAATGCGTGATCACAAAGGGTCTTCTAAAACTTATGTGGATAAAATACAATGCCTTATTGACAAGACTTCTGCAGTTGATCTTAATGCTCCTCTTGATGTTACTTGATTCGCAATTTTTTGCGCTTAGCTCAAAGGCGTTAAAGAAAAGCACTCTTGGGAGATAACCTAATGTTTTATTTCCAGTACTTTTTCTTTTATTTGAGTTTTGGAAGTCATTACTACTGTAATGACCGCTCCTTTTCTTGTTTATTTTGTTTTTGTGCCAAGAGAAGCCTCTAATTCGAGTGAGGTAAAGATTTGGGGATGTTGCTGTCCTGAAACTGTTTTCGGTGCTGCACCGTAAAAATTCGTATAAATTCTCTGTACATCTTTTGGACCTGCGATTTCTTGTGCATGTGTCCTAGGTTATATCCAAACTTTCGTTAGTTGAACACTTTTTGATTTGAGCAACAGAAAACCCCTCAAAAATTCGACCTTTTTTCAGCTGTTCTGTTTTGACAGATTTCTGCCAATATTTGTGTTTGCCACTTTATCGCTTTCTTTTGAGTTCTTTTAATCACAAAACTTTTGGGGAAGTCGCTACAGTAGTATTTGCTATATATGTGGTGGTTTTGAGTTGAAACCTGAAGCAAAAAGAGGTTGATTATATGTTATGCTACACTAATGTTGCTAATAGATTTGTGTTTAGTTTTGTATGAAGGAAGTTTTCAAGTGTAGGGATTGGAGAATGATGAGATGAGTTGAAGAATGGACAAAAGCTCAAGCTTGGGGATGCCCATGCATCACCCCAAGAAATATCCAAGAAGTACAAGCGTCAAAGCTTGGGGATGCCCCCGAGGCACCCCTTCTTCATCGGCAAAAATCAGGTCACCTTTCAAAACACTATATTTTTATTGCTTCATGCACTATGTGTTTTTCTTGGAGCGTCAGTTGTTTTAGTTTTCTTAGTTAGTTTAGTTTTGTTTGCTGCAATAAATGGTTGGACCCCAACAAATTTCCTTTGGAGGAGATGTACTCGTTTTCATTTGCAAAGAACACTCCGTTTTTCATTCTTACAATTTCACCGGGTGTTCTTCTTTTTCCACTACTGCTTTGGTTTTCATTTTCGCCTTGATTTGCGTTCAGACCTTGTCATATCTTTTCATCAAGGTGTATTTTTGCCTCTGATCTTTATTGGTTTTCATCAAAAGAGGTGTCTTTAAAAATTTCAAATGGTGTTGGAAAAGAGAAAAAGCTTTATGCAAAAAAGTGGTACAAGAAGGAGCTTGTGTAGACTGCGGCTTAGGCTTTTTCATGTCATGCTTGATGTCTTTTTGATAGTATGCTTAGTGGTTTTGTTGTAGCATGACTTGTCTCAAATAACTGAGATTGCTTAATAAGCCTTTGAAAAAATCATGCGTTGTTTTTATTATTTGGAAGCATTATTTAGGTTTTCTCCTTGATGCTTTATTTGGGTTGACTTGGCGCATGCTCACACATGTTAGACTCTTACAAAGTCGCCAATAGCCTCTATGATAATTTAGTTTTTGACTTTTGATGCCATCTTATACTTCTTTTAATGTCGCTTTGTCGCTTTGCATGATTATGGCCATTATTGCTCTCTTAGTTGGTCGCTCCCAGTCTTTTGCTAGCCCTCGCCTTGTACTGAGTATGAGCTCTACTCGTGCATCCAACTCCTAAAAGCCAAAGTTTTCCGAAGTGTCCACCATACATACCTACTAGCAATTTGTTATTCCAAGTAAATTTGACTTGCTTTTATTTTCTCTTCAAATTAAACTCTTACCAGTGTTATGCGAAATTCGGTCAGTAAAGCTCTCACGAACCGGAAGGCACACTTTACTTTTTCCTGTTCTTAAAAATTTGACATTGTGGTCTCTTATATTGAGTTGTTATGCTTGCAAGTTGTAAGTTGGAGACTAGCCCAGCCATGCAGTCATGGGCAAGCTTTCAACATTGCACTTCTTATTTGAGTTGATATCGTGATCTTTTGTTTATGGATGCCCGCGGTGTGAAATGAATTGGGAATCTTGTGGGGATCATGGAGTTTGTATATGTGTTAGGGAAATGCCAGGCCACTAATCTAAGCCATGCATAATTCATGGTGGAAATTTGCAGCATACCCATGGTGAACATTCGACGACGCATCTCACAATAAAAAGCTAAACAAATGGCAAATAAAAGAGATGTCGAGGTGTTCATTGTCTGCTTGTCCTGTCATTTTGATGTGGGCTTGTTCCATGTCATCGGGCACGGAGGTACCCCATTGGCGGTTCTCAATGATATGCATATATTTACAATGACAAGAGCCTTGCTTGGGACTCTAAGTAAAGTAGCATGAGGTTTGGGTACTCGTATTCACGGGACACGAGGTTTTCAACTTATGATTTGTCAAGCATATGCATCGTAATTGTTCTCGCATTAACTTTAACCATTCAAGATGCTTATGATGGGGGCAATAAGAGCTCAAAGCCGGTAAGTATCATAATTTTTGAAGGTTATAAAACTTGCAATCACTGCTTCCCTCCGCGAAAGGCCCTTCTTTTACTTTTATGTTGAGTCACCACCTTCTATCTTTATACACCATTAAGAGAGCATAGTTGTTATTCTTAGTATAATGTGCATTGTCCCAAAGTTTTCATTGATCGATTCATATTGTTGGTTTCACTTGTTCTCAAATTATTTGTATCTAGTCGCCCTCTTAAACTTGAAGGTGTCATATGCATTTATGTTTTGCTCTCTTTGAAGGACAAGCTGAAAACCATTTGTATGTTTTTCCTTATGATTTGAACACACGTTTGACTTTCATTGTTTCATTTTCATGATCTTTTGTTTGTGTTCATTTTCATGTTTACAACATGGTTGCTAAGTTCTTATTGTCAAGATTATATCTTCATGCCCATGTTTTAAGTTCTTATGATCCCAGCTCACAAATGCTTACATACATGATCAAGATTGTGTAGGTGCATGTCACCTCAAAAATTATTCTTTTGTTATCACTTACCTACTCGAGGACGAGCAGGAGTTAAGCTTGGGGATGCTTGATACGTCTCCAACGTATCTATAATTTTTGATGCTCCATGCTTGTTTTTACACCATTTGTCTACTGTTTCGTTACATTTAGTGGCACTTTTATGCATTTTCCGGAACTAACCTATTAACGAGTCGCCACAGTGCTAGTTCCCTGTTTTCTGTTGTTTTTGTGTTTCAGAAGTGATACACAGGAAATATTCTCGGAATTGGACAAAACAAGTTCCTGAAGTCTTATTTTGTCCGAGAGCTTCCAGTCATCCGAAGGAGAGAAGGAGAGGGGCCACCAGGGCCCCTCACACCTGGCTGGCGCGGCCCAGGCCCTGGCCGCGCCGCCATGGTGTGAGGAGGCCTGGGGCCACCTCAGACATCGCCCCTTCGCCTATAAAGACCCCCCGACGGGAAAAACCTAAGGACCCGATCACTTTTCCAGAACACATCGTGATCCGTTGCCGCCGTCGACCCGAAGATCGGGAGGGTCCAGAAGCTCTTCCCGGCACCCTACCGAAGAGGGGAATCGCCACTGGAGGTCTTCTTCATCGCCATGCTTGCCTTCGGAGCGATGAGTGATTAGTCTACCTTGGACTATGGGTCCATAGCAGTAGCTGATGGTTGTCTTCTCCACCATGTGCTTCATGTTTAGATCTCATGAGCTGCCCTACATGATTGAGATCACCGTTATGTAATTCTACATGTTTGGTTTGTTGGGATCCGATGAATATTGGTGTTATGATTGAGTTGCTGTACTGAATTATATCTTTTGTTATCTCTATGTTGTTTATGATCTTGCATGCTCTCCGTTGTTAGTAGCTATCTTGGCCGAGTAGTTGCTAGTGACTCCAAGAGGGGGTATTTATGCTCGATAGTGGGTTCATGCCTCTATTTAACCTGGGGGAGTGACAGAAACCTCTAAGATTGTAGATGTGTTGTTGCTACTAGGGAGAAAACAACATTCATATGCTCAAGGGCATATGCTTTGTTTACATTACACATTTTGCTTAATGCAATTATCTGTTGTTCGCAACTTAATACTTGTGGAGTTCTCGGATTGATTCGCCACAAGTGGATTATTAGTCATAGATGCAGTTGGATGGCAGTCTATGTATTTTGTTATAATGCCCAGATTAAATCTCATAGTGAACTTCTTGACATATCACGTTTATCTTTATTCTATCAATTGCCCAACTGTAATTTGTTTACCCAGCATGTGTTATTTATCTTATGGAGAGACACCACTAGTGAACTGTGGACCCCGGTCCTATTTCCATCATATTGCTATCACCTGTTTACTTTACTCCCACTGTTTACTTTACTCGCACTGTTTACTTTCCTCGCACTGGTTTTGAATTAGTTATTCAATTTGAAACACTTTTCATATTCAAAGTTTTATCAAAATCTAAAATCTGCAAAAAAAATATTAATCAATATATTTTTAATTGAAAATGGCAAAAAAGTTAATACTTTGAATAGTTAGAATAATTGATTTTAAAAATAGAAAATGGTTTTGAATTAGTTATTCAATTTCAAACACTTTTCATATTCATAGTTTTATAAAATTCTAAAATATGCAAAAAGAATATTAATCAATATAGTTTTAATTGAAAATGGCAAAATAGTTAATAGTTTGAATAGTTAAAATAATTAATTTTGAAAATAGAAAATGGTTTTGAATTAGTTAATCAATTTGAAACACTTTTCATATTCAAAGTTTTGTCAGATTCTAAAATATACAGAAGTTATTTAATTTAAAATTTAAAATTCATATTTCAAATGAAATCTGAAAAAAATCTGTCCCTTGGCGCGCATTAATTACCCCTTTAGTCCCGGTTCATTTCATCAACTGGGACTAAAGGTCTGGGTCTGGGCGCGCGAACCGCCAAATGTCTTTAGTCCCAGTTGGAGGCTCCAACCGGGACTAAAGACCCCCCTTATTCCCGGTTGGAGCCACCAACCGGGACTAAAGGGTTGCGGGTATATATAGCGCGCCGCTGGCCTTCTTCTTCCTCACTTCTCTTCACTCACAGATCGAAGAACGGCGACGCCCCCGACGAGCACACCCGTGTCCACCGCTGCGGCCACCGCGTCGATTGATGTCGCCGTCGACTCCCTCGCCACCGCCGGGCCACCGCGTCGCGCCGCCACCACTCCGCCACCGTGCTGCCGCCCGCCCGCCCGTCGCACCCGAGCGCCGCCGCCCGCCCGCCGCACCCGAGCGCCGCCACCCACCCCAGACCTCGCTGACGCCCCAGCAAGCTCGCCGACGCTGCCTGATGTCTACGCACTTCTATTCTTGTAGACACTTGTTGGGCCTCCAAGTGCAGAGGTTTGTAGAACAGCAGCAAGTTTCCCTTAAGTGGATCACCCAAGGTTTATCGAACTCAGGGAGGTTAGAGGTCAAAGCTATCCCTCTCAAGCAACCCTGCAATTACGATACAGAAAGTCTCTTGTGTCCCCAACACACCCAATACACTTGTCAAATGTATAGGTGCACTAGTTCGGCGAAGAGATAGTGAAATACAAGTGGTATAGATGATTATAAGTAGCAAACGTGATGTGAAATAAATATCGCTGCGAGCAAACAAGTAACAAAATAGCAAGTAAACGGTGTGCAATGCTTGGAAACAAGGCCTAGGGATCATACTTTCACTAGTGGACACACTCCCAACAATATAACATGATTGAACAAATAAACAACTTCTCTCCACTATGGTACTCTGAATTACTCTCCTATTGAATAACACTAATCATTGTGTAGTGGCTACAGAAGCACCCCTTAAAGTTCATCAAGTACTTGACAAACACCACTCATAGAGACATCCAAATCAGATCACAATTCAAGATAGAAATCATTGTAACTTAGACCAAGTACTAACACGGTGCACACACTGTCAACATTACACCATGAAAGGAGGAATAGATCACTCAATACTATCATAGTAATAATTACTCTCATAATCCACAAGAGATCACGATCATAGCCTAAACCAAGTACCACCACGATGCACGCACTGTCACCGTTACACCATGGCAGGAGGAATAGATTACTTTAATAACATCACTAGAGTACACTATAATAATTAAGCATAGGAGTAGCATAATATCTGAATAATAACATCTACTTGTTCAACATGATACAAAGCTCACGATCACATAAAGATCACATCATGGGAGAGAGAGGTGAACCACATAGCTACCGGTAGAGCCCTTAGCCCCGGGGATGAACTACTCCCTCCTCATCATAGGAGACAGCAAGGTTGATGGAGATGGCGGTGAGGTCGATGGAGACGGCGAAGACGGCGATGGAGACCGATGGAGATGGCTCTGGGGGCACTTCCCCGTCCCGGCAGGGTGCCGGAACAGAGACTTCTGTCCCCCGAAATTCGTCGGCGATGGCGGCGGAGCTGCGGAACTCTTTCTGGAAAATTGCCGACTCCCTTAGGGTTTTCCGTCCCGAGGCTTTATATAGGCGAAGGGGCGTCACGAGAGGGCAGCCAGGGGCTCCTCACACATGGGTGGCGCGGCCAGGGCCTGGGCCGCGCCACCCTAGTGTGAGGGCAGGCCCTGGCCCCTCTCCGGCTCTCTTTCGGATGTCTGGATGCTCCCGGGTAAAATAAGACTTCAAGAACTTGTTTCGTCCAATTCCGAGAATATTTCCTGTGTATCACTCTGAAACACAAAAACAGCAGAAAACAGGGAACTGGCACTGTGGCAACTCGTTAATAGGTTAGTTCCGGAAAATGCATAAAAGTGCCACTAAGTGTAACGAAACAATAGGCAAATGGTGTAAAAACAAGCATGGAGCATCAAAAATTATAGATACGTTTGAGACGTATCAAGCATCCCCAAGCTTAACTCCTGCTCGTGCTCGAGTAGGTAAGTGATAACAAAAGAAATATTTTTTGAGGTGACATGCACCTACACAATCTTGATCATATATGTAAGCATTGGTGAGCTGGGATCAATAGAACTTAAAACATGGGCATGCAGATATAATCATGACAATAAGAACTTAGCAACCATGTTGTAAACATGCAAATGAACACAAACAAAAGATCATGATAATGAAACAATGAAAGTCAAACGTGTGTTCAAATCATAAGGAAAAACATACAAATAGTTTTCAGCTTGTCCTTCAAAGAGAGCAAAACATAAATGCATAGGACACCTTCAAGTTTAAGAGGGCGACTAGATACAAATAATTTAAGAACAAGTGAAACCAACAATATGAATCAATCAATGAACTTTGGGACAATGCATATCACACTAAGAATGACAACTATGCTCTCTTAATGGTGCATAAAGAAAGAAGGTGGTGACTCAACATAAAAGTAAAAGAAAGGCCCTTCGCAGAGGGAAGCAGTGATTAAACATGTGCTAGAGCTTTTTATTTGTAAAACAGAGAGATAAAAATTGGTTTTGAGAGGTGGTTGTCTTTGTCAACGACTAGCAATGGGGTTCTTACTATCTTCCATACAAAAATGAAGCAAGTTTTTGAGAGAGAGATTGGCACTTTTTGTGCTCTTTTATAAAGCTTGGCACTCCTCCCCACCTTTTTTCATTTCACAAACCATGGCTAACCGATTCCATCGGGTGCCCACCAACATTCACTTTCCATGGAGCAGTGCCTTTTTTCTTTTATTTTTTTCCCCTTTTTTCCTTTTTGGAATAAGCAATATGGAAGATAGCAAATCCGACCACTACGTCCCCATGAGCTGAAAACAGTGTCACAAAACGAGAAGTATTTTGAAGGTTTTTTGAAAGGTAGCACATGAAAATTTACTTTGGAATGGCTTACAAATACCATGCATAGGAATTTATAGTGGACACAATGGCAAACTTGGTTTTTGGGAGTTGGATGCACGAGTAGAGCTCATACTCAGTACACGGCGAGGGCTAGCAAAAGACTGGGAGCGACCAACTAAGAGAGCAATAACGGCCATAATCATGCAAAGCGACAAAGCAACATTAAAAGAAGCATAAAGTGGTATCACAAGTCAAAAACTAAATGATCATGAAGGCTATTGGCGACTTTGTAAGAGTCTAACATGTGTGAGCATGCGCCAAGTCAACCCAAATAAAACATCAAGGAGAAAACCAAAATAATGCTTCCATACAATAAAAACAACGCATGATTTTTTCAAAGGCTCATTAAGCAATCTCATTTATTTGAGACAAGTCATGCTACAGCAAAACTACTAAGCATACTATCAAAAAGATATCAAGCATGACATGAAAAAGCCTAAGCCGCAGTCTACACAAGCTCCTTCTTGTACCACTATTTTGCACAAAGCTTTTTCTCTTTTCCAACACCATTTGAAAATTTTTATAAACACCTCTTTTGATGAAAACCAATAAAGATCAGAGGCAAAAATACACCTTGATGAAAAGATATGACAAGATCTGAATGCAAATCAAGGCAAAAACGAAAACCAAAAGCAGTAGCAGAAAAAGAAGAACGCACGATGAACGATAAGAGTGAAAAACTGAGCGTTCTTTGCAAATGAAAACGAGTACATCTCCTCCAAAAGAAACATGATGTGATCTAACCAATTATTGCAGCAAACAAAACTAAACTAACTAAGAAAACTAAAACAACTGACGCTCCAAGAAAAACACATAGTGCATGAAGCAATAAAAATATAGTGTCTTGAAAGGTGACCTGCTTTTTGCCGATGAAGAAGGGGTGCCTCGGGGGCATCCCCAAGCTTTGACGCTTGTACTTCTTGGATATTTCTTGGGGTGATGCATAGGCATCCCCAAGCTTGAGCTTTTGTCCATTCTTCAACTCATCTCATCATTCTCCAATCCCTACACTTGAAAACTTCCTTCATACAAAACTAAACACAATTCTATTAGCAACATTAGTGTAGCATAACATATAATCAACCTCTTTTTGCTTCAGGTTTCAACACAAAACCACCACATATTAAGCATATACTACTGTAGCAACTTCTCCAAAAGTTCCATGATCAAAAGAACTCAAAAGAAAGCGATAAAGTGGCAAACACAAATATTGGCAGAAATCTGTCAAAACTGAACAGCTGACAAAGGTCGAATTTTTGAGGGATTTTCTGTTGCTCAAATCAAAAAGCGTTCAACTAAGAAAAGTTTGGATATAACCTGGGGCATATGCACAAGAAATCGCAGGTCCAAAAGATAAACAGAGAATTTTCACAAATTTTTACGGTGCAGCACCGAAAACAGTTTCAGGACAGCAACATCCCCAAATCTTTACCTCACTCAAATTAGAGGCTTCTCTTGGCACAAAAACGAAATAAACAAGATAAGGAGCGGCATTAAGTAGTAATGACTTCCAAGACTCAAATAAAAGAAAAAGTACTGAAAATAAACAATGGGTTATCTCCCAAGAGTGCTTTTCTTTAACGCCTTTGAGCTAGGCGCAGTAATTTGCAAAGATGCTCATGTGGGCGCCATATAAGAGCTTGAGGCAAAGGCGTCATATAGGAACTTAAAGCAATAGAGAGCATCAAAAAGCATATGTGAAAGACATTTATATCTGAACCACTTCCTATGCATAGGAATCTTGTAAGAAAATAAATCAACGAGGCACATAGTAGCAAGCATGGATAGATAAAACAAGTGCCACTTCAAGATTTGCAACATAAAGAGGGGAAACTTAATATTGTTGAGATCCATCAAACCATGTTTCCCTCTCTCATAATAACTTTCAGTAGCATCATGAATAGAACTAACAATATAACTATCACATAAAACATCCCTATCATGAGCCACATGCATAAAAGAATTAATACTCACCACAGGAACAATAGTAGTAGGAGCAAATTCAACAGAATAATTATTCTCATCACCATAATCATCATAAATAGGAGGCATATTGTAATCATAACTAATTTTATCCTCCAAAGTAGGTGAACTGAAAATATTATACTCATCATCATAACCATCATAAACTAGAGGTTTAGTATCATCACAAGCTAAAGAACAGCTATTTCGCAAAGCATATTCTTCAAACATATCATCATAAGAAGGAAAATCACATATGGGAGATAAAATATTATCAGAACAAACTTTCTCCACTAAAGCTGGGGAACTAAAAATATCATGCTTAACAAAACCAGCTTTCCCAAGCTTAGACTTTTCTATAGCATTACCAACAACGGTGTTCAAAGCATTCATACTAATAACACTATTAGCATGCAGATTAAGCTACAAAGGTTTTTCAATTTTCTCTTCAAACACTTCATATCTAAACTTAGGAAAAAGACTACAGAACTCATTGTTTTCCATTAAGCCTAACTAGTGAAAATAAAAACAAGAAACAAAAAGATGTAATTGCAGAATCTAAAGGAAATAATTCCGAGCACTCACACAGGAGGATGCGAGTACCTTTTACCTTACCTCCCCGGCAATGGCGCCAGAAAAGAGCTTGATGTCTACGCACTTCTATTCTTGTAGACACTTGTTGGGCCTCCAAGTGCAGAGGTTTATAGAACAGCAGCAAGTTTCCCTTAAGTGGATCACCCAAGGTTTATCGAACTCAGGGAGGTTAGAGGTCAAAGCTATCCCTCTCAAGCAACCCTGCAATTACGATACAGAAAGTCTCTTGTGTCCCCAACACACCCAATACACTTGTCAAATGTATAGGTGCACTAGTTTGGCGAAGAGATAGTGAAATACAAGTGGTATAGATGATTATAAGTAGCAAACGTGATGTGAAATAAATATCGCTGCGAGCAAACAAGTAACAAAATAGCAAGTAAACGGTGTGCAATGCTTGGAAACAAGGCCTAGGGATCATACTTTCACTAGTGGACACACTCCCAACAATATAACATGATTGAACAAATAAACAACTTCTCTCCACTATGGTACTCTGAATTACTCTCCTATTGAATAACACTAATCATTGTGTAGTGGCTACAGAAGCACCCCTTAAAGTTCATCAAGTACTTGACAAACACCACTCATAGAGACATCCAAATCAGATCACAATTCAAGATAGAAATCATTGTAACTTAGACCAAGTACTAACACGGTGCACACACTGTCAACATTACACCATGAAAGGAGGAATAGATCACTCAATACTATCATAGTAATAATTACTCTCATAATCCACAAGAGATCACGATCATAGCCTAAACCAAGTACCACCACGATGCACGCACTGTCACCGTTACACCATGGCAGGAGGAATAGATTACTTTAATAACATCACTAGAGTACACTATAATAATTAAGCATAGGAGTAGCATAATATCTGAATAATAACATCTACTTGTTCAACATGATACAAAGCTCACGATCACATAAAGATCACATCATGGGAGAGAGAGGTGAACCACATAGCTACCGGTAGAGCCCTTAGCCCCGGGGATGAACTACTCCCTCCTCATCATAGGAGACAGCAAGGTTGATGGAGATGGCGGTGAGGTCGATGGAGACGGCGAAGACGGCGATGGAGACCGATGGAGATGGCTCCGGGGGCACTTCCCCGTCCCGGCAGGGTGCCGGAACAGAGACTTCTGTCCCCCGAAATTCATCGGCGATGGCGGCGGAGCTGCGGAACTCTTTCTGGAAAATTGCCGACTCCCTTAGGGTTTTCCGTCCCGAGGCTTTATATAGGCGAAGGGGCGTCACGAGAGGGCAGTCAGGGGCTCCTCACACATGGGTGGCGCGGCCAGGGCCTGGGTCGCGCCACCCTAGTGTGAGGGCAGGCCCTGGCCCCTCTCCGGCTCTCTTTCGGATGTCTGGATGCTCCCGGGTAAAATAAGACTTCAAGAACTTGTTTCGTCCAATTCCGAGAATATTTCCTGTGTATCACTCTGAAACACAAAAACAGCAGAAAACAGGGAACTAGCACTGTGGCAACTCGTTAATAGGTTAGTTCCGGAAAATGCATAAAAGTGCCACTAAGTGTAACGAAACAATAGGCAAATGGTGTAAAAACAAGCATGGAGCATCAAAAATTATAGATATGTTTGAGACGTATCACTACCCCCTCCCTGCAAGCAAACACCGTACCGGCGCTGCCCCCTCCCTGCAAAGGTTAGGGTTAGTAGAAATGTTAGAAATTAATTTGTTAGGGTTAGTAGAAATGTTAGGGTTAGAAATTAATTTGTTAGGGTTAGAAATGTTAGGGTTAGAAATAGAAATAGGAATTCATATGTTAGAAATAGAAATTCATATGTTAGAAATGTTAGAAATAGAAATTCATATGTTAGAAATGTTAGAAATACGTTAGAAATTCATATGTTAGAAATAGGAATGTTAGTGAAATGTTAGAAATAGGAATTCATATGTTAGAAATTCATTATTAGGGTTAGAAATAGGAATTCATATGTTAGTGAAATGTTAGAAATAGGAATTCATATGTTAGAAATAGAAATTCATATGTTAGAAATAGGAATTCATATGTTAGAAATAGAAATTCATATGTTAGAAATAGGAATTCATATGTTAGTGAAATGTTAGAAATAGGAATTCATATGTTAGAAATTCATTATTAGGGTTAGAAATAGGAATTCATATGTTAGTGAAATGTTAGAAATAGGAATTCATATGTTAGGAATTCATATGTTAGAAATTCATATGTTAGGGTTAGAAATGTTAGAAATAGAAAAATTGTTAGAAATAGGATTTTCTTAGAAATGTTAGAAATAGGAATATTGTTAGTAATAGAGTTAGAAATAGAGTTAGTAATATTACTAGTTAGAAAATAGAGTTAGAAATAGAAATAGAAATATTACAATGTCCGGGATAGAGTTAGAAATAGAGTTAGAATTAGAAAATGCATTAGTTAGAAAATGCAAATAGTAATGTTGTTGATCTATATCTATCTGGTGTATTGTTTACTCGACGTATTAATCTATGTTATGGATTTCGGTTGTGGATTTCAGCGCCGGAAGAGAAGGTGAAGAAGAATTGTTGAATATTATAGGAGAGGGTACCGGTGCAGAAGGAGACGGCTCAGAATTTTTGAACGAATCGGGTGAGGGAATGGAGGAGGAGCAACCGCATAAATCGGAAAGAAATGATGATTGCGAGGACGGCTCACAAGGGACTGGACGTGACTTAATAACACGGTCCGGCGAGGTATATATATAGGAAGACTCTATTCATGAATCAGTAGATGATGATGCATTAAGTGGTATATATATTAACGAGTGTTTTCTTCTTTTAGACCTCTGAATCTTCTAGAAAGAAGCGAGGCCCAGCCAAACGGCTGGCATCCAATCAGCATTACACGATTGGGCATCTCTCAAATGAAGGCGAACCGTTGGAACCCAAGAGTGTCGCAAATGCGTTCACTACTGAATGTGGATGTCTTGTCAGGGACATGGTCCCGATAAGCATTCAGTATTGGTATAAGCCCAAGGTGGCAAAGGGAGAGCCAGAAGAGGCAGAGCCAGAAGAGGGTGCAGCAGTCAATTATGTCACCAAGGTCTTGAAAGACAGACTTTGGGAATTCCTCATTCCACATTTCAATCTGCCGGTCACCGAGTCCCTGGAAGACGCAGAGAAATAGAAGGAGAAAGTCAGGGAGTGGGCTCTCAAGAAGATGGCTGCACAGTTCAATAACCACAAGAAGAGGTTATGGACCGCCTATGTCAACGCCGATCGACAAGCTCCAGAATTTACTGGCCCCAATGAGAACCTGCGGGATCACTGGGACGCATTTGTGGAGTACAAGGAGTCCAAACTGGGTAAGCTAAGGAGTAAGAAAAATCAGTTAAATTCCACGAAAAGGAAATATCACCATACGTTGGGTCCAGGTGGCTACAAAAGGGCCGAGCCTAAGTGGGATATACAAGAGGCCGCCCTACGAGAAAAAGGCATCGAACCAGAAACAGAACAATGGCCCAAAAGGTCAAGAAATTGGGCACTTGCGCATGGGGCTGTCTATGATGAGAGAACAATGAAATTAGTCGAAAAGAAGAAACAAATTGCTGAACCCCTGAGAGAACTTGTCAAGACAATCGCCGAGGTTCAAGAGGGGACGTTCAAGCCGGACAGAGAGAACGACGAGCTGACAAAGGCCCTCAAGAACAAAGAACACACAGGACGAACACGAGGTCTGGGTTCTGCCATTCCGTGGAGATCTGGGTTCGCCGAAGACAGCCAGACTTATAGAAGCCGAGAGAGAGCGAAGAAGCGAAAGGCGCAGGAGGAGGCCACACGGATAGAGAGCATAGAAAGGCAACAGGCTGAGCTGAGAGAGTTGTATTTACAGCAGCAGAAGGCACTAGAGGAATTAAAGTCGCAAGGGGCAACTCAACATCAGCAACAACTAGAACATGCATCAGGCGACCGATCTCAACGGAGAAGCAGCGTGGCTTCCACGGAGGTCAGGGCCGATGAGGCACCGATGGATCGCTACCCCGTGGATGATATCAGCAAGAAGACAAGCTGTGAGATGCATGTTCCCATGAAGAACATATCGATGAAGGTGGTAGATGGCTATGTGTTACCATCTGGACCTGGACAAACCTGGCATGGCCGTGAGATTCGAGCTGGCTATGCTCGTGTCGGGGTGGATGCAATTGTACCGGGGTATGAGTCCCTCGATCTTGACGTCGCTGGACCTGAAGAGGAGGCAACACTTGGAGAAGTATTGGGTGGTGTCATTCTTTGGGATAAGAAACACATCGTGTTTCTAGGCTCGGCGCCAAGGCGGCCACTGATGATCCTAGTTGATGTAGGAGCTTTGTCCTTGTGCGTGGTGAATAACCAGCCCGTTGGGAACCCCAAGAGGAAGGTGTGATGAGTATAGCAGCTGGTTTTCCCTCAGTTAAGAAACCAAGGTATGTCGATCTTGGAGAGGAGAGACAAACGACTGAAGGTGATGCGGACTAGCTTAGTAACACTCCAATAAGGGCGCCGTTTAACGATACTTGTTGACTCGTCTTCAGCCAGAAGCAACGTGGAACCTGCACACACACAACCAAGTACTTTGTTCCCAACTTGTGATGAGGTTGTCAATCTCACCGGTTTGCTTGAAACAAAGGTTATGAGCGTATCGAGTGGAAAACAGTAGAGTATGCAAGTAAAGTAAACAGTGCGAGTAAAGTAAACAGTGCGAGTAAAGTAAATAGGTGATAGCAATATGATGGAAATAGGACCGGGGTCCACAGTTCACTAGTGGTGTCTCTCCATAAGATAAATAACACATGCTGGGTAAACAAATTACAGTTGGGCAATTGATAGAATAAAGATAACGTGATATGTCAAGAAGATCACTATGAAATTTACTCTGGGCATTACAATAAAATACATAGACCGCCATCCAACTGCATCTATAACTAATAATCCACTTGTGGTGAATCAATCCGAGAACTCTAGAAGTATTAAGTTGTGAACAACAGATAATTGCATTAAGCAAAGTGTGTAATGTAAACAAAGCATATGCCCTTGAGCATATGAATGTTGTTTTCTCCCTAGTAGCAACATCACATCTACAATCTTAGAGGTTTCTATCACTCCCCTAGGTTAAATAGAGGCATGAACCCACTATCGAGCATAAATACCCCCTCTTGGAGTCACTAGCAACTACTCGGCCAAGATAGCTACTAACAACGGAGAGCATGCAAGATCATAAACAACATAGAGATAACAAAAGATAATATTCAGTACAGCAACTTAATCATAAACACCAATATTCATCGGATCCCAACAAACCAAACATGTAGAATTACATAACGGTGATCTCAATCAAGTAGGGCAGCTCATGAGATTTAAACATGAAGCACATGGTGGAGAAGACAACCATCTAGCTACTACTATGGACCCATAGTCCAAGGTAGACTACTCACTCATCGCTCCGGAGGCAAGCATGGCGATGAAGAAGACCTCCGGTGGCAATTCCCCTCTCCGGCAGGGTGCCGGGAAGAGCTTCTGGATCCTCCCGATCTTTGGGTCGACGGCGGCGGTGGATCATGATGTGTTCTGGAAAAGTGATCGGGTACTTAGGTTTTTTCCATCGGGGGGTCTTTATAGGCGAAGGGGCGATGTCAGAGGAGGGACCAGGTGGCCTCACGCCAGGCTCACGCGGCCAGGGCCCTGGCCGCGCCGCCCTGGCGTGTGGGCCCCTGGTGGCCCCTCTCCTTCTCTCCTTCGGATCTCTGGAAGCTTCCGGGTAAAATAAGATTTTAGGAACTTATTTCGTCCAATTCTGAGAATATTTCCTGTGTATCACTTCTGAAACACAAAAACAGCAGAAAACAGGGAACTGGCACTGTGGCAACTTGTTAATAGGTTAGTTCCAGAAAATGCATAAAAGTGCCATGAAGTGTAACGAAACAATAGGCAAATGGTGTAAAAACAAGCATGGAGCATCAAAAATTATAGATACGTTGGAGACGTATCAAGCATCCCCAAGCTTAACTCCTGCTCGTCCTCGATTCGGTAAGTGATAACAAAAGAATAATTTTTGAGGTGACATGCACCTACACAATCTTGATCATATATGTAAGCATTTGTGAGCTGGGATCAAAAACTTAAAACATGGGCATGAAGATATAATCTTGACAATAAGAACTTAGCAACCATGTTGTAAACATGCAAATGAACACAAACAAAAGATCATGAAAATGAAACAATGAAAGTCAAACGTGTGTTCAAATCATAAGGAAAAACATACAAATGGTTTTCAGCTTGTCCTTCAAAGAGAGCAAAACATAAATGCATAGGACACCTTCAAGTTTAAGAGGGCGACTAGATACAAATAATTTGAGAACAAGTGAAACCAACAATATGAATCAATCAATGAACTTTGGGACAATGCATATCACACTAAGAATGACAACTATGCTCTCTTAATGGTGCATAAAGGAAGAAGGTGGTGACTCAACATAAAAGTAAAAGAAAGGCCCTTCGCAGAGGGAAGCAGTGATTGCAAGTTTTATAACCTTCAAAAATTATGGTACTTACCGGCTTTGAGCTCTCATTGCCCCCATCATAAGCATCTTGAATGGTTAAAGTTAATGCGAGAACAATTATGATGCATATGCTTGACAAATCATAAGTTGAAAACCTCGTGTCCCGTGAATACGAGTACCCAAACCTCATGCTACTTTACTTAGAGTCCCAAGCAAGGCTCTTGTCATTGTAAGTATATGCATATCATTGAGAACCGCCAATGGGTACCTCCGTGCCCGATGACATGGAACAAGCCCACACCAAAATGACAGGACAAGCAGACAATGAACACCTCGACATCTCTTTTATTTGCCTTTTGTTTAGCTTTTTATTGTGAGATGCGTCGTTGAATGTTCACTATGGGTATGCTGAAAATTTCCACCATGAATTATGCATGGCTTAGATTAGCGGCCCGGCGTTTCCCTAACACACATACAAACTCCATGATCCCCACAAGATTCCCAATTCATTTCACACCGCGGGCATCCATAAACAAAAGATCACGATATCAACTCAAATAAGAAGTGCAATGTTGAAAGCTTGCCCCATGACAGCATTGCTGGGCTAGAATCCAACTTACAACTTGCAAGCATAACAACTCAACATAAAAGACCACAATGTCAAATTTTTAAGAACAGGAAAAAGTAAAGTGTGCCTTTCGGTTCGTGAGAGCTTTACTGAACGAATTTCGCATAACACTGGTAAGAGTTTAATTTGAAGAGAAAATAAAAGCAAGTCAAATTTACTTGGAATAGCAAATTGCTAGTAGGTATGTATGGTGGACACTTTGGAAAACTTTGGCTTTTAGGAGTTGGATGCACGAGTAGAGCTCATACTCAGTACAAGGCGAGGGCTAGCAAAAGACTGGGAGCGACCAACTAAGAGAGCAATAATGGCCATAATCATGCAAAGCGACAAAGTGACATTAAAAGAAGCATAAGATGGCATAAAAAGTCAAAAACTAAATGATCATGAAGGCTATTGGCGACTTTGTAAGAGTCTAACATGTGTGAGCATGCGCCAAGTCAACCCAAATAAAGCATCAAGGAGAAAACCAAAATAATGCTTCCATACAATAAAAACAACGCATGATTTTTTCAAAGGCTCATTAAGCAATCTCAGTTATTTGAGACAAGTTATGCTACAACAAAACCACTAAGCATACTATCAAAAATACATCAAGCATGACATGAAAAAGCCTAAGCCACAGTCTACACAAGCTCCTTCTTGTACCACTATTTTGCACAAAGCTTTTTCTCTTTTCCAACACCAGTTGAAATTTTTAAAGACACCTCTTTTGATGAAAACCAATAAATATCGGAGGCAAAAATACACCTTGATGAAAATATATGACAAGGTCTGAACGCAAATCAAGGCGAAAACGAAAACCAAAAGCAGTAGCAGAAAAAGAAGAACACTCGATGAACGATAAGAGTGAAAACGGAGTGTTCTTGGCAAATGCAAATGAGTACATCTCCTCCAAAAGAAATTTGTTGGGGTCCAACCATTTATTACAGCAAACAAACAAACTAAACTAACTAAGAAAACTAAAACAACTGACGCTCCAAGATAAACACATAGTGCATGAAGCAATAAAAATATAGCGTCTTGAAAGGTGACCTGATTTTTGCCGATGAAGAAGGGGTGCCTCGGGGGCATCCCCAAGCTTTGATGCTTGTACTTCTTGGATATTTCTTGGGGTAATGCATGGGCATCCCCAAGCTTGAGCTTTTGTCCATTATTCAACTCATCTCATCATTCTCCAATCCCTACACTTGAAAACTTCCTTCATACAAAACTAAACACAATTCCATTAGCAACATTAGTGCAAGCATAACATATAATTAACCGTCTTTTTGCTTCAGGTTTCAACTCAAAACCACCACATATATAGAAAATACTACTGTAGCAACTTCTCTAAAAGTTCCGTGATCAAAAGAACTCAAAAGAAAGCGATAAAGTGGCAAACACAAATATTGGCAGAAATCTATCAAAACTGAACAGCTGACAAAGGTTGAATTTTTTAGGGGTTTTCTGTTAATCAAATCAAAAAGTGTTCAGCTAACAAAAGTTTGGATATAACCTGAGGCATATGCACAAGAAATCGCAGGTCCAAAAGATATACAGAGAATTTATACGATTTTTTACGGTGCAGCACCGAAAACAGTTTCAGGACAGCAACATCCCCAAATCTTTACCTCACTCAAATTAGATGCTTCTCTTGGCACAAAAACAAAATAAACAAGATAAGGAGCGGTCATTACAGTAGTAATGACTTCCAAGACTCAAATAAAAGAAAAAGTACTAAAAGTAAAAACATTGGGTTATCTCCCAAGAGTGCTTTTCTTTAACGCCTTTGAGCTAGGCGCAGAAAATTGCGAATCAAGTAACATCAAGTGATGAAGCATTAAGCTCATAATTTGCTCTAAGAATAGAGTAAAAAAGCAATTTCTTTCTTTTCCTAGGGAAGTGTTCCATACCTTTCTTTAGTGGAAATTGATACTTGATAGTGCCTTCCCTCATATCAATGATAGCACCTACAGTTCGAAGAAAAGGTCTTCCCAAAATAATAGGACATGAAGCATGGCATTCAACGTCCATAACAAGAAAATCAACGGGAACAAGGTTATTGTTAACCACAATAAGAACATCGTTAATTCTTCCCAAAGGTTTCTTCTTAGCAACATCAGCAATAGGAACATCAAAATAACATTTTTCAAGCGGTGGTAAATCAAGCATGTCATAAATATTTCTAGGCATGATAGAAATACTAGCACCTAGATCACATAAAGCATGGCAATCATAACCATTAACATGCATATCAATGATGGGTTCCCAACCATCTTCTAACTTCTTGGGAACAGAGGCTTTTTGCTTCAACTTTTCATCCCTAATTTTTATGAGAGCACTGGTAATATGCTTAGTAAAAGCAATATTTAGAGAACTAGCATTGGGAGTCAAAGCAAGATTTTGCAAGAACAAAATTACTTCAGATATATTGCAGCCATCAACATCAAAATCATTAAAAAAATAGAGCTATCATCTCCCACACTCCAAAAAAATTCAGCACTCTTTTGAGAAAAAGTTTTGGCAGTTTTAGGCTTTTTAACACAAGGAGTGGGAGTTTTCTCTACCCCAATCAAAGTAACAGGATTGCTAGCATTAGGAGAAACATCATTAGAGGTAGTAATGGTACATACCTTTATTTATCTAGCCATCTCATCTTCTCTTTCCCACCTGGCATGCAATTCCGCTAACAATCTAATATTTTCATCAATTCCAACTTGAATAGCATTAGCGGTAGCAAAAACATTGTTCTCTTTCACATCATTAGGCAACACTTTTAATTTCAGAAGTTTAACATCATGAGCAAGGCTATCAACTTTAGAAGCAAGAATATCAATTTTGCCTAACTTTTCCTCAACAGACTTGTTAAAAGCAGTTTGCTTACCGATGAAGTCCTTGAGCATTACCTCAAGCTCGGAGGGCGCGGCCCTAGTGTTGTTGTAGGAATTACCATAAGAGTTACCATAACCATTACCATTGGTAGAAGGATACGGCCTATAATTGTTACTAGCAAAATTGTTCCTATAAGCATTGTTGTTAAAATTATTGTTTCTAATGAAATTCACATCAACATGCTCTTCTTGAGCAACCAGAGAGGCTAAAGGAACATTATTAGGATCAACATGAGTCCTATCATTAGCAAGCATAGCCATAATGGTATCAATCTTATCATTCAAGGAAGAGGTTTCCTCAACAGAATTTACCTTCTTACCTTGTGGAGCTCTCTCGGTGTGCCATTCAGAATAATTTACCATCATGTTGTCGAGTAGCTTTGTTGCAGCGCCCAAGGTAAGGGACATAAAAGTGCCTCCAGCAGCTGAATCAAGTAGGTTCCTTGAAGAAAAATTCAGTCCTGCATAAAAAGTTTGGATAATCATCCAAGTAGTCAGTCCATGAGTGGGGCAATTCTTTATCATAGATTTCATTCTTTCCCAAGCTTGAGCAACATGTTCATTATCAAACTGAGTAAACTTCATAATATTGCTACGCAAAGATATAATCTTAGCAGGAGGATAGTATCTACCAATAAAAGCATCCTTACACTTAGCCCATGAATCAATACTATTCTTAGTCAAAGACAGCAACCAATCTTTAGCTTTCCCTCTTAAAGAAAAAGGAAACAACTTGAGCTTAATAATATCACTATCAACATCCTTATATTTCTGCATCTCACATAGCTCAACAAAATTGTTGAGATGAGCTGCAGCATCTTTAGTACTAGCACCAGAAAATTGCTCTTTCATAACAAGGTTCAACAAAGCAGGCTTAATCTCATAAAAGTTTGCAGCAGTAGCAGGTGGTGCAATAGGAGTGCAGATAAAATCACTATTATTTGTGCTAGTAAAGTCACACAACTTGGTGTTTTCAGGATTGGCCATTTCAGCAAAACGAAAGTAAATACGTAAAAACAACTACCAAGGATTCTAATTTTTTTGGGTTTTTGATATATAAAACGATGCAGGTAAAATAAATAAAGTAAAGCAAAGCAATAACAAAGTAAAGGATGTGCGTGCGAAAACTCCACTCGCAGAAGTCTTCTACTTCCTCCCCGGCAACGGCGGTAGAAAAACAGCTGATGATCCTAGTTGATGTAGGAGCTTTGTCCTTGTGCGTGGTGAATAACCAGCCTGTTGGGAACCCCAAGAGGAAGGTGTGATGAGTATAGCAGCTGATTTTCCCTCAGTTAAGAAACCAAGGTATGTCGATCTTGGAGAGGAGAGACAAATGACTGAAGGTGATGCGGACTGGCTTAGTAACACTCCAACAAGGGTGCCGTTTAACGATACTTGTTGACTCGTCTTCAGCCAGAAGCAACGTGAAACCTGCACACACACAACCAAGTACTTTGTTCCCAACTTGCGATGAGGTTGTCAATCTCACCGGTTTGCTTGAAACAAAGGTTATGAGCGTATCGAGTGGAAAACAGTAGAGTATGCGAGTAAAGTAAACAGTGCGAGTAAAGTAAACAGTGCGAGTAAAGTAAACAGGTGATAGCAATATGATGGAAATAGGACCGGGGTCCACAGTTCACTAGTGGTGTCTCTCCATAAGATAAATAACACATGCTGGGTAAACAAATTACAGTTGGGCAATTGATAGAATAAATATAACGTGATATGTCAAGAAGATCACTATGAAATTTACTCTGGGCATTACAATAAAATACATAGACCGCCATCCAACTGCATCTATGACTAATAATCCACTTGTGGTGAATCAATCCGAGAACTCCAGAAGTATTAAGTTGTGAACAACAGATAATTGCATTAAGCAAAGTGTGTAATGTAAACAAAGCATATGCCCTTGAGCATATGAATGTTGTTTTCTCCCTAGTAGCAACAGCACATCTACAATCTTAGAGGTTTCTATCACTCCCCCAGGTTAAATAGAGGCATGAACCCACTATCGAGCGTAAATACCCCCTCTTGGAGTCACTAGCAACTACTCGGCCAAGATAGCTACTAACAACGGAGAGCATGCAAGATCATAAACAACATAGAGATAACAAAAGATAATATTCAGTACAGCAACTTAATCATAAACACCAATATTCATCGGATCCCAACAAACCAAACATGTAGAATTAATCAAGTAGGGCAGCTCATGAGATCTAAACATGAAGCACATGATGGAGAAGACAACCATCTAGCTACTGCTATGGACCCATAGTCCAAGGTAGACTACTCACTCATCGCTCCGGAGGCAAGCATGGCGATGAAGAAGACCTCCGGTGGTGATTCCCCTCTCCGGCAGGGTGCCGGGAAGAGCTTCTGGACCCTCCCGATCTTCGGGTCGACGGCGGCGGCGGATCACGACGTGTTCTAGAAAAGTGATCGGGTAGTTAGGTTTTTTCCGTCGGGGGGTCTTTATAGGCGAAGGGGCGATGTCAGAGGAGGGACCAGGCGGCCTCACGCTAGGCTCACGCGGCCAGGGCCCTGGCCGCGCCGCCCTAGTGTGTGGGCCCCTGGTGGCCCCTCTCCTGCTCTCCTTTGGATCTCTGGAAGCTTCCGGGTAAAATAAGACTTCAGGAACTTGTTTCGTCCAATTCCGAGAATATTTCCTGTGTATCACTTCTGAAACACAAAAATAGCAGAAAATAGGGAACTGGCACTGTGGCAACTTGTTAATAGGTTAGTTCCGGAAAATGCATAAAAGTGCCACAAAGTGTAACGAAACAATAGGCAAATGGTGTAAAAACAAGCATGGAGCATAAAAAATTATAGATACGTTGGAGACGTATCAGCCACCCTCTCCTCCGAGTCCTCGCAATTCACCACCTCCCGAAAACGACAGGGACGACTACCATAGCCCGGGTCCACATCGATCTCCGCCTCAATGTCAGCCGCCTCTGCCCACTCGTAAGTCCCAGAGTTATGGAAAGTCTGCTGCTATGTCCACTAGCAATGTCTCTCCGAAGAAACGTAGGGCCAAGAAAGTTAAGGCGGTGCCACCTCCTCCTGTCGAGAAGACTGCTGAAGAAATTGAGGCAGAGTACAGAGCCAAAGTGAAAAGAAAGCTCGCAGCGCTACGCCCGACCCCTACCCCAAAGCAGGTATATACTCCGAAACAAAAGGAGTGGGCCTTTGATATGCTTACCCAACCTTCGCAATATGAATTGAATAAGCCAGATGACTACAAGCGCTGTTTGGATAAGCAGGTAGATGCAAAAGAAGAAGCTAATAAGACAAGCGCAACTGCAAGAGGGAAAAGAGACGTTGCCCAGCTTGGAGCACAGACCAAAAAATCGATCTCCCCGCTAAAGGTCTTTGCTAGTGATGCTGGTGGGAGTGTTGCTCAACCCAATCCCGCCGACTTTGCTGCTGAAGCTGGTTTGACTCTTTCTCAATTGATGTATGAAGATATCCCAAAGGCGCCTGTAGCACGGCAATATAAAAAGGGGAAGAGTCTGGTCCCACCTGAGATTGAAATGAATCTACCAACACAAATGCGAAAATTGCATAAGTGTTATATGCATGCCGCAAAGGGCACGCAGCAATTTCTCCTTATGAAAATCACATGGGACCATTTCTTAGGTGAAGACTTGGTCCATATTGAGTTTGATGAATTCTTTCAGCTATTCAATCAAGACACGCTCGACAAATCTCTCGTCAGTGCCTATGTTCTGTAAGCGATTCATTATTTCTATGAGTCTCTAGCTCAACTCATTCTTTGCATGTAATTATCCTTTTTTTTTCGAGAACCCGCAGGAGAGCTGCGCGTCTTTGTATTAAGCAAATCGAGAAAACAACGCCAAAGAATGGCTACGACAACACACCACAACACACTCACCCAAGACAAGGCCAACAACTACAACACAATCCTACAACAGCCAAAGCAAGCCTTGCCCAGCCTCCGCCAAGGAGAAGGGACACCAAGTCTCAAGACCGCGTCACAACCAACCCAAACACCGCCAAAGCACGACCACGGCTCCGAGGTAGCCCGGACCAACGTACCCCTACTCATGTGCCAAGAGGATCGGCGAGCAGATGGCAGGGTCCGACCAAACCCGAGGAAGAAGACGGCTAGGAAGTGTTGGTGATGAGGTACATAGCGCTCTGGAGATCCGTCTTGAGTGGTAGACACACATCATCGATAAGCCTTGCCGGCGGTGAGGCAAACATCCAGCAGCCGCAGAAGACTCCCCTCACACCTAAGACAGCGCCTCCAAGAAGGTAACGACGCCGTGACGTCGCCACTGCCCGGTCCGGTGAACCAGACCTAGGGTTTCCCCTGGTATCGAGGAAGGGAGAGCAGGTCAAGCCCATGACCATGCCTCCAAGGAGGAAGCGGCACCCGCGGGAGTCGCCATGGTCATCGTCCAAAGACGGAGGTTTTCACCCGGGCCAAAGACCTGCCCTGGGAAGCTGTTGATGAGGCGACATGAAGTCGAAACTACCACCGCAGAAGGTTGCTCGTTGCTGGCGAAGAAGGGGAGCATTGGCCTCCACCACTGCAGCCAACCCATGGCAGGCAGCCGGAGAACCGCACCACGACGCGGAACGAGAGGCCCTGGGAACGCCAAGAGCACCAAGTCCACGCCTGGGCAGCACCACGGGCCGCGGCGCGATGCCACAGACCAGATCCGCCGCCACGCAGGATGTGACGGTCAACCCGGCCCAGATCGGGCCCGCTGAGCCCAGATCGAGCCCGCGTCTGTCGCCGCCGCAGCATCTGGACGCTGAGGCGCGACGCATCGAGGGGCGACGCCAAGCACCGCCGCCCTCCCCAGCTACCGCCGGGCCTCGCTACAGCGCCGCCAGATCGACGGCCTCCACCACCACGCACAAACCGCCAAGCGTCGCCTCCCCGCTCGTAGATGCGCCGCTGGGGTGCGCCTAATCGCCCTCTGCCTTTGACGGACAGGCGCGGCCGCCACCGCCGGCGTCGGCGGCGGCAGCGGCCAGAGAGGGGGCGTGTGTGGGAGGTTGTTCGGCTAGGGTTTGGTGGACCTCCGGAGTCGCCCGAGCGAGCGACCCGGGAGGAATTCGTTGCTTACTGTTTTGGTAATCTCCCTTCCCTAGTTCCAAAGTCCATATGTAATTATCCTCACTACGCTGTTTATTATGTAGAATGAAGAGTATGCAATGTAAGCAAAGGAATGACTTCCAACTTGGATTCATTGATCCAAATCGAGTTAACGCAGTGACGGTACAGAACAAATGCAAGGAGACGGAGGATATCTTGCTAGAGTTCTTACTTACGCAAGAATACAGAACTAGAATACTGTTTCCGTACAACTTCAAGTGAGTGTTACTATCTTATACACAGTTACTTTTACTTACTCGATGTTATAAGTGTAATTGATGAGTTATTAACTTATATAATTAAACTTGCACGCAGTTATCACTGGATTTTGCTAAAGATTGAACCTGACTATGGAAGGGTTGAAATCTTTGACTCGATGAATAAACAACTTAATGAATACCAAAGCATCATTGATATGATGGATAGGTAATTTCAATCATTACGGCATTATATCGGTCTCTTTCGTTCATTTATAACTCATCTATTCATTTTGTTTGCTCGGCAGTGTTTGGAAACGGTTTATACGCACAGTAAAAGGTGAATGGAAAAATAAGCTGATTTATCGTCCGATTGAGGTAAGTCATACGAGCTAGGTCCGCACATCCCTTTAATTCTAGTTTCAAATACCATTAAGTATATCAATCTTGATATGTCACTGACTAAAATCTATTCTCGTAAAGTATGTGAGGCAGCCATCGGGGACTAGTTTATGTGCATACTACGCTTGCGAGAACCTTCGCGCGCTGGTCAATGAAGGAATTGATTTTCAAACAGTAAGTGAACAATATACTGACAAATTTATTTATTGCCATCAATTTTGTTATGATGATTTGTATTCATATTGATCTTCTTCTTTGTAGTTCGAAGCAAAGCGGAATCGGCTCTCACCGACTGAACACATAATAGGAATTCAAGAGGAAATAGCCGGATTTCTGCTTGACCATGTCATTAACCCAAAGGGTGAATTTCATGTTAGTTTCGATTAGACAAGTTGTATGTGTGTAATTAAACAAGTCGTGATCTTATGTGTGTGAATAAGTTGTATATACTTGTATGTATATGCTCGGCGGACAAGATATATTATATATGTATTGGCTTGTATATAATGTTATATGAATATGTATATACAAAAATTTGTTTGAAATGAATCAAAAATTTGAATAGAGCAAGATACAAATAAACCCCAAACCCCTAAATAACAATTGAAATCCAGAAAAATAAAGAAGAAGCAAAGGCTGCCACGTGTGGGCTCTTTAGTCCCGGTTCGTAACACGAACCGGGACTAAAGGTCCTACGCCCATGAGCGCCTAGCCCCTGCCACGTGGTAAGTCTTTAGTCCCGGTTCGTATAGCAACTGGGACTAATGATAGGGCCCAGTCCCGATTGCACAACCGGAAGTGAAGGCCGGCACCAACCGGGATTGATGGCATGTTTTCCACTAGTGTATGAGGGAGAGAAAACTAACATATACAAAATGATGCCCTGCGCGTTGCAACGGGACTCTTTGATGTGATGCTAAACAAAAAGATGAAAAATCTACTAGGTTGTATTTGAAATTATCTATTCGTACCGACAACACACAATTGAAGTCTAAGGCATCATTAATAGGATATAAAACAACAGAAAATAAAATAGCAGATGACCTACATACATAAGCATAAATTATCATGCACTGCGTATGAGAGAATGATCAAGAAAAATGAGTAATCGCACAAACTTTTCCGAATTACATACTTAGGTACCAACTACACTGGACTCTTTCATCATCTCTGTAGCATGTCGCCCTGAAACAAAAATGTACTATGCTTAACGTATACCAAAGAATTTTGTAATAATCCCATAAGACTTGTGTACAAATCAAATGTGGATCCTTAGAAAACAAAATTCAACTTCGTCCTCGTTGGTGAAGGAAAATAATTTATGTCTCAAATGGAAAGATAAAATCAACTACAAAGTGGTGTAGAAGTAAACCTAGAATAAATTGGAAACCAATCGTTTGTAGCATAAGAGTCCATATATCAGAAAATATCTGTGAGAAAAGATGGAAAACAACATGGTCAGCAACAACAAAATTAGAAGTTAGAGTGGTAGTGAGATGGTTGACAACAATAAATAGGTTAAGCTGATAGTTTGGCAACTGTATATACCCTTAATAAAAATCTCTCACAAGGTTTATTGTGTGTAGTCCCTCCGATCGGAAATAAGTGTCGGTGACTTAGTACAAATTTTATGCTAACTTTGTATAAAATCTCTGACATTTATTTCCAATCTAAGGGAGTAGCTGACTGGAAATTCTATTGTGTCTCTGTTCCCATCTGCATGCAAAAAAAACTCATTTTTTAGAAAGAAAGCCTCTTTTAGCCCACCTTAGAAAGACTAAAAAAAAATAGACATACATGTATGCTCGCTGATGGATGTAAAATGCATCCATGAACTTTGCCATATTTTTTATATTTGATAGTTTGTGGAAGTTCTAGACATGTTTTCCATCGAATTCATGGATTTTCTAAACAAACTTTTGTATTTTAGTTTTAACTATGCAGAGCTTGAATCTTTGCTTTGTAACATCCCAGCATATAGGACAACTCCGGGGTAGTTTAGAGGGCTTTTGTGCATAGCATCTTAAATTACGGGATTTTTTCGCGCTTTTATCACTAAAACCTAAGGGGGATCGAGTCTCTCTTCGAGGGGTAATGGTATACTCTCGGAGTGCGAAAGAATTCGACATGATCTCTTTTGATCAATTGCTTGTTGGCAATGGGTGAAATTAAACAACTAAAACCCTAAGCATAAGTTATGAATTCAAACTTGAATTTGAATTATGAATTATGAATTTGAATTCAAAAGGCACATTTAGAAAGGATAAATATTAAATAGAAGGAAAACTTGAACTTTATTAATCATCAACACATGATACATTGTCTTTACAAAATTCTGTGAATAAAAGAATAATTACAATCTTGGAATGAATAAAAAGAATATTACAACAATGAATAAAAGAAGACAAGTATATTAATTCCTAAAATTACACATCTTCTTTCTTTCTTTTCTTCTCCTTCTTTTCCTTTTGGCACCTACAACCAAAAGCTTGACAAAAACACAGCCAGGGGGTAATAACCAAGTGGCAGTCAAAAATAATAGCCACTGTTGATAATCATCAGCTCATTTGAGCTTATCACCATATCTCACAGGAAAATATCCCAGGTCAGCCGAGACCAAGCAAGCTAGCAGCTAGCTCACTCATCATATGCATGAATAGAGGTGTCAAGCCACCAGGGAACCAGGGTTGGTATAAATAGGTCACTGAGTATGGATTTGCTCGGCCAAGAACACCAGCCGACCAAGAACAACATCACCACAGCAGCAACATCACAACAGCACATCACCATCACAGAAACACCACCACACAATCTACCCTGCTCATGAGTTGAGCAACAGGGAAAGATTCACACCACCAACACACCACCAATCAACCAAACTAGCAAAACCAAACCAAAATGGTTACATAGTTCAACTAGGAACTAGGTCAAGCAGCTAGGAGGAGCAGGCTTGCCACAAGAAGCAGGAAATCAGAAATATCCAGAAGAACAAGCTACTCTTCAGCAGCAGGTTATTATTAAACCACATCACACATAAGTGCTGGGAGAAAACTCACAGGTTTATCTCCCAGGCAGGTAGCACACAGCACAGCCACACAGTTAATCAAGCAAATCTTGATAATGAAAGACTTTGGTCATAATTTGGATGTCCAGGAGGCCATGACCTTGATGACAAGGCCATCCACAGACCTACTCCATAAAGCATGGTCTTATCTGGGAATTTCTCAAAGGAAATACTCACAGTAATAAGAAATAGTTTAGGAGTGGCACATGGGTTACCTAGGCTAACAAGGTTATGACCTAAACCTATTAATCCATCATCTTTGCCAACAAAGTCGGTCAAGTTTGAGTAAGCATCTGGGAAAAGTGGACATGGACACTTTCAAACTAGCAAGCCACCAGCAAATCACTACAAAGAGTGATTTACTCTGAAGAATATCAAGCTTAGCAGCCAACACCCCACAGTAACTGTGCACAACTCAAAGAGGCATCACAGTGAAACAGATAGCCAGAGGCTACTACAAGAACCACAACAGCAGTCACTGAACCTAGCATCACTGCTAGGATTAATCAAGCTCAACAGAAGTAAAGTTTGCATCACTGAACCAGCCCAACAGTAGCACTGCAAGAAAGTGTAGTGAAGCTGTTACATCACAGCTGAATATACAACAACATTCAGAGATAACTAACACATAGTTATCCATGCACTTGGTGTATATAATCAAGACCAACCACTAGCAAGTTCTCAGCCAACTTAGCAACAGCAAAACTGAGTAATTAAATAGTATAGGGTCATCATAATAGTCAGTTTAAATTCCAGCAAATAGAATCAGTTAACTAAAACCAGCAAGCTTCAGTTAAAGAGTTAACTGAAGCATGAAATTAACAGCAGCAACAGCAAGCACTCATGTTAATCCTATTCAGACTTTAACAACAAGATTAATGGATAGAGAGGGGTCACTGAGCATGAATCATACATATCACAGCAAGCTTTAGTTCAACGGCACGATGGCAAGTATGGAGCAGAAACCCTAGTTCATCTAGGAGTAGAACCAAAGCCAAGGCAAGCTCCAGGAGGATGCAGAGAGGAGTATAGGAAGAGGAGGACTTACTCAGCGCCCAGGAGGTACCACCGTGGCATGGCGAGGCAGTGCCTGCGCGGCCACGACGGCACCAAGCTAGGGGAAGGCGCCAATGGCACGTCGGCAAGACACAACACCCCACCAGCACCAGATCACGCCAAGGGGAAAGGCCGAGCAGCTCAAGAAGAAAGCTTGAGGTCGCCATGGCCGAAACCCTAGGCGCGGGAGGCGACGGAGCCAAGGGCACAAGGAGGCAACCGACAAGATCTCAAGGACAGGCAGGTGCGTCATCGCGGGATCTATCGATCGTGACCCATCTCGACAGCTAGCTCTGTCAGGAGCGGTCGGAATCAAGCGTGGTGGCAGCGATGGCGACTCAGTCGCCAGAGCTCAAAAGAGAAGAGAAGGAGGGGGGCGACACGTAGACGGGCTGGGTCGGAACGACCGAGCCACCTGGTCGGGCTCGACCAGGTAGGTTGGCGCCGACAAGTGGGCTAGGGCCCGACAGGTGGGCCAGGTCCGACAGGAGGGACCAGAGAGGTTTTAATCAGATAACAAAACAGAAAATTACAAGAAAATAAAAAGGGTTTTTGAAAAACCTTTTAACACCCAATAAAGAGCAGAAAAATAACCATAACTTTGCAAAAATAATTCTGAATAATTTTTGAGCTTTTCCATCACATGAATAGTGATTTTATGAATAAGAGAGAAATGCTTCATAATGGAATTATGGAATTTTCTTTTAGAAGAAAAACTTCTAGAAATATTTTAAAAGGTAAAAATGAACTTGAAAATAATAAAACATTAACATCCTAGAATTAAAATTAAGTAAATCCATTCAAAAATTTATCTTTAGAATTCTTGAATGAATTTAACCTAATATATACTCTGGTAAATTCATAACTAGGGTATATGCACCTTTTAATAAATCACCCTATAAGGATTAATTGTGCAAAAAGAAAAGGTAATTTTAAAGACTTTTCTTTAATAAATAAAATGGTGAGATATCTAAGAAAAATCTGGTTAGAATTATAACTCATTATCAAAATTAAAACTCCATTCAAGAATATTTGAATATTATTCTTGAATGCAGATATTGATAAGATATATATTCCTTAAAATCATAAAATGAGTATATAAATTCTAGCAAATAAATAAAACACTTCTGGGGGTATAAAGGGAACACACACGCCTTAAGGCATGCATTATTTGAATCTTTAACCATTGCCCTTATCGGACAATGATGTTGTTTTCTAGAACCTGAGGTCCCGGGTCACTCCAACAAATCCAACTGCACTACCTTGTAGTGTGCAGGCAAGTTCACTCTTGCTCATACCTCTTGTTTATCTTTAGCAAATTACTTGCAAATATACCAGTGGTATTATTATTATTGCATTCAAAAGCAAAGGTTCTGCTTTCTCAATTAATATGACTAGTGGTTAGCAACCACGGTGGTTGTTGATGCCTGGTAAATGACCAGCCCGTTGGGAACCCCAAGAGGAAGGTATGATGAATATAGCAGCAAGATTTTCCCTCAGTAAGAAACTAAGGTTTATCGTTCAGGAGAGGAAGGAGCCAAACGACTGAAGGTGATGCCTGCTAGCTTGCGACAGCTCTGGACAATTTATATGGCGCCTCGTCCAAGCTTTGCTTTGCTAGCTGCAATACGGAACCTGCACACAACACAACCAAATTCTTTGTTCCCAACTTACGATGAGGTTGTCAATCTCACCGGTTTGCTTGAAACAAAGGGTATGAGCGTATCGAGTGGAAAGTGATAATAATATGCGAGTAAAGTAAACAGTGCGAGTAAAGTAAACAGGTGATAGCAATATAAAGGAAATAGGACCGGGGTCCACAGTTCACTAGCGGTGTCTCTCCATAAGATAAAATAATATATGCTGGGTAAACAAATTACAGTTGGGCAATTGATAGAATAAAGACAACGTGCAAATGATGAGAGGATCACTATGAGATTTACTCTAGGCATTACAACAAGATACATAGACCGCTATCCAACTGCATCTATGACTAATAATCCACTCACGTGGATATCGTCTGAACACCCCATGAGTATTAACTTGCGAATAACAGATAACTACATTAAGCAAAGTGTGTAATGTAAACAAAGCATATGCCCTCGAGCATATGAATGTTGTTTTCCCCCTAGTAGCAACATCACATCTATAACCTTAGAGGTTTCTGTCACTCCCCCAGATTAAATAGAGGCATGAACCCACTATCGAGCATAAATACCCCCTCTTGGAGTCACTAGCAACTACTCGGCCAAGATAGCTACTAACAACGGAGAGCATGCAAGATCATAAACAACATAGAGATAACAAAAGATAAATTTCAGTACTTCAACTCAAGCATAACACCAATATTCATCGGATCCCAACAAACCAAACATGTAGAATTACATAACGACGATCTCAATCATGTAGGGCAGCTCATGAGATCTAAACATGAAGCACATGATGGAGAAGACAACCATCTAGCTACTGCTATGGACCCATAGTCTAAGGTAGACTACTCACTCATCACTCCGGAGGCAAGCATGGCGATGAAGAAGATCTCCGGTGGCGATTCCCCTCTCCGGCAGGGTGCCGGGAAGAGCTTCTGGACCCTCCCGATCTTCGGGTCGATGGCGGCGGCGGATCGCGATGTGTTCTGGAAAATTGATCGGGGGTTTAGGTTTTTCCCGTCGGGGGGTCTTTATAGGCGAAGGGGCATCGTCAGGAGTGGACCGAGGTGGTCTCACACATAGGGGGCGCGGCCTAGCCCCTGGCTGCGCCGCCCTGGTGTGAGGGCCCCTCATGGCCCCACTCCGTCTCCTCTTTGGTTCTCTAGAAGCTTCGGTAAAATTCTGGGCGACTGGCTTTGGTTTCGTCCAATTCCGAGAATATTTCCTGTGTAACTTTTCTGAAACACAAAAATAGCAGAAAACAGGAAACTGGCACTGTGGCGGCTTGTTAGTAGGTTAGTTCCGGAAAATGCATAAAAGTGCCACGAAGTGTAATGAAACACTAAGCAAATAGTGTAAAAGTAAGCATGGAGCATCAAAAATTATGGATACGTTGGAGACGTATCAACATCCCCAAGCTTAACTCCTGCTCGTCCTCGAGTAGGTAAGTGATAACAAAAGAAATAATTTTTGAGGTGACATGCACCTACACAATCTTGATCATCTATGTAAGCGTTGTGCGCTAGGATCAAAAGAACTTAAAACATGGGCATGAAAGACATAATCTTGATAGAAGAAACTTAGCAACCATGTTATAACATGAAAATGAACACAAACAAAAGATCATGAAAATGAAACAATGAAAGTCAAACGTGTGTTCAAATCATAAGGAAAAACATACAAATGGTTTTCAGCTTGTCCTTCATGGAGAGCAAAACATAAATGCATAGGACACCTTCAAGTTTAAGAGGGCGACTAGATACAAATAGTTTGAGAACAAGTGAAACCAACAATATGAATCAATCAATGAAAACTTTGGGACAATGCACATTATACTAAGAATGACAACTATGCTCTCTTAATGGTGCATAAAGATAGAAGGTGGTGACTCAACATAAAAGTAAAAGAAAGGCCCTTCGCGGAGGGAAGCAGTGATTGCAAGTTTTATAAACCTTCAAAAATTATGGCACTTACCGGCTTTGAGCTCTCATTGCCCCCATCATAAGCATCTTGAATGGTTAAAGTTAATGCGAGAACACTCATGCTGCATATGCTTGACAAATCATAAGTTGAAAACCTCGTGTCCCATGAATACGAGTACCCAAACCTCATGCTACTTTACTTAGAGTCCCAAGCAAGGCTCTTGTCATTGTAAGTATATATGTATCATCGAGAACCGCCAACGGGGTACCTCCATGCCCGATGATATGGAACAAGCCCACATCAAAATGACAGGACAAGCAGACAATGAACACCTCGACATCTCTTTTATTTACCATTTGTATAGCTTTTTATTTTGAGATGTGTCGTCGAATGTCCACTATGGGCATGCTGCAAATTTCCACCATGAATTATGCATGGCTTAGATTGGCGGCCCAGGCATTTCTCTAACACATATACAAACTCCATGATCCCACAAGATTCCCAATTCATTTTACACCGCGAGTATCCATAAACAAAAGATCACGATATCAACTCAAATAAGAAGTGCAATGTTGAAAGCTTGCTCCATGACGGCATGGATGGGCTAATCTCCAACTTACAACTTGCAAGCATAACAACTCAACATAAGAGACCACAATGTCAAATTTTTAAGAACGAGAAAAATAAAGTGTGCCATCCAGTTTGTGAGAGCTTTACTGACCAATTTTCGCATAACACTGGTAAGAGTTTAATTTGAAGAGTAGATAAAAGCAAGTCAAATGTACTTTGGAATAGCAAATTTCTAATAGGTATGTATGGTGGACACTTTGGCAAACTTAGTTTTTAGGATTTGGATGCACGAGTAGAGCTCATACTCAGTACAAGGCGAGGGCTAGCAAAAGACTCGGAGCGACCAACTAAGAGAGCAATAATGGCCATAATTATGCAAAGCGACAAAGCGACATTAAAAGAAGCATAAGATGGCATCAAAAGTCAAAAACTAAATGATCATAAAGGCTATTAGCGACTTTGTAAGAGTCTAACATGTGTGAGCATGTGCCAAGTCAACCCAAATAAAACATCAAGGAAAAAACCAAAATAATGCTTCCAAACGATAAAAACAACGCATGATGTTTTCAAAGGCTCATTAAGCAATCTCAGTTATTTGAGACAAATCATGCTACAGCAAAACCACTAAGCATACTATTAAAAAGACATCAAGCATGACATGCAAAAGCCTAGGCCACAGTCTACACAAGCTCCTTCTTGTACCACTTTTTTGCATAAAGCTTTTTCTCTTTTCCAACACCATTCAAAAAAATTATAAACACCTTTTTGATGAAAACCAATAAATATCAGAGGCAAAAATACACCTTGATGAAAAGATATAACGAGATCTGAACACAAATCAAGGCAAAAATGAAAACTAAATGCAGTTCTAGAAAAAGAAGAACACTCGTTGAAATTGTAAGAATGAAAAACGGAGTGTTCTTGGCAAATGAAAAGCAAGGCAACTTCTCCAAAAGAAATTTGTTGGGGTCCAACCATTTATTGCAGCAAACAAAACTAAACTAAACTGAAAACTAAAAACAACTGACGCTCCAAGAAAAACGCATAATGCATGAAGCAATAAAAATATAGTGTTTTGAAAGGTGACCTGATTTTTGCCGATGAAGAAGGGGTGCCTCGGGGGCATCCCCAAGCTTTGACGCTTGTACTTCTTGGATATTTCTTGGGGTGATGCATGGGCATCCCCAAGCTTGAGATTTTGTCCATTCTTCAACTCATCTCATCACTCTCCGATCCCTACACTTGAAGACTTCCTTCATACAAAACTAAACATAAATCTATTAGCAACATTAGTGTAAGCATAACATATAATCAACCCTTTTTTGCTTCAGGTTTCAACCTAAAACCACCACACATTAAGCATATACTACTGTAGCAACTTCTTCAAAAGTTCCAGATCAAAAGAACTAAAAAAGAAAGCGATAAAGCGGCAACACAAATATTGGCAGAAATCTGTCAAAACAGAATAGCTGACAAAGGTTGAATTTTTGAGGGGTTTTCTGTTACTCAAATCAAAAAGTGTTAAACTAATGAAAGTTTGGATATAACCTGGGGCATATGCAAAAGAGATTGCAGGTCCAAAAGATATACAAAGAATTTTCACGAATTTTTGCGGTGCAGCACCGAAAACAGTTTCAGGACAGCAACATCCCCAAATCTTACCTCACTCAAATTAGAGGCTTCTCTTGGCACAACAACGAAATAAAAAGGATAAGGAGTGGTTATTACAGTAGTAATAACTTCCAAGACTCAAATAAAAGAAAAAGAACTGAAAGTAAAAACATTGGGTTATCTCCCAAGAGTGCTTTTCTTTAACGCCTTTGAGCTAGGCGCAGAAAATGTGAATCAAGTAATATCGAGTGATGAAGTGCTAAGATCCATTGTAGGAACAAAGAAATGAATACTGTCCAAATGAGGTTTTGAGTACCCCTTGTAGTCACGCCTTGGTACACTACTTTCATCAAAAAGATTTTTAGGACAAATCCAACTAAAATTATTTTCCAAGGCATCATGGATTCCTACAAGTTTACAAGGTATTGGCACTCTAGAATCTTCGTTGGGTATACCAACAACCGCTAGAGGTGAGCCAAGCTTATTAAATTTCTTAAAAACTTTCCTAGCCTCAATTGCAACATCTCTAAATTCTATGCGCAAAGTTTCCAAGATAAAAACTTTCTTTTTAGGATCTTCAATTTCATGAAGCTTAAGGAACATGTATTGCATAAAAGGATTAAGGCTGGCAAACCTAGCTTCTAACATGTGAACTAAATAAGCAGAAGCAACTTCATAACTAGGAGAAAGCTCAACCAAAGACTTTTCCTCAACTTCTTTATGAATACTAATATGATTAAAGAACTCCTCAATGTTACTTTTCCCAATAATCGAACCACTACCTACTGAGAGGTCCTCCAAAACGTACTTAGGGAGCAACATAATGAACTAAAAGTAAAGAAATAACAACTACCAAGGATACTAATTTTTTTGGGTTTTTGATAAAATGATGCAAGTAAAAATAAAGTAAAGCAGAACAATAAACAAAGTAACGGATGTGCGTGCGAAAAACTCCCCTTGCAGAAGTCTTCTTTTACCTCCCCGGCAACGGCGCCAGAAAATATGCTTGATGCCTAGTAAATGACCAGCCCGTTGGGAACCCCAAGAGGAAGGTATGATGAATATAGCAGCAAGATTTTCCCTCAGTAAGAAACCAAGGTTTATCGTTCAGGAGAGGAAGGAGCCAAACGACTGAAGGTGATGCCTGCTAGCTTACGACAGCTCCGGACAATTTATAGGGCGCCTCGTCCAAGCTTTGCTTTGCTAGCTGCAACGCGGAACCTGCACACAACACAACCAAATACTTTGTTCCCAACTTACAATGAGGTTGTCAATCTCACCGGTTTGCTTAAAACAAAGGGTATGAGCGTATCGAGTGGAAAGTGATAATAATATGCGAGTAAAGTAAACAGTGTGAGTAAAGTAAACAGGTGATAGCAATATAAAGGAAATAGGACCGGGGTCCATAGTTCACTAGCGGTGTCTCTCCATAAGATAAAATAATACATGCTGGGTAAACAAATTATAGTTGGGCAATTGATAGAATAAAGACAACATGCAAATGATGAGAGGATCACTATGAGATTTACTCTGGGCATTACAACAAGATACATAGACCGCCATCCAACTGCATCTATGACTAATAATCCACTCACGGGGATATCGTCCGAACACCCCATGAGTATTAAGTTGCGAACAACAGATAACTGCATTAAGCAAAGTGTGTAATATAAACAAAGCATATGCCCTCGAGCATATGAATGTTGTTTTCCCCCTAGTAGCAACAGCACATCTACAACCTTAGAGGTTTCTGTCACTCCCCCAGATTAAATAGAGGCATGAACCCACTATCGAGCATAAATACCCCCTCTTGGAGTCACTAGCAACTACTCGGCCAAGATAGCTACTAACAACAGAGAGCATGCAAGATCATAAACAACATAGAGATAACAAAAGATAAATTTCAGTACTTCAACTCAAGCATAACACCAATATTCATCGGATCCCAACAAACCAAACATGTAGAATTACATAACGGTGATCTCAATCATGTAGGGCAGCTCATGAGATCTAAAATGAAGCACATGGTGGAGAAGACAACCATCTAGCTACTGCTATGGACCCATAGTCCAAGGTAGACTACTCACTCATCACTCTGGAGGCAAGCATGACGATGAAGAAGACCTCCGGTGGCGATTCCCCTCTCTGGCAGGGTGCCGGGAAGAGCTTCTAGACCCTCCCGATCTTCGGGTCGACGGCGGTGGCGGATCGCGATGTGTTCTGGAAAATTGATCGGGGGTTTAGGTTTTTCCCGTCGGGGGGTCTTTATAGGCGAAGGGGCATCGTCAGGAGTGGACCGAGGTGGTCTCACACATAGGGGGCTGATACGTCTCAAACGTATCTATAATTTTTGATGCTCCATGCTTGTTTTTACACCATTTGCCTATCGTTTCGTTACACTTAGTGGTACTTTTATACATTTTCTGGAACTAACCTATTAACGAAGTGCCACAGTGCCAGTTTCCTGTTTTCTGCTGTTTTTATGTTTCAGAAGTGATACACAGGAAATATTCTTGGAATTGGACGAAACAAGTTCCTGAAGTCATATTTCACCGGGGAGCTCCCAAACATCCGAAGACCTGACGGAGGGGGGCCACGTGGCCCCCACACACAGGGGCGGCGCGGCTTGGCCCTTGGCCGCGCCAGCCCCGTGTGAGGCCGCGTGGCTCCACCTCTGACAGCCCCCCTTCGCCTACATATACCCCCTGACGAGAAAAACCTAAGGGCCCGATCAGTTTTCCAGAATACATCGCAATCCGCCGCCGCCGTCGACCCGAAGATCGGGAGGGTCCAGAAGCTCTTCCCGACACCCTGCCGGAGAGGGGAATCGCCACCGGAGGTCTTCTTCATCGCCATGCTTGCCTCCGGAGCGATGAGTGAGTAGTCTACCTTGGACTATGGGTCCATAGCAGTAGCTAGATGGTTGTCTTCTCCACCATGTGCTTCATGTTTAGATCTCATGAGCTGCCATACATGATTGAGATCACCGTTATGTAATTCTATGATGTTGGTTTGTTGGGATCCGATGAATATTGGTGTTTATGATTAAGTTGCTGTACTGAATTATATCTTTTGTTATCTCTATGTTGTTTATGATCTTGCATGCTCTCCGTTGTTAGTAGCTATCTTGGCCGAGTAGTTGCTAGTGACTCCAAGAGGGGGTATTTATGCTCGATAGTGGGTTCATGTCTCTATTTCACCTGGGGGAGTGACAGAAACCTCTAAGGTGGTAGATGTGCTGTTGCTACTAGGGAGAAAACAACATTCATATGCTCAAGGGCATATGCTTTGTTTACATTACACACTTTGCTTAATGCAATTATCTGTTGTTCGCAACTTAATACTTTTGGGGTGTTCGGATGATATCCCCGGGGGTGGATTATTAGTCATAGATGCAGTTGGATGGCGGTCTATGTATTTTGTTGTAATGCCCAGAGTAAATCTCATAGTGATCTTCTTGACATATCACGTTATCTTTATTCTATCAATTGCCCAACTGTAATTTGTTTACCCAGCATGTTATTTATCTATGGAGAGACACCACTAGTGAACTGTGGACCCCGGTCCTATTTTAAATCATATTGCAATCACCTGTTTACTTTTCCTGCACTGTTTACTTTACTAGCATATTACTACTGTTTTCCGCTCGATACACTCATAACCTTTGTTTCAAGCAAACCGGTGAGATTGACAACCTCATCGCAAGTTGGGAACAAAGTATTTGTTTGTGTGTGTACAGGTTCCGCGCTGCTGCTGGCCGAAGACGAGTCAACAAGTATCGTTAACAACGCCCTTGTTGGAGTGTCACTAAGCCAGTCCGCATCACCTTCAGTCGTCACCGTCTCTCTTCTTCAAGATCGGCATTAAACCTTGGTTTCTTAACTGAGGGAAAACTAGCCGCTACACTCATCATACCTTCCTCTTGGGGTTCCCAACGGGCTGGTCATCACCACGCACAAGGACATACTGCTCCCACGTCAACTAAACGCCACAGCTCTTTTCTGGCGCCATCACACGAGTAGCAGCTTCTTTTCTGGCGCCGTTGCCGGGGAAGAGAGAAGACTTCTGCGAGGGGAGTTCTTCGCACACACATTCTTTACTTTGTTATTTGTTTTGCTTTACTTTACTTTATTTTACCTGCATTGCTTTTTATATCAAAAACCCAAAAAAATTAGAATCCTCAGTAGTTGTTTTTACTTGTTTACTTTCGTTTTGCTGAAATGGGTACTCCTGAAAACACCAAGTTGTGTGACTTTGCTAGCACGAACAATAGTGATTTTATCTGCACTCCTATTGCACCAACTGTTCCTGCTACCACTTTTTATGAGATCAAGCCTGCTTTATTGAACCTTGTTATGAAAGAGCAATTTTCTGGTGCTAGTACTGAAGATGCTGCAGCTCATCTCAACAATTTTGTTGAGCTATGTGAGATGCAGAAATATAAGGATGTTGACAGTGATATTATTAAGCTCAAGTTGTTTCCTTTTTCTTTGAGAGGAAAGGCTAAAGATTGGTTGCTGTCTTTGACTAAGAATAGTATTGATTCATGGGCTAAGTGTAAGGATGCTTTTATTGGTAGATATTATCCTCCTGCTAAGATTATATCGTTGCGTAGCAATATTATGAAGTTCACTCAGTTTGATAATGAACATGTTGCTCAAGCTTGGGAAAGAATGAAATCTATGGTAAAGAATTGCCCCACTCATGTACTGACTACTTGGATGATTATCCAAACTTTTTATGCAGGACTGAATTTTTCTTCGAGGAACCTACTTGATTCAGCTGCTGGAGGCACTTTTATGTCCCTTACATTGGGCGCCGCATCAAAGCTACTCGACAACATGATGGTAAATTATTCCGAATGGCACACCGAGAGAGCTCCACAAGGTAAGAAGGTAAATTCTGTTGAGGAAACCTCTTCCTTGAGTGATAAGATTGATACAATTATGGCTATGCTTGCTAATGATAGGACTCATGTTGATCCTAATAATGTTCCTTTGGCCTCTCTGGTTGCCCAAGAAGAGCAAGTTGATGTGAATTTCATTAGAAATAACAATTTTAATAACAATGCTTATAGGAACAATTTTGCTAGTAACAATTATAGGCCGTATCCTTCTACCAATGGTAATGGTTATGGTAACTCTTATGGTAATTCCTACAACAACACTAGGGCCGTGCCCTCCGAGCTTGAGGTAATGCTCAAGGACTTCATCGGTAAACAAACTGCTTTTAACAAGTCTGTTGAGGAAAAGTTAGGCAAAATTGATATTCTTGCTTCTAAAGTTGATAGCCTTGCTCATGATGTTGAACTTCTGAAATTAAAAGTGTTTCCTAATGATGTGAATGTGAGCAATATTGTTGCTGCCGCTAATGCTACCCAAGTTGGAATTGATAAAAATATTAGATTGTTAGCGGAATTGCATGCCAGGTGGGAAAGAGAAGATGAGATGGCTAGAGAGATGAAGGTATGTACTATTACTACCTCTAATGATGTTGCTCCTACTGATAGCAATCCTCTTACTTTGATTGGTGTAGAGAAAACTCCCACTCCTTGTGTTAAAAAGCCTAGAACTGCCAAAACTTTTTCTCAAAAGAGTGCTGAAATTTTTCGGAGTGTGGGAGATGATAGCTCTATTTCTTTTAATGATTTTGATGTTGATGGCTGCAATATATCTGAAGTTATTTTGTTCTTGCAAAAGCTTGCTTTGACTCCCAATGCTAGTTCTTTAAATATTGCTTTTACTAAGCATATTACCAATGCTCTTATAAAGATTAGGGATGAAAAGTTGAAGCAGAAAGCCTCTGTTCCCAAGAAGTTAGAAGATGGTTGGGAACCCATCATTGATATGCATGTTAATGGTTATGATTGCCATGCTTTATGTGATCTAGGTGCTAGTATTTCCATCATGCCTAGAAAGATTTATGACATGCTTGATTTACCACCGCTTGAAAAATGTTATTTTGATGTTCCTATTGCTGATGTTGCTAAGAAGAAACCTTTGGGAAGGATTAATGATATTCTTATTGTGGTTAACAATAACCTTGTTCCCGTTGATTTTCTTGTTATGGACGTTGAATGCCATGCTTCATGTCCTATTATTTTGGGAAGACCCTTTCTTCGAACTGTAGGTGCTATCTATACTTCTTATAAAGCAAAACCCCACTAGAGATGCATTTAAGTTGTCTATCTTCACATGCAAGCTAGCCACGTCATCAACTAATAACAACCGTCCGATTGAATTCATCACATCCATTTTTACTAGCATTCTGTTCAGTAACTTTGGAGCGTCTCGGTTTATTCCTTATCGATCCTTTCCGAACGCACAACCCAGCACTCCTGTTTCTACGCGGGCTCGCTCTACTAGATGTCCCGACCTAGCCCATGGGCTTGCTCTGCTGCCAACCCCATAACAATGACCTGTTCGTCTTCTCCACTGACCCCACCTCTCCTCCCATTCGCATCTTCCACCAACTCTTCAGCCTGGAAACTGAAAGAAGCATCGCAACCTAGCGAATCAAATGCGGAAGAAACTGATGGTAGTAGATGAGCAGCCCACCTCTCCTTTATAAACCTAGATCAAATCGATTCACTGCAATCCTTTATCCATTAGGGTACAGTTGATTAGATCACAACCCCCACGCCAGTCTATAATATCTGCTCCCTCTTCTCAACGCTCTCCCTTTTCTACCTCTAAAGCTGAATTTTGGAATTTTTTTTTTGAGATTAGGACGGCTGATGACAAGGATAATGGAGGACTGAAGAAATCTCAGTTTGTCGTATAACTCTGGACTTCGTTTGTCGTACAAGCATCCTCTGCATCCCGCAGGTCATTCGCAACTTCCAACCATGAGGTTCGCCACATCTTTCTGTTTATTAGTTGGTATATTACTGAATACTGATGTGTTCTTGATTTACCCTTATCTGCAGTTCCCTTTGCAGGGCGATGAATCAGAGAGAAACCTGAAAATCTGAGAAAATAGCTTCTATGATCATTTATTTGATGTCCAATTTCTGGTGTGTAAGATAAAATACGTGCGGTCAATGCTAGATTGTTCTCTGATAGGTTTGCGAAATACAGAGTGTTCTATTGTATTCTAAATGTTGATTGTGGAATTTATGGACTCACTTTGTATGATCAGTTCTCCAACCTTTTTTCCAATGTACGTTGGTAGATTAATCAGTATAATAGTTGGAAGGAATCTGAATAGTGTATTTCATTATCCGATTTTCATCATCTCATATTCTCATAGATTAATCAGTATAATGGAAGGAGTACAATCTCTATTTTCATCCTTTGTACGTACTAGGCAGCTTTGCCTCCAAATATAAATGGATATTTGGCGATGTAGGCATATCGTGGATGATTAAGCCTAACTTCTCATAGATTACTCTTATATCTTTTGTTTCCAACTAAATATGAACTGCATATCTCTTTGTGTCTGCGACATGTTTTATTTACTTTTCAGTTTAGCCTAGAAATTCCTGTAACATCTCAGTAAAGTTATGTTTCAGCATCCATTTCAACATTTTATGCATATTTTAAAGATAGCATCATGTTTAAGCGTGTAATACCCCTCTATTTACAGAATAGAGTTTAGAGAGATACCCGCTGCAACGCGCGGGGTATTCTTCTAGTTATTGATATGAGGGAAGGCACTATCAAGTATCAATTCCCGCTAAAGAAAGGTATGGAACACTTCCCTAGGAAAAGAAAGAAATTGCTTTTTGACTCTATTCTTAGAGCAAATTATGAGCTTGATGCTTCATCACTTGATATTACTTGATTCGCAATTTTCTGCGCCTAGCTCAAAGGCGTTAAAAAAAGCACTCTTGGGAGATAACCCATTGTTTACTTTTCAGTAATTTTTCTTTTATTTGAGTCTTGGAAGTCATTACTACTGTAATGACCGCTCCTTATCTTGTTTATTTCGTTTTTGTGCCAAGAGAAGCCTCTAATTTGAGTGAGGTAAAGATTTGGGGTTATTGCTGTCCTGAAACTGTTTTCGGTGCTGCACCGTAAAAATTCGTGAAAATTCTATGTTCATCTTTTGGACCTGCGATTTCTTGTGCATATGCCCCAGGTTATATCCAAACTTTTCTTAGTTGAACACTTTTTGATTTGAGCAACAGAAAATCCCTCAAAAATTCGTCCATTATCAGCTGTCCAGTTTTGACAGATTTCTGCCAATATTTGTTTTTGCCACTTTATCGCTTTCTTTTGAGTTCTTTTTGATCATGGAACTCTTGTGGAAGTTGCTACAGTAGTATATACTCTATATGTGGTGGTTTTGGGTTTAAACCTGAAGCTAAAAGAGGTTGAATATATTTTATGCTTACACTAATGTTGCTAATAGAATTGTGTTTAGTTTTGTATGAAGGAAGTTTTCAAGTGTAGGGATTGGAGAATGATGAGATGAGTTGAAGAATGGACAAAAGCTCAAGCTTGGGGATGCCCATGCATCACCCCAAGAAATATCCAAGAAGTACAAGCATCAAAACTTGGGGATGCCCCCGAGGCACCCCTTCTTCATCGGCAAAAATCAGGTCACCTTTCAAAACACTATATTTTTATTGCTTAATGCACTATGTGTTTTTCTTGGAGCGTCAGTTGTTTTAGTTTTCTTAGGTTGTTTAGTTTGTATGTTTGCTGCAATAAATGGTTGGACCCCAGCAAATTTCCTTTGGAGGAGATGTACTCGTTTTCATTTGCAAAGAATGCTCTAGTTTTCACTCTTATTAATCGAGCATTCTACTTCTTCTGCTACTGCTTTTGGTTTTCGTTTTCACCTTGATATGCGTTCAGATCTTGTCATATCTTTTCATCAAGGTGTATTTTTGCCTCTGGTCTTCATTGGTTTTCATCAAAAGAGGTTGTTATAAAAATTTCAAATGGTGTTGGAAAAGAGAAAAAAGCTTTGTGCAAAATAGTGGTACAAGAAGGAGCTTGTGTAGACTGCGGCTTAGGCTTTTTCATGTCATGCTTGATGTCTTTTTGATAGTATGCTTAGTCGTTTTGCTGTAGCATGACTTGTCTCAAATAACTGAGATTGCTTAATGGGCCTTTGAAAAAAATCATGCGTTGTTTTTATTGTATGGAAGCATTATTTTGGTTTTCTCCTTGATGCTTTATTTGGGTTGACTTGGCGCATGCTCACACATGTTAGACTCTTCCAAAGTCGCCATTAGCCTTTATGATCATTTAGTTTTAGACTTTTGATAACATCATATGCTTCTTTTAATGTCGCTTTGTCGCTTTGCATGATTATGGCCATTATTGCTCTCTTAGTTGGTCGCTCCCAGTCTTTTGCTAGCCCTCACCTTGTACTGAGTATGAGCTCTACTCGTGCATCCAACTCCTAAAAGCCAAGTTTTCCATTGTGTCCACCATACATACCTACTAGCAATTTGCTATTCCAAGTAAATTTGACTTGCTTTTATATTCTCTTCAAATTAAACTCTTACCAGTGTTATGCGAAACTCGGTTAGTAAAGCTCTCACGAACCGGAAGGCACACTTTACTTTTTCCTGTTCTTAAAATTTTGACATTGTGGTCTTTTATGTTGAGTTGTTATGCTTGCAAGTTGTAAGTTGGATTCTAGCCCAGCCATGCTGTCATGGGGCAAGCTTTCAACATTGCACTTCCTTTTGAGTTGATATCGTGATCTTTTGTTTATGGATGCCCGCTGTGTGAAATGAATTGGGAATCTTGTGAGGATCATGGAGTTTTTATATGTGTTAGGGAAACGCCGGGCCGCCAATCTAAGCCATGCATAATTCATGGTGAAAATTTGCAGCATACCCATGGTGAACATTCGACGACGCATCTCACAATAAAAAGCTAAACAATATAGCAAATAAAAGAGATGTCGAGGTGTTCATTGTCTGCTTGTCCTGTCATTTTGGTGTGGGCTTGTTCCATGTCATCGGGCACGGAGGTACCCCATTGGCGGTTCTCAATGATATGCATATACTTACAATGACAAGAGCCTTGCTTGGGACTCTAAGTAAACTAGCATGGTTTGGGTACTTGTATTCACGGGACACGAGGTTTTCAACTTATGATTTGTCAAGCATATGCATCATAATTGTTCTCGCATTAACTTTAACCATTCAAGATGCTTATGATGGGGGCAATGAGAGCTCAAAGCCGGTAAGTACCATAATTTTTGAAGGTTATAAAACTTGCAATCACTGCTTCCCTCTGCGAAGGGCCTTTCTTTTACTTTTATGTTGAGTCACCACCTTCTTTCTTTATGCACCATTAAGAGAGCATAGTTGTCATTCTTAGTGTGATATGCATTGTCCCAAGGCTCATTGATTGACTCATATTGTTGGTTTCACTTGTTCTTAAATTATTTGTATCTAGTCGCCCTCTTAAACTTTGAGGTGTCCTATGCATTTATGTTTTGCTCTCTTTGAAGGACAAGCTGAAAACCATTTGTATGTTTTTTCCTTATGATTAGAACACACGTTTGACTTTCATTGTTTCATTATCATGATCTTTTGTTTGTGTTCATTTGCATGTTTACAACATGGTTGCTAAGTTCTTATTGTCATGATTATATCTTTCATGCCCATGTTTTAAGTTCTATTGATCCCAGCTCATCAATGCTTACATATATGATTAAGATTGTGTAGGTGCATGTCACCTAAAAAATTATTCTTTGTTATCACTTACCTACTCGAGGACGAGCAGGAGTTAAGCTTGGGGATGCTTGATACGTCTCAAACGTATCTATAATTTTTGATGCTCCATGCTTGTTTTTACACCATTTGCCTATCGTTTCGTTACACTTAGTGGTACTTTTATACATTTTCCGGAACTAACCTATTAACGAAGTGCCACAGTGCCAGTTTCCTGTTTTCTGCTATTTTTGTGTTTCAGAAGTGATACACAGGAAATATTCTCGGAATTGGACGAAACAAGTTCCTGAAGTCATATTTCACCGGGGAGCTCCCAAACATCCGAAGACCTGACGGAGGGGGGCCACGTGGCCCCCACACACAGGGGCGGCGCGGCCTGGCCCCTGGCCGCGCCAGCCCCGTGTGAGGCCGCATGGCTCCACCTCTGACAGCCCCCCTTCGCCTACATATACCCCCTGACGAGAAAAACCTAAGGGCCCGGTCAGTTTTCCAGAATACATCGCGATCCGCCGCCGCCGTCGACCCGAAGATCGGGAGGGTCCAGAAGCTCTTCCCGGCACCCTGCCGGAGAGGGGAATCGCCACCAGAGGTCTTCTTCATCGCCATGCTTGCCTCCGGAGCGATGAGTGAGTAGTCTACCTTGGACTATGGGTCCATAGCAGTAGCTAGATGGTTGTCTTCTCCACCATGTGCTTCATGTTTAGATCTCATGAGCTGCCATACATGATTGAGATCACCGTTATGTAATTCTATGATGTTGGTTTGTTGGGATCCGATGAATATTGGTGTTTATGATTAAGTTGCTGTACTGAATTATATCTTTTGTTATCTCTATGTTGTTTATGATCTTGCATGCTCTCCGTTGTTAGTAGCTATCTTGGCCGAGTAGTTGCTAGTGACTCCAAGAGGGGGTATTTATGCTCGATAGTGGGTTCATGTCTCTATTTCACCTGGGGGAGTGACAGAAACCTCTAAGGTGGTAGATGTGCTGTTGCTACTAGGGAGAAAACAACATTCATATGCTCAAGGGCATATGCTTTGTTTACATTACACACTTTGCTTAATGCAATTATCTGTTGTTCGCAACTTAATACTTTTGGGGTGTTCGGATGATATCCCCGGGGGTGGATTATTAGTCATAGATGCAGTTGGATGGCGGTCTATGTATTTTGTTGTAATGCCCAGAGTAAATCTCATAGTGATTTTCTTGACATATCACGTTATCTTTATTCTATCAATTGCCCAACTGTAATTTGTTTACCCAGCATGTTATTTATCTATGGAGAGACACCACTAGTGAACTGTGGACCCCGGTCCTATTTTAAATCATATTGCAATCACCTGTTTACTTTTCCCGCACTGTTTACTTTACTAGCATATTACTACTGTTTTCCACTCGATACACTCATAACCTTTGTTTCAAGCAAACCGGTGAGATTGACAACCTCATCGCAAGTTGGGAACAAAGTATTTGTTTGTGTGTGTGCAGGTTCCGCGCTGCTGCTGGCCGAAGACGAGTCAACAAGTATTATTAACGGCGCCCTTGTTGGAGTGTCACTAAGCCAGTCCGCATCACCTTCAGTCGTCACCGTCTCTCTTCTTCAAGATCGACATTAAACCTTGGTTTCTTAACTGAGGGAAAACTAGCCGCTACACTCATCATACCTTCCTCTTGGGGTTCCCAACGGGCTGGTCATCACCACGCACAAGGACATACTGCTCCCACGTCAACTAAACGCCACAGCTCTTTTCTGGCGCCATCACACGAGTAGTAGGGGCATGGCCCAGCCCCTGGCCGTGCCGCCCTGGTGTGAGGGCCCCTCGTGGCCCCACTCCGTCTCCTCTTCGGTTCTCTAGAAGCTTCGGTAAAATTCTGGGCGACTGGCTTTGGTTTCGTCTAATTCTGAGAATATTTCCCGTGTAACTTTTTTGAAACACAAAAATAGCAGAAAACAGGGAACTCGCACTGTGGCGACTTGTTAGTAGGTTAGTTCCGGAAAATGCATAAAAGTGCCACGAAGTGTAACGAAACACTATGCAAATGGTGTAAAAACAAGCATGGAGCATAAAAAATTATGGATACATTGGAGACGTATCAGTTGTCAACCTAGGAAGGTGGGCAGTGGGACCATGGTATGCATGATGGTGGAGGTCCCACTACAACTGGAATGTTCACCTAGGATTAATAACCAATGTCGCCAGTGATTCTTGTGTCGTAAAATACGGTCAACCATAGGATCTAGAATGGGACGGGGGATTCAGTTGTATCTTTTCCCTCTTGCATATCAACAGACGCACCATTTCGTAGCAGTTTTCTCCCTGCGAGGAGCTTCGGGATGGGTGGAATCCCCCTAAAGATTCCACGGTTCTGGCGGTCTATGATGGATTGTGGCAACAACGGGGGTAGATTACCGAGGTCGGATATTACCATAAGTGTAAGATGACCGGCGGGGGTAACATATTGTCAAGGACAAGTATACCGAGGTCGGCAACTACCAAAGAGTAGACCGGCGTGGGTAGGGAACCGAAGTTGGAGCCGCAAAAGGGTGGGTATGCAAGGTCGCGGGAAGGAACAGTGATTGGCTCGGATCATCGACTGGGCCACATACCAAGGAAGTATGGATGGGAAAGTACGCCCGGTCGTGCAACAAGGCGTTGATCTCCTATGGGTACAAGTGACCACCTCTACAGAGTATACAAAAAGTATCAAGATACTCCCTGTTCCGGGAAGGAGCTACGAACACGGCAGGAAAGAAGCCCATAGAAGCTCTAATCAACTTGTGAAGACTGACGAACATAGTTTTCTAATAAAACCAATCTTTGAAGAAATGATTACTAAAACTGCATTTTGACCTAAGGCTTTCTAGTCTACGGTCGTAGCTAGTGCATCAAACACCTCTATGCTATTAAATGAACTTACTGGGTAACGCTCGTTTCTCACCCCACTCCCTCTTAACCCTTGCTTAGACTCGGAGGGCCAGTTTGAAGAGATGGAAGGAACCCCGGAGGACTACGAGAAAGTGTACTACGAAGAACCGGATCTATCAGGTGGAGTTGAAGGCATCGACTACACCATCTCCTATGGTACCGGCAAAGGACTCGAGGAGGAGGCCGGCAACTAGAGTCATAGTATAGTAACTTTAGTCGCACCTAACACTTAGAATAAAGCGACTAGAGTAGGTCATCATGTTTAGTTTACTACTTTCGTTTGCAACTAAGGTTTGTAGTGTTAAGTTAGAACCTTCTAGTGTTCCTCTTTGGACCGAGGAGGAACTGGAGTCCTTTGTAAAATTATGGCTTGTAATATTCAGTGCTTGAATAAAGACCGCTATGTTTCTGTTGTACCACTCTGAGGGATGTAATATTTGTGAATTGGTACTTCACGAGTGTTATGTCAATGACTTGCATACTACAACATGCAGTGGTATGCTGGGTCACCACATGCTTTTGCGTATTTTTGAGTTTCAGGCATCATTCGAATGTCAAACGGATCCAATCTTTTTGCCATATCATTTTTTCAAGAAATAGAAGATCGTTAGAAGAAGAAGTCAATGAGGAACACCACGAGATGCAAACGAGAACCTACCATGCGGTCCAAAAGTCTAGCCGTGTGTTGGGCCCATCTTCGCCCTCGTGGGTCCTTTTCCAAATTTCTTCACCACAACAAAATCATATTGACCCAAAACCGACTATATATGGCCCCTGGATATTTTGCGGTGCGAGTGGCATGAAAACAGATAATACATAAACCGATGGGAATACTACGAGGATAGGAGGGGAGACGCAGCCGCTCCTGGTTGCCCCTTCGCCTCCATCAACATTATTTTCTTTATCACCATGATAAAAAGGGAGTAGTTCATCCCTAAACTATGGGACTATGGAAGTAACTTGTATTAATCTATCCCTTGTGCTTCACTAATTAGAATAGCATGAGCTGCCTATCATGATTGTTACCATATTTGTATTACTCCTATGGTGGATCTTTTGTTGAGATGATTTATGAGATGCAAATTGATAGTTATTCTTGGTGTATTATAGATGTATATGTTACTCCATTCTTTTATGCTTGGTTCTGATCAAACTAGTATGCTAGGGCACGTGTGGAGATGTGTGCATTAGGTGGAGGAATCTTATGGTATGCATAGAAAAGTGACATAAGTTCTAGGTGTTGTCATGGTTTTGACCTTTCTATGATTGCCTCACTATGGAGAATGGAATACTTATGCTTTGTGTTGTGCAATGACAGAAAGGATGGTCTTGTTAGCTCAAAGATAGCATATTTGTGTTCAACATCATGTTATAGATCTTAAGACAATACTTTGTTAGTTCTTAACTTTGGCTTGAGGAGCTTTCCCTTGTCAAATGAGTATTAGGGAGTTATGTTGAACCAACTCTATGCTAGAACGTGATCCCCATGTCCATGCTTACAATTACTTCATGTTTGTTTGCATGCTCTTAGTTTTTCGTTTATGTTATCACAACCACCATGTTTTTGAGAGAGAGAGAGAGAGGGAGATCAAGTGAAACCATGATCCCCGGTCCACTTTTAGCCATAAGAAAACCTTTCACTAGTTTACTTGTCGTTTATTTTTAGTTCTTTAAACCTAAAATACAAAAATATCGTTTAATAATTCCTTTCATTTTGTTAAACAACCTTTTAAGTTAATTGGGGATGCAAAACTCTTGTTTATTGTTGCAGGTTGCTTGAAAAGTACAGAAGGGAGAATCACCATTTTCCCTAAGAGTTCAATATAAACCCTCAAGTCATCCTTGTGGGGAAAACTCCTTTTGCTGCATCACTCTGCGTTTGGAGTCCCAATAAGTGGAAAATTAAAGAGTAGAAGTGCCGCCATCACTCGTGTAAAGGAAAAAAGTAAACTTACAACACTCATAGATAGCACTGTGATCTTGTACTACTACTCACGCACTTACAATACTGACAAGCACTTATAGCAAATAACAAGAAACGAAACACTAAAGTCTAAGGTTGCAACTTCACAACATTAGACTATTAAGATATGTGTTGTCGTTTTCTCCTATACATATGATGCATGTAAAATGCATCCATGATCTTTGTAGTTTATTAGATCATACTCTTAGTTATTTGATAGTTTTATGAGGATCTGGACATGCTTTCCATTGATTTTAGGGATTTTTTAAATGATATCCTTTCATTTGGTTTTAACATTGCGAAGCATATTTTCTTGTTGTTGCGTGTTTTTGACTTTCAAGGACCTTTCGAACGTCAAACAGACCCAAACTTTTTGCCACATCATTTTTTGGGGGACTTACTTACAGGATCATGAGAAGAAGAAGTCAACATGGTTTGCAATGAGGTGGAAGATAGCACCTCAAGCGTCATTTCAATGCAATCTTGGTCTCCATGGACTCAGCCTGACCTAAAACCGACTATATAAAATACCCCTCGGGCGATTTTGCGACGGGGCAATGGAGAAACACAAAATACACCAAATGGATATGGCATGTTTATTGAGGTGATAAATTCTGTTGATGTGGCAGTTTGTTGAGGAGGATAGGCTGCATGTTGAGAGCATTAGGTTAGTGTGGATACTCTTCTTAGTTATATAGTAATCACTCTGATCCATAACAAGTGTCATTGATTCAGTATTATACTAAATCAACTTATTGTGGATCGATGGGACCCACAAAATTCATCAATCTCCAAGGCTACATGCTCACGTGGAAGAGACATAAGTCCATGAACACTAAGACAAATGGATGTGTCGAATTCGTTTGGAGACGACGTCGTGTGGTTTACTCAATATATATAGATCTGAAAACCAACCTCAAAAGAGGAAACCGTTACATGCATGGATTTGTTTTCACGTATGCTCCATCCACATTCGTAATCTGTAATAATTTGTGTTGTCATCCTATTGATGTAATGTTTTGTATTTATCTAAAACCACAAGACAATTCATGTCTCATATCGCCTTATTCACCTGGTAGAAGATTTGCGTTGACCTTGCCAATGAACTTATTGCTAATAAATCTGTCATGGCAATTTTTTAATCATTGTCTTGACTTAGCAATGCTCTGCAAACACTATTGTTCTAAATGAAGAACAAGGCTCTCCTCTTTTGTCACTCATGTCTTTACTCAAAGAAGGGAAATGCATATTCATGTGTCATTTCAGTACCCCTACCCCCAATCGTAGTTGCCAAGAGAGAACCAAGCATCTAAATGCATACATGATTTGGTGTACATATGACGCCAAGAGTTGCATTGTCATGTGTGTCAGATTGCATTCCTGGTTAATTGTTTGATTGCGCAGTTACACAAGAAATGCCATGTGCCATCCCCGTTGTTTCATTTGTGTGTGTAAACCCGTTGATGCAACATTGCTACTATGATAAAAAATATGTTTCTAAAACTATGATCTAGTGTTACCACTTGAGAGACATTGTGATGTCTTGTACCTGGAATCGAGAGTCATTTCTGTCCATCTTTTGTAACGTTTGAGTTGAATTTTATAATTGATGCCATGTTTTTATCCATATGGAGGGATTTTGCATGGGTGAGTGGTGAAACCCATATATAAGCATACGATTTCTCCTGCATAGTCGATCACACACACATCCTGGTAGGCCCACACCCACTCTCTCTATTTCTTTCTCCTCGCATCTCTCTCTCTCTCTCTCTCGCTCTCTCTTCTCCGAGCTTATGTCCAAGAGACAAATTAACTAGATGAAGGCGAGCCCTAAACTTAGAGTTGGAGCCGCAACTGACAAGGCTGTGTGTAAGGGTGTGCGGTTAGGGGGTTGACTTGCAAAGAAGGAACTTGGTAGAGGGTGGGGCGGCAATGTGTCACAAGAGCTTGCTGCTTGCGGGTGGTGGAAGCTGGCTTTCAGATAGCAACATATTTGCCTAATCTAGAGAATAAGGAGGCAATTTGGGATGGCGATATTTTATCATATGCGGTCGGAATTGACCCTGCACCAATGGCGGAGCTGCACCTTGACTTTAATGTCAAGTGACATCACAAAAAATTGAGTGCATCATTAGGTTAGCTATGTATATATAATTTTGATAAAAAAAACTAGATAATAACCTTGCTAGCCCGATTTATAACTCCTTTTCTCATATTGACATCACATGCTGCCAATCCCAGCTCAACCATTGCCATGCGTATGGTGATTGTGAATTAGCCCTCGCCTGTAGTTAGCAGTAATTGGTTGGATTTTTATCTTTTTCAAAAGTCATATGGTTCTAAAAAACTAATACTCCACTATGGTTATTGTAACACATGGCTGACCTCATAGTTTTTTCAAACCTCTGCTATGTATTTGTACATTTTGTGTGTTCCTGCTCTGCATTTGAAATCACACAAGTTGCGCGCAAAGTTGCACGGAACCAGAGGCAGACGCTGCCTCGTGGATCCCGCACGCCCATCCCATCCGTGACGGCGCCGCGAACGCAATTTTCCACCAAGAAAAAGGCAACAACATCGGTAACTTTGCAGTTAGCACCCCGACTCGATTCAAACCACGCGCTCTGGTCCCCCACCCCCGGGAACTGCCCATTCCGCTCCAGCTCCCCTCAAAATCCATCTCCTCGACTGGTCGCCCAAGCCCATCTCTATCTCCCCTTGCTCTGTTCTAAAGCCTCGCCAGTCGCCTCCGCCACCAAAACCCTAACCCTAGCCGCCGGTGCCACGGCGACAAGCGCGCCGCGATAATGGAAGGGGGAGGCGCGCACCGCACGCCGGAGGACGTGTTCCGGGACTTCCGCGCGCGGCGGGCCGGCATGATCAAGGCGCTCACCACCGGTGCGTGCTCATCCCCTCCCCCCAGCAAATTTTCGGGTGCTTTTGGGGTCGGTTTCTGAGGATTTGGAGTATTTCTGATCGGTTCCTGGGTTTTTGGTTGGTGGATTTGCAGATGTGGAGAAGTTCTACCAGCAGTGCGACCCAGGTGAGCTCGCCGCCGCCCCCGATTCACCCTTCTAGGGCCTCGAATTCGCTCTGGTTTTACATGAGACTGATACGGTTTTCGACGGTGTTCCTATTTCTCTTGCGATTTGCCTTTTGCTCCTCCTATTAGAGGGAAATTTCTGCGCGGCTATCGCTGTTACAGGCTCTAATTTGGGAGCACCTGCGCATTTGGCCCCCACTCCTGCAGGAGCTGGATTTTCCTGGCATCTATGTTCTAGCCGGTTAGGAATTTTCGGCGCTTTTTTTAGATGCGTTTGTGATTTCTGATGGAAAGTGGACTGAAATGTTTCTCTTTCTGATAATTTGGTGGTTCCTGCTTTCGATCTACTATAACGGAACAGTTGTTGTACTATCAAATGTTGTGTGTGTGCGTGTGGAGAGAGAGAGAGGGTTGGGGGTTTGTACCTTTCTGATTTGTTGACTAGTGCCCTCTTCACAACAAAAATGATGTGGGGGCGGGGTGGGGGAAATACCAAATGACCACGGTGTCCATATTGAGAAGGGTATTTTTGGGCTTTTACTTAACTAGTAGTTTTCCACTGACACGGGGCAGAAGTTTAATTGTAAACTTACTGAACTGACCCGCTGAATAACTCCATGTTCTGGATCAGGCCATTCGATGGAACCAAGGTCGAGTAGAACTTTGGAGGCTTCTGAAACATATTCTTTTGTCATTTAGTAGCAAATGACATATTTTCCTCTCAGAAATTCCTTAATGTATGTGGCTCATGTTTTAATGATGCCAGATGTATGTATTTACTAATTCACTAAATTGTGGGATATCTCACTCTAAGTTGGCATATCCTGGGTTAGCCTGGAACATTGTATGGAGTTATAGATCCGACATCTTGTTGTTTTGCTGCAGTTGTATGATGGCGAAGTCACAGTATAAACTCTGATTGAACCGATCTTTCCCTCCTTTTCTTTTCTCGTTTCAGTTTTCTGTGGGCACACATTTGCAGTCATTTTCAAACAATCTTGGGTCTGGCTTATTTTTATTATATAGCATAAAAGAATCATGAGATGTATGAGGAGGCTTAGAGATTATCATTTTGGTTGCAGAGAAAGAGAATCTGTGTCTGTATGGTCTTCCCAATGAAACATGGGAAGTAAACTTGCCTGCGGAGGAGGTTCCTCCCGAACTTCCAGAGCCAGCACTGGGAATTAATTTTGCTCGGGACGGAATGGATGAGAAAGACTGGTTGTCACTTGTTGCGGTGCATAGTGATGCCTGGCTGCTAGCAGTAGCCTTCTACTTTGGAGCAAGATTCGGGTTTGATAAAGAATCCAGGTATTGCATTTATTTTTCTGAGACATGCAATTTTACTTGTGATTTGCTGATGGTTCTATAATGATGTTGTACCCTATACTTGTCAGTGATCAGGCCTATATTCTTATGTTGACATTGTACTTGTTCTATTTCACGGGTTACATCAGTTATGTTGCAAAACATAAACTTACTTTGGTCAATCGAATGCTTAGTAGGTCTGTCAGTGTGCCAAGCTGAGCATTTGAGCTTTGCAAGGTGCTTGGCCTCTGCTCTCCCAAAGTTCGGAAGAGCTCGTAGTTCGGCTTTAGGTAAACTCAAAATCAGTTACGCTTTGTTTGGATGGAGTGAATTGGGCCTGGAATTTAAATGGACTGGAAATTCCAAATCCAAGACAGAAAGGAACTAGGTTCCTTTAAAATCGGTTGTTTGGGTGCGCTTGGAATGTGCTGTTCGAAACAAAGGGTGTGTGCAATTCCAATTCCTGTTTGGATGTGCAAATCATGGAATTCGATAATTTGTTGAGTTTAGACAATATAAACTTACATACATGTAATAAAAATAGCATGTGTATATTAGAATGTATAAATATTATGCTTCGGTAATACGAACAACCTAGTCTACTTGAGACATGATAAAGCTACAAATTATTTTCGCACTAGGGGCTGCTGTATCATCTGTTTAATTCGTCAAATCCACACTTGGAGTTCCAGCTTCTGCTGTATTTGGAGTAGCACTGGGAGGCTGCACTGATGATTCAAGAACAACTGGAGAGGTTGCACTGGCACTCACACTAGCAGTGCTACTTGTTGCTGCAATTTCCATTAGAACGGACCACCTGATGAACAGTACAAACGGAACTGCTCACTACAAGAAGTCAAGAACTAAAAAGACAATATTTTCATGACACGAGGAGATGGGATTGCCAGATAGTATAAATCACTACTCAATCTAAATGAACAGACATACGAACCAGGTCTAGCTAGCCATCTAAATCACTACTCGTCAATTCAGATTACCAGATACTCCCTCCAATCGGAAATAACTGCCGGGGACTTAGTATAAACTTTGTACTAAGCTAGTACAAAATTGCCGACACTTATTTCCGATCGGAGGGAGTAGTATAAATCACTACTCAATCTAAATCACTACTCGTCATTTGACTGTGATGTACTCACTGTGATAAGATTAGCCGATGTACTCACTGTGATAAGATTACTGTCTATACGTACACATAGTCATGAATTTACCTTGGGCGTTGGTGTTGATCTTGTCGGACTCGGAGGCGTTCAGGCGGGGAGTGCCAGGGCAGGCCGGCGTCCGGCAGGGTGAGTGCCAGGGGAAGGACTGCGGGGCAACTGCCACCTGCATGGAGACGGCCACTGCCGCTACCCCTGCTTGTCCGCGCCTTCCCCAATCCCCTGCTCGACCTAGGGTTTCGCAGGTTCATGGCGGGCCAGAGACCGTCGCTGCACAACGAGAGTAGGGCGGGGAAGGGAGGAGCCGGTGGATTACGGAGAGGAGGGCGGAGGGTGGGAAGGAAGCGCTGCGCTGCGCTGCTGGCGACTTACTCGGGAAGGTCGCGCCGCTCGGTTCTGTTCACCTGGAGTAGGTCGCGTCGCTCACGGGAAGAAGGCCTCGTACCGCTTCGCTCAATTCCAGCCGAATATGGAGCCTCGACCCTCCGAATCGTCGACAGAAGAAAAACTCCCCGGAGGGCTGCGGGCTGGAATTGCCTCTCGTTTCCACACCTTAATTCTGTGCGCATCCAAACGACTGAATTGGAGGTTCGAATTCCAATTTCCGAATTCCAGGCTCAATTCATTACCTCCAAACACAATGTTAGAAAACAGCACTGAAATTCCCAGGCTCCATGAAGACTACACCCACTCTCCCCACCCTGGTAACTGACATTGGAGTACAGGGAGTCGACGACTTTGCCACCGTCAAAGTCAAGGAAGAGAGATGTGGCCGAGTCCACGGCAGAGGATCGACTCAAAGACGAAGATAATGGTTGGCGTCCACACCAGGACAATGGACCTTTATGTGGCTTCCTCCCTAGGCAGGAACCGACCATGGTGCACAAGACAACAGCGATCAATCTGAGGTCTTTTGGCTGCTCCTGGAACGTAATTGATATGGACCGCACTGTCTTCCAAGTGCATGACCTGCCCATGCTGCTGTCACTGTGTGCAATCTCGCCAGTGTTGTCGCCAGCTCAGAAGTTACTTTGGAGACTAAGGTAGAGAACAGCATGTATTGGGCTGGAGCGAGTATACTACTGCTTTATGGAAATGGAATTGTGGAGGAACATTGCTGAGAAAATATGGAGTTGGATATATTTAGGTTTTATGGTGAATTAGTTATTTCATTTTGATCTAAGAATGGTCCAGTATCCTCTCATCTTTCTCAACGCTCAGAAGCTAGTGAGCTGGCTGAAAATGGATGCATTCAACATCATGTGGTATGCTGGATTATAAAATATAGTAAAAATAGACTTAACCTACAGCTACTAGTCTAAAAATTTGTAAGTAAACAGAACATGCACATTTTTTTAATTTAACCAACTGTGTCTTATTAGTTTCATAGTAATTTAGATAATTGTAAATAAATGCAGCAGAAGCAAATTTTCTGGATAGCTTCTGCCATTCCTTATTTATTTTTAAAATAATTGATTGGGGCACATGAATCAGAATTCCATTCATTGAATTCTGTCTTCAGTCGTGCTATGGTTTCAGTCTGCTAGTGGTTTTTCTACTCTTATGTACTTCAAAATTCTTGTTGGCTTACAGCAATTGGCTGATGCCATGTTGGTTTTTTGTAATCCTAAATAGGCTAAAATGTTTGGAGGGGTTCATTGCAAGAGAGGGAAATGTTCTGTAGATGGCATGCTAATTTTGTTGGACATGTGGTAACATGGGCAGTGTTCTGATTGTGTCTAAAGCTTAGTTAACTTATTCACGCTTTCTTTGGTTCAGAGGGCATTGCAGAGGGTATTCTGACTCTAAATTATAACAGGTCTTTAGCCACATGAATGTTAATTATGATCTTGGTTTGAATTGCAAGAGAGGGAAATGTTCTGTAGATGGCATGCTAACTTTGTTGGACATGTGGTAACATGGGCAGTGTTCTGATTGTGAATCCTAATGCTTAGTTACCTTATTCACGCTTCCTTTGGTTCAGAGGGCATCGCAGAGGATATTGTGACTCTAAATTGTAACAGGTCTTTAGCCACATGAGTGTTAATTATGATCTTGTGTTGCATTGATATTTTAGAGTTTTGAGGTCCATACTCCATGCTTTGGGATCAGTCACTCTATTTCTCACTAACATCTGGGCTGTTGGGTCAGTTGTCAGTGACACAGTTGAGTGGCGAATTCTGAGTTCTCCCTCATAGATCAATGTTTCAGTTTAGTGCTAAAGACTATGTTTTGTTTCTTATGTAAGCTAACAGGCCACTATCTCTATGCATCAATTTAGTGCTGAAGACAATATGTTTTCTTTTTTATGTAAGCTAACAGGTCAGTAATACTAGTAGATGCTCAGAACGACCATAGTGGGATGTTTTCTTCAGCCTGTCCTTGTCTATTTTGACTCCTGTTGATTTATTTGTAACTAGCATGTCATAGCTTTATGTCTAGTCGTTATGAACTCTACTGTAGGGAGGGAGGGGGGGGGGGGGGGGGGGGGAGTGGTCTTCCTCAGTTGGTCCAGCTGTTCAACTACAGTAGTACTGTGCATTGAAGAACTCAGCTTGTTTTCACTTTTTGATTCCCTCATTCACTTCATGGTCATCAATTTCAGTTGAACAACAAACTTGCTGTTTTAGTCGTGATTTTTTTGTAATCTATTATAGACAAAAAATTGCATCTCATGATAATGGAAAACAGTGATATTTAAATCCTTAATTACGAGAAGATATCTGGGTGAATAGAAATGATTCAAGCTCATTACAGATAAAAGAGAAAATGTTTTTTGCCATGCTGCCGTAATTTTTTGTTAATGATAATATCAACAAGGACTTAACTTGTTTTAGCTGTTTTCACAAAGCACTCATTGTGTTATTAATATGTACGTAATTGTTTGGGGGCAGACACCTGTATCCTTTCTAGCGCTCCAAAACGCTGTATCCTTTCTAGCGCTCCAAAACGACTGTCCTATTTTAACATGTAGGTAGATGTTTCCTTGGTGCTGATGAATTGATGTATCATTTGAATTGTACTTTTATACTTAAAATTAGTGAGAATATAAAGCTTTGAAGTTTTTTTTTTCATGTCATGTTGCTAATTTACTTTGGCCACGAGGATTGCATGTGATTTCATATGGACACTGCCTCGGTTCCCTGTGCTCTTTTTCTTGGAATATAGTTTATCAATTTTCCTTGCATCTTTATCAGATGGAGTCAAGTCTCCATTTTTTAGGAGTAGAATTCTGTTCTATTGTTGACTCTCTGTTCAAAGTTCAGAGAACGGATAATCTGCAGCTAGTTGCTGATGCAACCCACTGGCAAAATACTTATTGTGAGTTTCAATGCGTTTGAAAAAAATCACAATGAACAATATGCTATAGTATGAGCATTTACAGAAGAATCATGTTCCCTCTGTCCCAAAATAAGTGACTCAGTTTTGTCTAGATACTGATGTCAGTTTTGTCTAGATACGGATGTAGCTAGACACATTAATGTAGATGAATTCATATCTAGAAAAAGTTAGTCAGTTATTTTGGCACAGAGGGAGTACAAAAATATGCTACAAAAAACACACAAAATTTGTGTGTATAAATTCTATTACCCCGTCCCAAATTAAGTGATGCAGCTTTGTCTAGATACGGATGTATTGTGTCAGTTAATTTGGACGGAGGAATACTAATTGTTTGTTTCTTCTCTTTTGTTTAACAGCACATAATATGTCACACTTTTGCAAAATATATGGCAGGTGTTCAGATTATAACATGCAATACATTGTAGATATTTCATTGTTTTTTAAACTTCACGATGCAGATTGGCAACATGAAATTGGCAGCAGTGACACAACTTGTTGCAAAAATATGTATTTAGAAATATATATATTTTTTGAACCTGGGTGATTAAACTTAATACTTTGGCAGCTAAAATACCGGAAACTATTTTGATTGATCGTATGCGATGAAAGCAGTGTCGTAATATCTGTTATTATTTATCACAAGTAGGTCAAACAAATTATACAGTTAATTATTATATTACTGTTGGAATGTTGCATATTAGACACCTTTGTCTTGTGCAAAGCGTCATATTCTTGAACAACTGTAGTGTATCTTAACATGAAATTGTAGGCTTGTGATCCCTAATTACAACTTACTTATATAGTGTTGTACAGTTGCAAGAGTTTTGAAATCTTAGTGAACTGATATTTTTTCATCTTAACATGTGACTGGCAGCAAGTAATAATAGTGAGTATACTAATTTAAGAATTCAGGTGGAGTATCTACGACCAAACATTTCATCTTATGAAAATTGAATGAACTCTAATATTTCTGGTATATATCCATTGTTTATGTTTTGAAGTTGTTAAGTTTGATTACCCTAATAGGTTAACAAATTTAAATACAGTTTTGCTGTTGTAATACTCCCTCCGACCCATAATACTCTTCGCTAATATAGATGTATCTAGACACATTTTAGTGATAGATACATCCATATTAGCGAAGAGTAATATGGGTCGGAGGGAGTAATAGATTTCTTATGCAAATCGTGAGATAAAAGTTTCTCTTTACTATTCAGAATAATTTTTCCCTTGCCATGTTTGGGCATTATATTTTTTTTAAAATTTCTTATAATATTTTATGCATTTGAAGGTCTGATTGTTTTTTGTATATGCACAGTTGCACACTGAGCGTCAAGTTCAATAATTACCTTTTGTGATTGTCTTGCAGGAAGCGGCTTTTTAGTATGATAAACAACCTCCCCACTATATATGAGGTTGTCACAGGAACTGCAAAGAAGCAGGTCAAAGAAAAAACCCCGAAAAGCAGCAGCAAGATCAACAAATCTGGCACAAAGGTAACCGACCATCTTAATATTGCTGTAACAACGCTGACTGTAAAATAGGATCATAACCTCTTTTGGCCCACAAATCATCCCCAGCCATCACGCCTGCTAGAACCCAACTCAAGGGGTCCGAAGATGCCACCACCTAAGGATGATGATGACAGTGGAGGTGAGGAAGAAGAGGGAGAAGAACACGAAAACGCATTGTGTGGTGCGTGTAATGACAACTATGGACAGGATGAATTCTGGATCTGTTGTGATGCTTGTGAGACATGGTTCCATGGTAAGTGTGTGAAGATTACACCTGCCAAAGCTGAGCACATCAAGCACTACAAATGCCCGAATTGCAGCAGCAGTAGCAAGAGAGCCAGAGCATAGATGCCTGAAGAACCAAGCATTTGACTTACTGTAAAGACCCACATGGGATGGAATGCCCAATGGGTGTGCATTCAGTTGCTTTGAGATTAGGACCAGCTTTAGGGGTCTTTATGTGTTATGTGGTGTATGTCTATGACATTCTAGATTTTCCATTAGTATTAGCAACTAATTGTAACAGCTTGTATTTGTTCGAGCCTTCTTAGTGCACATGTTTGGGACTTATTGTTTTCAGAATTCAGTTGTGTATCATGTACTCTTGTAATTCGTTGGAAAAAAAAATGCCTGTTGATGTGTTAGATTTAGCATTTGGTCATGCAATCTAGCAGGAAAGCCATCTAGTCTCAATATTTTGGAACTTCGTAATCAGTTGTGGTGTTTGTCAACTCATGAAATAGCAGCTACTTTTCTGGTGATTTTGTTATGGCGATTGTATGCGGAAATTCAATTCGGCTCCCATGTGCATATGCTCCCTATGTCAAAAATTATATTTCTGAGTGTCAAAAAATTCAAACAAAAAATTTCACATGTACATCTTCGTAATCCATATGCGTTCGTAAAAGTTTTGCGAAAAAATGGTATTGCACGTGATTGGTGTAAAAAAGACAAAACATGTATGATACAATGTCTTCTTTTTAGCATCAAAATTTGTCTTTTTTCGTAGGCCAAATGATAAGTCGGTTTTTCGTAAAATGAGTGCACATACAACATGTCAAGACGTATGTGTGAATTTTTCGTTTGAATTTTTTTAACATTTCAAAATGTGTTAAATATTACATTCAAATAATGGGAGCATATGCACATGGGAGTGTATTGTATGTACTTTCCTTCCGATGGTTTGTTATTTCGCCTGCTATTATAGCCAAACATATCAGTGATTTGCTGAACCACACCTGCCTATGCATATCACTGATCATGTTTAGGTTTAGATGTGGCCGAGGCCTCATTTTTTTCCCCCTTACAGAACTCTCCTCTGCTTTGGAGATAGCTTATCTCCATATAATCTAGTGGGTTTGACTTGTGCAGTGCTCAACTTTTGTCAAATGGGACATCCGGATTGAAGAGTAGACTGCATCAGATGCTGCCCCGCCAGTTTACACGCAGATCTGCATCATCGAGGTCCGCTTTACTTTTGCTCCTCTGCTTTTGTTTCTCTCTCTTTGCCATCCTGGTTTTCTGCTCATGTCTCTGTCCTAGTTGGAGCCTATCAACTTTATCTTCCACTCTGCCAACCTTTTGCCTTTTTGACTTGTCAAGTTTATCACATTTCTTTTCTGGTCTGTTTCAGCGCTTTCCGTGCGCTCCAAATCCTGGCGACAACAATGGCTCACTCTTCTGTTTGATCTTTTTCTTTCGCTGGTGTGTGTGATGGCCGTTTGGATAAATATGACCGTGATTCAACTGCATCCAGGTCAGCTGTCACGCCAGCTTCTACCACATAGCGCCTACCTTGTTAGCAGGCCTTGACTGCAACTTGTGTCCACTCTGGTGCGAAATAATTAACATTTTTTTGTCAGCATTTTCAAGCGTCCCTCTTGAAAGCATCCAATTGCTCATGTTTAGTCAGGTTATCTTTATGTTATGCAAAACCACACATCAACATTCAGGTTTTTTTAAGAAGGAAATGCACCATTCTTAAGAATAGATATTCAGCCCTGTCTAGTGAGGTTATATTTTCTATAAATCATCACATAGATATTGAAGGTCATTTCGAGGTCATTCCATTACTAACCGGTTGCTAGCCTAACCAATATGGTATGCCTACATCTCGGGGAAAAGAATGGAACTCATGTCTTATAGATGTTAGACTACATGTATCGGTTAGGTTAGACTAGGACTCTAGGTTTCTTGCCTTGTACTCCAAGTCTCTACCTATCCCGTTGTACTCCTATATAAACCCCCATCCGGGTTAAATCAACACAACACAAAAATTAGGGATCCATAACTTTTCACATGGTATCAGAGCGGTTAGTCTCACGACGCCGATCCTAAGTCCCCCACCACTTCCATATCGCGTCGTTCCCGGGGAGATTAATCTCCTCGGGGGCGCGGCACCCGATCTTGATCAATGATCAGATCGGTTCTTTAGATTAGATCCAATTTCAAAATTTTCCAATTCCTAGATTAGATCCAGTTCAGCCACCAAATAAATCCCTAAATCCTCAAAATTTCGGTGAAAACAGTGCAAGATCGTCATTCAGCATCGTCACCGGCGACCTGAAGGACTACGCTGCCGCCGGCTACATACTCTACATCGACGTATCCGTGAAGATCTAAGGCGGCGCTGCGTCAACTCCATGCACGCGGCGATCCGATCTACATCTTCGGACGAGCTGTGGCACCATGTGCCGGCGGCCGCACGCACGCACGCGAGCTTCGCGGGCTCTTCAGTAAGCAAACGCAAGGCCAATATGTGCATGCACGAGAAAAGCAGCCCGGTTCTAGTTCTTGTCCCCGTTGCTCTTGCCGAGGATCTTCATGAACACGAACTGCAGGGCCGCGTCAGACTCGCCGCACAAGAATACGCAAGACGCGGGCATGCACGCGCGGCCCGTCCGACTTCATCATCTACCTACTGCGCCACGCCGCCGACAAAGTACCCGACATCCATCACAGAATCTGCACCGGGCCGATATCAAGATCTGCACTGCATCAAGCCGGACTACATCGACCCGAATATTAACGTCAAGCTGTACGACTACATCAAGCTACACGCAAGATTTTCGTCGAGTTCTACATCGCCAATAAAAACATCGCCAAGGTCTACATCAACGTGGTCTTTCGCCGCCATCGATAAAAACCCTGCCGCCGCCGTGATCTTTGATTGCCGCCACCGCCTATGACAAGACCCGCCGCTGCCGTGATCTTTAATCATCGCCGCCGCCGCCTACGATAAGACCCGCCGCCGCCGTGATCTTCGATCGCCGCTGCCGCCTACGATAAGACCCGCCGCCGCCGTGATCTTCGATCACCGCCGCCGCCTACGACAAGACCCGCCGCCACTGCAGAACCGCTGCCGCCGCCGCCTAAAAACCTGCCGCCGCCGCAGAATACATGCCGCCGCCGCCGCAGTAACCCTGCCGCCGCCGCCCTAAAACCCGCCGCCGCCGCAGAACACCTGTCGCCGCCGCCTAAAACGTGCAATTTTTTTTTGCACCTCCGGCTCTACGGCTACAACGACCATGACAACCTCGACCACGGCTACATCATGATTGGCTACCTCGACATCGACATCAAGAACACCGTCTACAGCAACTCAAGAACTCCAGTCAACAGCGTCCGCGTCGTCACTTGCGTCCACGCCACTCCCGCTGTGACTGCGGGAGGGAAGAGAGGAGAGACCGGGAAGGCACCAGAGGTGCCGACCCATCAGAGACGCAGTTGATGATGACACGGAGGAGAAGACGACGGAAACACATGACTTCAAATCCAGTCGCAATCGTCCGCTTCACTCCCGCTACGACTGAGGGGGAATGTTAGACTACATGTATCGGTTAGGTTAGACTAGGACTCTAGGTTTCTTGCCTTGTACTCCAAGTCTCTACCTATCCCGTTGTACTCCTATATAAACCCCCATCCGGGTTAAATCAACACAACACAAAAATTAGGGATCCATAACTTTTCACAATAGAAACTTGCGATGGGTAGTCTCACTAGCCGAGGATATCCTCGAGTTTGTTCATATGGTATAGTGTTTGTTCATATGGCTCTTAGTTACTCATTCGTCTCTGATTGGTAAAGAAGATTATGATAAGAAGCACCAATGCAAGTCACTAAAACAAGTGCATTCCATCCTTCCCAAAATAAATGGCATGTTAGACATGGACGCAATCTTGAAGATGCACCTTCAACCTTTATGTTTCATAGAAATATGTTTGTCATAAAATTAATGAAATATAAAACAATAATTGCATTTCATTATAAATCCACTGATATTATTCTCATTTGACTAATTTATATATTGATAGTGACACTGAGAAGTATGACCGCATGTTATCTAGGAACTAATCTAATAATTTGGAATGGATGTGGTAACTATCTGTGCCTACCTAATATGAGTAATAAGTCGAGATGAACTAGTGCATACACTTTCCTAATTGAGCACAAATTTACTTAATATAGAATTAAACATGAAACTAAAAAAATATTATCTTTATCTCTGTACAAATTCCAAGCTAAAAAGGCAAGAACAAACCATGCATTATTTTTGTGAGGAAATAGGCAAGTTACATTTCCTAGAGGCCAAGGACTAATATATATGCACACACTTGTGTGGTGAATATACACATTCATAGCCTGCAACTCAATCTCTGAACTCGAACAGGAAATATAGTTTGTTTGTCTTCTCGACAATGAGAGAATCACCAAGAAAAAAGCAGAAAACCCAGCGTTAATCCAAAGAATATATAGCCGAAGTAACATTTTACTATGCCCAAAGTAGTCTCACGAAGACATCTTATAACATGAAGGAAATAATTGTAGTGAATCTAGGTGAACAGAGAAAAAATGGACTCAAAAAATGAATTTGCTTTAAGGTATATCATACAAGTGTCAGCTAGATAGAAAAGACCCTTGACAAGATGACATAGTGAATTTGGGTCATAAAGGGGCTCACCATTAGAGGCTCGAAGGTGTACATTGGGCTCCATGAGATTCTCAACGATACATTCCTCGGCAAGGTAGCATAGAAAAAAGATAATGAATGTACTTTTCTTGGGAGATGAAGGAACCATCTGAATTAGAAGAAACCTCAGTACCAAGAAAGTAGCAAAGAGGACCAAAATCAAACATAAAGATCGTTCACTGTGATGAGGTTTAACAAAGTCAATGTGCACTCAAAGTCCCCAATGATGATCATGTCATCAACATATAGAAAAATAAGAGTTGGACCTTGGGCAAAAAAAGAGACAAAACATAGGATCATGATCACCGCTAAAAACTAGTGACAGTGGCATAAGGGGATTGCTTAGGGCCAGAAGAGAGTGATAATGCTAGACCATGCACATTGGACCAAAATACCTATGTAGCGGGCGCATATGGACCTTCTCACACCACTCACATTTAACAAAGTCATTTGTAACATCAAATTGTGGCTCAAAACAATGGAAAATAAAAGCCACGCCAGGAAGAGTGTGTAAGTTGGTCATGTAAACCGTATGAGGAAATTCCTATCACAGGTGTCGTGCTCCTATTGAAAACCATGTGGCTTAGAACGCGCCTTGTATTCCTCAAGGGAACTATCAAAGTGAGTCTTAACCTTGTAGACCCGCTTACAAGTGATAGGAGGAACAATGGAAGAAGAGCATCAAGAGCACACACGTCGTTTGTTCAAGGGAAGCAAGATCCTCTACCATCACACGATGCCACTCCCTAAGGGGAACAAGAACCAATACATATACACAACCAAATGTAGTGAATATGCAGGAAATCCCATATCCACATGGAAAATACACATCTAATAAAAGGAAACTTCACTTTGTCTTCTAATCACGTGCTTTGTTTCCTGCTCCAAATAATACTACATGAGAAGATAATTGTATGAACTAACTTAGTTGAAATAAACCTATAACTACTATTTCTTTAGATTTCTGATCATCTTCATGATAATGGTACAAAAGTACATTCCATAAATTTGTATTAAATTACTCAACTTGTGAAAGCTGAAAGGATATTAATCGTAGCTCTTCGGCATTTTATGTCCAACACTATTTTGAAGGTGATATACTCAATAGCCGTGATACATGTTTTTTGTATTCTAGTGCCAATTAATTAATGAATACATCACATTCCTAGTTAATGATTTTGAATCCGATGCTGTAGCAAAGCAGCATCAAATTCCAGCATTGTAACCCCCACTGATCCAAGGTTAGTGTTGCATGCACCACATGAAGGATGTGCTTAGCCCCCTTGGTATATATATTAATCACTATAAATTCTTCCCTTTTGTGTGGAATTTTTCATGCTAAGGCAGAGGCCAGGAAGGAACAACATAATAATTCCGAGTTCATCGTTTGCTTCACTAAAAGCCAAGTACCATTAAAGAAACACTACTGTTGCCTTTAGTCTTGTCAAGTAGTACTGCATTTGCACTTTCTCCAATCCTCCTCCGACGAAATGTTCTTTGAGGAAATGTTGTATGCTATAACATGGACAAATGATCAGCTGAAAGTTCTGTAGAATTGGCATGGTTCGTTCATGGGATATGTAAATAGAATTCCCATATGATGCTATCGACCCATGTGATCGATCCTTTCAAGAATAAGAATTCGAGCATGGTGGACCGAATCAAGTGGTGCGAAAATGTCGACATGCATACAGAAATTAATTTCTTCCGTTTACAAGCATACTTATTTTTTTTCGACATTTCACTAGTGAAAGTGTACTTAAAGTTTTACACAATTTGCACAATACCATAATCATGCTATCTTGTATTGCTTTCCAACAGAAAAACATAGTGCTATTTCGTGAAGCAATTTTCTAGCTAATTCAGCGACCACCAATATGACACAAAGAATATGTGTGGGGTTTCAAATGGCTAGGAATGTTCCACACCATCAATTTATCTCTATCAACTTTGGAGGAAATTATCCAACCTCTACACTTTTCGTGCTCCGATTCGTCGACTCATCGGGTGACACACTTTGTGCTACAAAGTGCACTGGAACAACAATATCAATACCAACCTCCCTTAAACTAAACCATAACCACGAGGAGTTCTAAAGTTCCCATTAATCTTCTGTGAGGTAATAAAGCAAAGTCTAGCATTATCCCATCACTCTTGGTATAGCTGCTAGGACCACATATAAGAGAGCGAGAGATATGTCTGTGAGATAGGCGAATAGATTATGATCCTGCTTCTCCTGGGAATGTACTCAAGTCTGGGTTAACTGTGCCCCGCCTTCAATTAGTCCCAAAACCCTACATTCCTTTTTTTCAAAAAGCTCCTTGTTTTGATGTTGATGTTTAGGAATCCATACTAACACTAAAGAACTTGCTGGGTTGAGTCAAACCTACTGTCCAATTTGCCAGTGGAAGAAGCCTTTGATGCATGAGGTACCTCATTCCAAAGGCATTTGATTCTTCCACCCAAGAGTTGACCTCCGAATATAATTTCCTGCACATTCTCTCTCTCATCTCTCATAATATTAGTGGTAGTGATGGTGGTGGTTACCTTTCGTCTTGCAACTCCTTTTCCCCAAGTCATAAGGCCAATAGTAGATCTGTTGACGCAGAGGCTTCACTGGAGAATTTCTTGTGAAGATGACACTCATCAGAGTCTGACCATGGCCATCCATAGGTTCCTTTCTCTCTCTACCTATATCTCCCTTGGCCCACTTGCAAGTGAGTGCATGCACAAGAGGGAGCGTGCTATAACTCTCATGCACCATATCTCTCTCATCTCCTCCCCCTCTCTATATTCTCATGAGGGCATATAAGACATGAAGGTGTTCAGGGGCAAGATTTGGACAGCACTAGGGTCACTCATGGACCATGCAGGCGCAGCCGCCTCCACCAAGGCTTCCACGGCGGCGGCGCCCGACCGAGCGCTTCTCACCGACATCGAGGCTGCCATCGCGCGGTGCACCGACGGTGGCGGCGGGAGCGGGAGCGTCAGCGACGACCGGCATGTGCACGAGATCCTCTTCCTCGTCTCCAACGCGCCGGGCGCGATCACCTTCCTGTCCCGCCGCATCACGGCGCGCCTCGAGGCCGCGCGCACCCCGGCCACCGCGCTCCGGTCTCTCCTCCTCGTCCATCGCCTGCTCCGCGCTGGCGACCGCTACTTCGAGCAGGACTTCCGTGGCCTCTGGGCCTCCCGCGACCTCCGCGTCGACGCGCCCCGGTGCGGCTGTTCCTGCTCTCCTCGCGCTGCCTCCGGCGCCGGCGTCAACTATGTCACGGCCAGGGTGGCGGCTGCCACCGGCGCCTGCTCCTTCCTCCACTGCTACACGGCCTACCTCGAGGAGCGTATGCAGTGGGTGATCAACCAGTCCGGGAACCTGGAGCCGACCCCTCCGCCACAACAGGACCCCGAGGATGGAAAGCGCTCCTCCTACGACCACGCCGCCGCCGAGGCGCTCCTCTTCAAGCTCGCCATGTGCCAAAGGCTGCTCGACGTCGCCGTCCAGCTGCTGCCGGACAACAACACGAGCGCCAGCGCGGCCGCGCGGTCGGCCTTCGGCATTGTGCTCCGGGAGAGCTTCAAGGTCTACGACTCCTTCAAGGAAGGCCTCGACCTGATGCTACGGTCAAGAAGCGTCGGCCTCACCAAGTCTCTCAGGGTTTCGGCTCACGAGGTGCTCAGGAAGGCGTGCGCTCAGACGCCTGAGCTCAAAGACTTCTACCACAAGTGCAAGAAGAGCAATGTCGGCAAGATCATGGAGTACCCCGTCGTCAGAGTCGTCACGCAGGCGATTGAGCTCGTGCCTCCGGTCAGTAGTGAAGAGGAGCTCGGCGTCGGTGAGGTAGCGCTGGAGAGCGAAGGCGACACGTCATTTGAGAACAAGCTGGAGACCACTATCAGCGCGGTGTGGGTCGAGTTCGACGACGACGATCAGCAGGCTGGCCGTGAGACTACCGGCGACGATCACGGCAGCTTGCAAGCCCAGCAGAATAGCTAACCAGTGGAGTACGTAGGAGTTATATATTTGCAGCATCACAGTATATTAATTTTGAGTGATTGGATTGGTCTCTTCGATCCCCTCTTCTCTTCTTGTGTGCAAGGGTAATCATTTTGAAGGATCCGGCCGTGTCTTCATTCACTGGGCAGGAATAATTTCCCCTTTAAGTTCTGTTGTTTTTTCTTGGTGGTTTTGTCTCCTTTGTTTGCTCCTTATTCTTTCCTTCCACGTAGCCTATTGTTTTTGCCATCATGTGTTGACACTATATATCAAGCGATCATATATATGTATATTCCTTTTTTTGCCAAACATACACATGGTGTAACAATAGCATGGTGTAATTTAATACATTCTTATTAACATTGTAGTACTATTTGTCAAATTTGGTTGTAAATTAATTTCTTTATTCCTGTGACAATGTTCTCAACTCATAAAATGGAATGAGGGTCTTGCGCAAAATATTGAAGCCTCCCCTCCCCCCCCCCTCCCCCCCCTCCTCGCACACACACAAAACTACCCTCTACATCCCTTGACACCCGAGATCCTAATCCCATAGCACTAAATCTTGCTGTAAGCCCCATTTACCTCATCTCATGTTGACTCCACCCCGCCTGTGTGTATATGACATCATGTGTACGTCATCATGGGGTCCGACTCACGGCTACTCTCTATCACACCTCCACCCTATGCTACCGCGTCTAAGCCGCCACGGTCTCGAGCCCGTGCCTCATTTTTGCCTCCGCCTGGCGCTACATCAACCACGTCGCCGCGAGCCCGCGAGCCATGTCTTGCATTGCATACTCTTGCTAAAATCTCACGCTAGAATGGAAAAAGATGGGAGAGGGAGAGGGGATTTTTTTCAATTAAAAACGATTATTGTCGAACTGGAAATCAGTCGAGTATAGAGTATAGAATAGCAAAGCTATTTTTATATATGTTTTGTATGTCATTTTAGATCATATATTGATAAGAATAGATATAACCTTACACCATAATCCTTGACGCTTGTGAAGGTCTCAGGCCATGGTGTGAGCTCACTTGTCTTTCTCCATAGTTATCTATATGTTGGACCAACAAACATACACAAATAAACACTTCTACTCAGTACTTACTTGCTCACATATCAGTTCAACACTATGAAATAACCCGTATAAACAAGTACAATATGTAGGACTAATACTATTTGTTAAACTGCAGAAATAAATAAATACGGGATTTAGATTCCAAGTTTCCAACTCGAGACCATGCTCTAGATTTCAACTTATTTCATTCAACCAACTCTCCAAGTTTTGTATCACGACATAAAGCGAATAATACTACTTTATTTTAAGTGAAGATCTCGTCCTCCTACATGATCGACGTCCTTGTCTTCGTCAGTGTCCATCTCCCGTGCTCCGCAACCTGAATTCTTGTTTAACTACAAAATCTTATAATAGCCCCTCCATACTCATTCCTGATGCCTCGATACGTTGCCGTATGCAACCCCCCCCCCCCTCACTTTTCGTTCTCCTTTGATTGAATGAGCCACACAATGGTCATAGTACACCAACATGTTCTTACCGCGACCTAATTTCTTGTTTTAAGTGTTTTTTTAGAAATGCATCGTGCACCTAGCTAGTACTTATACATTATTTCTGAAAGAAATCCAACCACATGAAAAGAAGTTAAAATGTTGAAAACAATACAAAACATCAAGACATATTAATGATTACACAATATTTCTAGAATATTTATAGCTTGTTCAACTAGATTATGAACCTTGAACCTTAAGCCCTAACCACCCTATCTCTTATCATATTGACCCCTCCTTACCTCGCCATATGATGTCCCTACGTCATCAGTGAATATGGATCACATCTACTCTCTATCTCACGTCCAAAGCATGTTGTGTCATCTATGTCACCATATTCTCCGTCTCACGCCTCGTCTGGTCCCTGTCCAATGCCACCTCGGTAGGATGTCTTGCATTGCGGTTCAAGTCCCACCTCATCATGTGTCATCATGATCTTGGTGTTAGGATCACTAGAATCCAAGAAGATGGAAGATTATGAGGATTTTTTGTAAGAAAAGAAAAATGATTATTGCCAAAATGGATATTAGTCAATGGCAGAATATCAAATCCATTTTGTATAGATATTTATATCACATCAAAAGGATGATAATAACACATGTAACCCTACACCTTAGTGCCTAAAATAATCCTTGCTACTTATGAAGTTCTGGGGGTGCAGTGAGCTAACTTATTGATACATCTCAAACGTATCTATAATATTTGATGGTCCATGCTTGTTTATACACCATTTGCTTTGTGTTTTGTTACACTTCGTGGCGTTTTTATGCATTTTCCAGAACTAACCTACTAACGAGATGCCACAACGCCAGTTCCCTGTTTCTGCTGTTTTTGTGTTTTAGAAAAGCTACACAGGAAATATTCTCGGAATTGGACGAAATGAAAACCAAAATTCCTATTTTTCCCGAAGCATCATGGAGTCCAAGGCAGAGACGGAGGGGAGCTAGGAGGCGGCCACGCCACCCCATGGCGCGGGCCACCCCCAGGCCATGCTAGGGGTAGGTGTGGGCCCCTGGTCCACTTCCTGACGCCGCCCTTCCGCCTATATATTCCCCTCGACGGGAAAACCTAAAGCCCCCGATCAATTTTCCTCAAAACATACTGCAAGCCGCCGCTGTCATCGACGCGAGATCGGGAGGGTCCAGAAGTTCTTCCCGGCACCCTGCCGGAGAGGGGAATCACCACCGGAGGCCTTCTTCATCATCATGCCTGCCTCCGGAGTGATGCGTGAGTAGTCTACCTTGGACTACGGTCCATAGCAGTAGCTAGATGGTTGTCATCGCCTCCATGTGCTTCATGTTTAGATCTTGTGAGCTGGCTATCATGATCAAGATCATCGTTGTGTAATTCTACATGTTGTGTTTGTTGGGATCCGATGAATATTGATACTATGTCAAGTTGATTTGCTGAATTATTATCTTTATGTTATCTCTATGTTGTTTATGATCTTGCATGCTCTCCGTTGCTAGTAGATATCTTGGCCGAGTAGATGCTAGTAACTCTAAGAGGGAGTATTTATGTTCGATAGTGGGTTCATGCCTCTAGTAATCTGGGGGAGTGACAGAAACCTCTAAGGTTGTAGATGTGCTGTTGCTACTAGGGAGAAAACAACAATCTTGTGTTCAAGGACATTTGTATTGTTTACATTACACGCTTTGCTTAAGGCGATAATCTATTGCTTGCAACTTAATACCCAATGGTTGCTCGGATGACATCCGGAGGGTGGATTATTAGTCATAGATGCAGTTGGATTATGGTCTATGTATTATGTTGTAATGCCCAAGTGAATCTCATAGTGATCCTCATGATATTTGTTTGCTTGCTTTATTCTATCAATTGCTCAACTATAATTTGTTTACCCAGCATGTTATTTATATTATAGAGAGACACCACTAGTGAACTATGGACCCCGGTCCATTCTTTTACACTGTTATTACCATTTACCATTTACTCGCTTTATTTATATTATTGCAAACTACTATCTTTTACCACTCGATACGCTTAATCCTTTGTTTACAGCAAACCGGTGAGATTGACAACCTCACTGTAAGTTGGGACAAAGTACTTGGTTGTGTTGTGTGCAGGTTTCACGTTGCTGCTGGTGCAAAGCTATGCTCTGAACAAGGCGCCATACATACATTGTCCGGAGCTGTCGCGAAGCTAGCAATCATCAACCTTCGGAAGTTGGTTCTTTCTCCTACTGGTTCGATAAACCTCGGTCTCATACTGAGGGAAGACTTGCTGCTGTGCTCATCATAACCTTCTCTTGGGATTTCCAACTGGGCGGTCATCTACAAAGCTCCTACATCAACACCGCACCATCAACAAGTTTTCTGGCGCCGTTGCCGGGGAGAAAGAGGATTTCTGCAAGGGGAGTCTCTCGCTTCCAATCTTTTACTTTGTTAATGTTTTGCTTTATTTTATTTTTGCTTGCATCTTTTTATCAAAAATACAAAAAAAATAGTTCCTTTGATAGTTGGTATTCCGTTACTTTTACTTTTAGTTCATTATGTTGTTCCCTAAGTATGCTCTGGAGGACCTTACAGTAGGTAGTGGTTCTATAATTAAGAAAGGTAGCATCGAGGAGTTCTTTAATCATGTTAGTATGCATAAAGATGTTGAGGATAGATCTTTAGCTGAGCTTGCTCCTAGTTATGAAGTTGCTGCTGCTTATTTAGTTCACATGTTGGAGGCTAGGTTTGTTAACCTTAATCCTTTTATGCAACAAATGTTTCTTAAGCTTCATGATATCGAAGACTCCAAAAAGAAAGATTTTATTTTGGAGACTTTGCGTAGAGAATTTAGAGATGTTGCCATAGAAGCTAGGAAAGTTTTTGAGCATTTTAATATGCTTGGCTCACGTGTAGAGGTTGTTGGTACAAACAAGTAAGAAATCAAAGTACCAATACCTTGCAAACTCATAGGATTGCATGAAGATTTGGAAAAGAATTTTGATTGAATTTGTCCTGAAACCCTTTTTGATGAAAGGAGTGAACCCAAGAGTGTTCATAAGGGATCTTCAAAAACTCATTTGGATACAATACAATGCCTTGTTGAAAAGACTTCTGCAATTTATCTTAATGCTTCATTTGAAAATACTTGATTTCCACTTTCTGCGCCTAGCTCAAAGGCGTTAAAGAAAAGCACTGTTGGGAGATAACCCAATGTTTTCTTTTCAGTACTTTTTCTATTATTTGAGTATTGGAAGTTATTACTACTATAATGACATCTCCTTTTCATTTTTATTTCCTTTTTGTGCCAAGAAGAACCTCTAATTTGAGGAAGGTAAGATTTGGGGAAGTTATTGTCCTGAAACAGATTTCTGTGCTGCACCGTAAAAATTCGTGAAAATTCTCAGAATATCTTTTTGTTTCGTGTACGCATGCCCCAGGTTATTTCCAAACTTTTATTAGTTTAAACTTTTTGATTTGAGCAATAGAAGGTTCTCAAAAAAATCAATCTTTGTCAGCTATTCTGTTTTGACAGATTCTGCCACTATTTGTGTTTGCCTCTCGATCACTTTCTTTTTGAGTTCTTTTGATCACGGAACTTTTGAGGAAGTTTATACAGTAGCGTATGCTTTAATGGATGGTATATTTGAGTTTGAAACTGAACCAAAAGAGTAGATTTGTTATCATGCTTATACTAATGTTGCTAATAGAATTGTGTGAAGTTTTGTATTAAGGAAGTTTTCAAGTGTAGGGAAAGGAGAGTGATGAGATGAGATGAAGTATGGAAAAAATCTCAAACTTGGGGATGCCCATATCACCCCAAGAAATATTCAAGAGGTACAAGAGTCAAAGCTTGGGGATGCCCCCGAGGCACCCCTTCTTCATCGGCAAAAATCAGGTCACCTTTTAAGACACTATATTTTTATTGCTTCATATTCTATGCGTTTTTCATGGAGCGTCTTTACTTTCGCTTTCAGTTTTCTTTTGTTTTGTTTGCTGCAATAAATGGTTGAACCCCAACAAATTTATTTTGGAGAAGACCCACTCTGTTTTTCATTGCCAAGAACACTCTAGTTTTCACTCTTATCATTCAACGAGTGTTCTCTTTTTCTAGAACTACGTTTAGCTTTCATTTTTTGCCTTGATTTTTGTTCACATCTTGTTTTATCTTTGTATCAAGGTGTATTGGTCTATGTTGGTTTTCATCAAATGAGTTGTTTCAAAAAGGTTTGAATGGTGTTGGAAAAGAGAAAAAAGTTTCATGACTATAGTGGTACAAATAGGAGCTTGTTTAGACTGCGGCTTAGACTTTTGCATGTCATGCTTGATGTAGTTTTGATAGTATGCTTAGTAGTTTTTGCTGTAGCATGACTTGTCTCAAATGACTGAGATTGCTTAATGAGCCTTTGAAAAAATCATGCGTTGTTTTTGTTATATGGGAGCATGTTATTGTGGTTTTCTCCTTTGATGCTTTATTTGGGTTGACTTGGCACATCTTACAACATGTTTGACTCTAACAAGTCGTCATAAGCCTCTATGATCATTTGGTTTTTGACTTGTTATACCACTTTATGCTTCGGTTAATAATGTTTTGTCGCTATGCATGATTATGATCGTTATTGCTCTCTTAGTTGGTCGCTCCCAGTCTTTTGCTAGCCTTCATTTTGTACTGAGAGAGAATACTTCTTGTGCATCCAACTCCCAAAAAACCAAGTTTATTCCAATGTTTCCACCATACATACCTATTAGCAATTTGCTATTCCAAGTATATTCTACTTGCTTTTATCTATGCTTCAAATTAAACTTTTTGGTGTTATGTGAAAATTAGTCAGTAAAGCTCTCACGAACCTGACGGCACACTTTAATTTTCTTGATTTTAATAATTTTTACCATTGTGGCTCTCTTATGTTGACGTTATGCTTGCAAGTTGTAAGTTGGAAATTAGCCCAGCCATGCCATCATGGGGCAAGCTTTCAACATTGCACTTTCTCCCAATTTAGTTGATATCGTGATCTTTTGTTTATGGATACTCGTGATGTGAAATAAGTTGGAAACTTGTGAGCTCATGAAGTTTGTATATGTGTTAGAGAAACGTCTGGGCCGCTAATCTAAGTCATGCATCATTCATGGTGGAAATTTACAGCATGCCCATAGTGGACATTCGACGACGCATCTCACAATAAAAAGCTATACCAATGGTAAATAAAAGAGATGCCGAGGTATTCATTGTCTGTTTGTCTTGTCATTTTGATGTGGTATTGTTCCATGTTATCGGGCAAGAGGTACCCCATTGGCATTCTCGATGATACATGTATTCTTACAGTGACAAGAACTTGCTTGGGACCTAAGTCGAGTAGCATGAGGTTTGGATATTCGTACTTCACGGGACACGAGATTTTTAACTTATGATTTGTTAAGCATATGCTTCGTAATTGTACTCACATTAACCTTAACCACTCAAGATGCCTATGATGGGGGCAATGAGAGCTCAAAGCTAGTAAGTATCATAATTTTTGGAGGTTTATAAAACTTGCAATCACTGCTTCCCTCTGCGAAGGGCCTTTCTTTTACTTTTATGTTGAGTCCCCACCTTCTACCTTTATGCACCGTCTAAGAGAGCATAGTTGTCATTCTGCGTTTAATGTGCATAGTCCCAAAATTTATTATTGATTGATTCATGATTATAGTTTTGCTTGTTCTTAAATTATTTGTATCTAGTCGCCCTCTTAAACTTGAAGGTGTCCTATGTATTTATGTTTTGCTATTCCATGAAGGACAAGCTGAAAACCACTTTGCTATATTTTTCTATATGGTTGAAACACACACTTGACTTTCAATGCTTCATTACTCATGATCTTTTGTTTGTGTTACTTTTCATGTTATAACATGGTTGCTAAGTTTTATTGTCAAGATCATGTCTCTTATGCCCATGTTTTAAGTACTTTGATCTCAGCACTCAATGCTTTACATCGTTGATCAAGATTGTGATGGTTCATGTCACCTAAAAAATTATTGTTTTGTTATCACTTCCTACTTGAGGACGAGCATGAGTTAAGGTTGGAGATTCTTGATACGTCTCAAACGTATCTATAATTTTTGATGCTCCATGCTTGTTTATACACCATTTGCTTTGTGTTTTGTCACATGTCGTGGAGTTTTTATGCATTTTCCATAACTAACCTACTAACGAGATGCCACAGTGCCAGTTCCCTGTTTCTGCTATTTTTGTATTTCAGAAAAGCTACACATGAAATATTCTCGGTATTGGACGAAATAAAAGCTAAAATTCCTATTTTCACGAAGTGTCACAGAGTCCAAAGCAGAGACGGAGGGGAGCCAAGAGGCGGCCACGCCACCCCATGGCGCGGGCCACCCCCAGGCCACGCCAGGGCCAGGTGTGGGCCCCTGGTCCACTTCCTAACGCCGCCCTTCCGCCTATATATTCCCCTCGACGGGAAAACCTAAAGCCCCCGATCAATTTTCCTTGAAACATACTGCAAGCCGCCGACATCGTCGATGCGAGATCTAGAGGGTCCAGAAGCTCTTCCCGGCACCCTGCCGGAGAGGGGAATCACCGCCGGAGGCCTTCTTCATCACCATGCCTGCCTCCGGAGTGATGCGTAAGTAGTCTACCTTGGACTATGGGTCCATAGCAGTAGCTAGATAGTTGTCATCTCCTCCATGTGCTTCATGTTTAGATCTTGTGAGCTGGCTATCATGATCAAGATCATCGTTGTGTAATTCTACATGTTGTGTTTGTTGGGATCCGATGAATATTGATACTATGTCAAGTTGATTTGCTGAATTATTATTTTTATGTTATCTCTATGTTGTTTATGATCTTGCGTTATCTCCATTGCTAGTAGATATCTTGCCCGAGTAGATGCTAGTGACTCCAAGAGGAAGTATTTATGCTCGATAGTGGGTTCATGCCTCTAGTAATATGGGGGAGTGACAGAAACCTCTAAGGTTTTAGATGTGTTGTTGCTACTAGGGAGAAAACAACAATCTTGTGTTCAAGGACATTTATATTGTTTACATTACACACTTTGCTTAAGGCGATAATTTGTTGCTTGCAACTTAATACCCAATGGTTGCTCGGATGACATCCGGAGGGTGGATTATTAGTTATCGATGCAGTTGGATTACGGTCTATGTATTATGTTGTAATGCCCAAGTGAATCTCATAGTGATCCTCATGACATTTGTATGCTTGCTTTATTCTACCAATTGCCTAACTATAATTTGTTTACCCAGCATGTTATTTATCTTATGGAGAGACACCACTAGTGAACTGTGGACCCCGATCCATTCTTTTACACTGTTATTATCGTTTACCATTTACTCGCTTTATTTACATTCTTGCAAACTACTATATTTTACCACTCGATACGCTTAATCATTTGTTTATAGCAAACCGATGAGATTGACAACCTCACTGTAAGTTGGGACAAAGTACTTGGTTGTGTTGTGTGCAGGTTCCACGTTGCTGCTGGTGCAAAGCTACGCCCTGAACAAGGCGCCATACATACATTGTCCAAAGCTGTCGCGAAGCTAGCAAGCATCAACCTTCGGAAGTTGGTTCTTTCTCCTACTGGTTCGATAAACCTCGGTCTCATACTGAGGGAAGACTTGCTGCTGTGCTCATCATAACCTTCTCTTGGCATTTCCAACTGGGCAGTCATCTACAAAACTCCTACATCAACACCACACCATCACTTATCTTTCTCCGCAGTTACTTATGTGTAGGGACTAACAATCTTAAATAAAAAAAATGTACTTATACTCACTTGCTTACATATGAGATTAATACTCTCGGACGACCCCCCACAAAAAAACTCTTCTAGATGATAAAAATAAGCAAATACATTATATAGGACCAACAGTTTTGTAAAATTATACAAATAACCAAATACAGGATTCATGCTCTAGGTTTTAGTTTTTTGCTCAACCAACTATGCCAGTTTTGTATGATGGCATAAATGAGTGAAAAATACTACTTATCTAAGAGCATCTCTAATTGCTGCCCTAAAAAACCTTCGTGCCCAATAAGCTATTACATAGGGCACAAAAAGGCAAAAAATGGACTCTAGTGGCAGCCCTACAACGTAGATGCCCTAAAAATTTACTGGGCAAGCCCAAAAAAATCCCATTTCTGCCCTATCTTTGGGGGCAGACGAGCGGTGCCCCAAACCACCCTCGACCGTGTGCGTGCCTCGTCAATGGCAACTGGAAAGTTCACGCGTGCAACCCCGTCACCGTGATTTGGCCGTTGTTGACAACCGTCGGCAACGAGCCACACGCCACATCCATTCCTCCCTCCTCCTAGCACTCATGGGGGTCGCTATCCTCTCTTCGGAGTGAATCGGTCCTCGATGGTGCCGCTGCGGTGGAGGTCCATTCCACCTCACCGCCGATCAATTTGGCCTTGGAGCTGGTGTTTCTGCCTCCTAGAGGTCCTCTTCGATGAGCGCCGGCCTGTAGAGCTTCTGTGGTGCCATCTTCGTCATGGCCGCTGCAACCACCTCCTGCCAGCCGCACACAAGGCGTTTGACGGTATGTTTCTTTTGCCCAAATTTTTTTGTTTTCATTTTTCCATTTAGTTTAGATAGTTGACAAATGATCAGCCTCCCAGATGGTGTTGTTTGAATACTCCACGTCCGATGATGAGTATGACATGGGGGAAGATGAGAACATCATGATGGTGTTGTTGGCACACAAGAAGAAGAATAAGAAGAAGAAGCGCAAGCACTGCGGCTTGGTGTTGGCCCACCAGAAGATTAGAAGGCTTCGTGCTGAAGCCGACCACATTTTGATGCAGAACTAGTTTGGTCCAAGTCCAATTATGCCGAAGAAGTTTTTTTTTTGACGCAAGTTCCGTATGTCTTCGGAGTTGTTCAAGAAGATTGCTGAGCGTATGAAGCGTCTTGATCGTTCTTTCAACCAAGGAGAAGTGCTAGCGGTGAACTTGGTCACAACACATACCAAAAGGTGACAGCATCACTGAGGCAAATGGCATGGACAATTTCAAGGACACAAGAAGGATTCCACCATCATTCTTAAGGCCGTGGCCGATCAAGAGACTTGGATATGGCATGCTTTCTTTGGTATGCCGGGTTCTTGCAATGACATCATTGTCCTCCAATGGTCTCCTCTATTTGCCAAGCTAGCCAATGGTGAAGCACCACCTATGGAGTTCCAAGCCAACAATCATACATACAAGATTGGCTACTATCTTGCGGATGGCATCTATCCAAGGTGGGCAACCTTAGTGAAGCCAATCGTAGCACCTACCGGTATGAAAGAGGTTCAGTTTCACAATGCTCAAGTGGCAGCTAGAAAGGATGTAGAGAGAGTATTTGGGATTTTGCAAGCCCAATTTGCAATTGTGAGGGGACCGACAAGGTTTTGGAACCAAAACATGCTATGGTATATCATGCAAGCATGTGTGATCATGCATAACATGATCATTGAGGATGAAAGAGGAAAGAATCGGGTCTAAGCTGGCTATGACTTGATGGGTGTTCCCGTCCAGCCTCGGAGGGATCGTAATCAAATTTCTCAGTTTCTTGAGATGTACCATGACATTCGTGATGGGGATGTGCACGATGTTCTCCAAAAAAACGTCATGGATGAGTGGTGGAAGTGGAATGACGTTCAAAGGAACTAGATTTATCTTCATGAACTTGTTGCTGATTGTGATGTGAAACTCTATGTGTTTGTTGTTGATTTGATGAACTATTTGGTGAACTTGTTTAATTGTATTGTAATAAATTAAGTACAATTTATATTTCACTTTTTAATTTCATTTTACTATCAAGTTTTAATTAAACATGTTGCAAATAGGCAAAAAACAATGGCTGCTGCGCCGCAATAGCGCGCTATTATGCGGCAGCCGCTGTGGCACACGAGCCCTAATATAGGGCAACCAGAAAACCAACACTTAATTTCGAGCCCTAAAACCTTTAAGGGCAGCAGTTTTTAACTTTTAGGGCACTACTAGTTTGAGGCGGTCATTAGAGATGCTCTAACATGACAAAGATCAGGTCCTCCTACATGGTCGCACATCCTCATGCTTGTCTCCTTCCTAGTTCCTGGCTTAAAACGAGAGCACACCCCTCCTCCACACAACCTAACTCTTGCATGTGCGGACAGCACAACATAGCAACCCTAACTGGAACATGTTAATATGTTATATTGGATTCTTTACTGTCCATCTTCATGAATTTTGAAATTTGAATTGCTGCCCCGATTCAAAATCTTTGAATGCTCTTCTGTACTCACTTCAGATGCTCAAACCCGTTGTGGTCCATAACTCACCCAGAATCTTTTCGCTCCACTTTTATTACTGAAACCGCAAATCGGTCATATATAGGAGTATTGGACACTGACATCTTTACAAATCTACAGTCTCCCAAGATATTGGCCTAATTTCTCTCCTTCTTAGTGTGTCTTTGTAGTAAAGCACATGGACTGGGCTACTACTTACCAATATTCACTTACAAAATCAAACCACAAGAGAAGAAGTTCAAAACAACTCCAGGCACTACAGGACGTAGGCTTCGGCACATGCAAAGAAAGAATTGGCATATACGGCAAGTGTCAGCGTAAGGCCGTTGGCACAGCTCGCGTCAGCGCAGAGGATATTTCCGTTGGTATAGGTAACACCATCGACATATAAAGTAAGCGGACAGTTTAGGACAAATATCAACACATAACCATCGTCGGCGAAAAAACAGACATCACCATCTAAGCAAAATGCACATTCAGAAATAGTGAAAAAAATCTGGAAGACAAATCAAGACATAGATACACTACATATCCATCATGCCAAAAAAATCTAATCCAAATATTTATAAATTGTCGAACGAAAAGACAAATCAGGTTGTGAATAGCAGCAATTTCATGTGCCAACACTATTCATTGTTAGATGGACTGTGAGAGCTGTGAGAGGAGGGTCAAATCGCGGACGTGACTCGGTCGAGGATGATGAGCAACATATCTGTCAGGCAAGTTGCTGAGGCTGTCATCACCGGCTCACCGCAGCCTTCCGCCATAGCGTAGATGAGCTGAAGGACTGAGATGAAGGACACAACTTTAGTGGTGAGATAAAAAATGAGAATGCCTCGCCGTGGGCATGAAGTAGATTTCCTTCTCTAGATGAAACAAACAAGGGTTGATTCGGATCTGCCTTTGCATAAAGAAGATAATCACCAAGTGGCGAGGGTTAACTCGACAAATATCCTAGATGAAGGACTTAGGATCGGGGAGATAGGGCATCAGATGAACGCGAAGGTAATGTCAGTCAAACAAGGTGTGTATCGAAAGTAAACGTGGGTGTAGAACCTGGCTTGCTTTCACTATGTCCCTCACCGTCCTCTCCTGGCCCCTATATATAGATGGCCAGGTCTCGAGGATCGGGTGGGATCCGATACAGATTACAATATTGACATACGATACGAACTCGTATTTCGAATAGTATTACAATTGGGCCTAGCTTAACGGGCCTCAGGGGTACTCAACTGACGGGCTCTATTATCTATACCCTTGTCAAGAGCCCCTGAGATTCTACCAGAATTTGCAGATTCGGGTTGAATCTCAGATCTTCAAATCTTCGACTTGAGCAATACTTGACTTCTTCAGATCTTCAAATCTTCGAGTTGGTCTCTCGACTTATCTTTTATTATAATGTCTCGCAAGGGGTTTTGATGAACAAGCCTGACAACTCTGACGGATCAAGAGGCCAGTTAACTGCCGGAACAGATACTTGTCACCTACTTCAAATTCAATCCCCTTGGACTTGAATTTGGGAAACTGGTCAAACCCATTCTTTTGCCGCATTTAGGACATACAAAGAATGAATCCCAGTAGTTCTCAGGGTACCTAGTGCGTCCACTAGGATTTTTCTTCGCATCGTAGACATGGATAAGTACCAGCAGAGCGCATCCATGTGCGTATACCGGGCCACACATGACAGATCCTGGGGTCTTACCTTCATGATATATTTTAACCACGGCATTCAAGTTTTGTCGCGATGACGCAACACGAGAATCATATTTCGCAGCCTTGTTTGACTGTTTCAATATACAAAATATTCGAGTTGTACTTTGCAACTTTTATAAATTGCTCCCGATGGGAGTAATCGTTTTTTATTTTGTCGACAATGTAGTCAAAGTTCATTGCTGACGAAATACAACCGATTGCGCGTAAAACATTTGTCCACCAGCTGGCTCTTTATTATTGACTTCACCTCTTCTTCTTTCTGTCAACTTCTTTATATCGGGTGCGCGACAGCGCTCCCAATGGGAGTAGCCCCCGAGGCTATAGCTGAATTTTTTCGGGTATAGGCTCAAAACTATAGACATACCTATCTTATATACTGTGTCTTTTGATATATTTTGACATATTTCGCCCTTCTGGTAGTTCTGCCCTTCTTTTCTTATGATTGAAGCCCCCGAGTCGAAGACGAGGTATATTGTGCTTCTTGATAGATAACTTCTTTTTTCTCTCTCTTTTTTTCCCTTGTTTGTTCGTACCTTTTCCCTTGATACATTGATCCTTCTTTTTATCGTCTGCGCTGGGCAGAATATAAGAGCCCGTAAATATGCTTTGGACCTTATCTTTGTAAAGGCCCATTAGCACGTACTTATAAATAAAGTACGTCTAGCGAGGGTAAAAAAACCCTAATTCAGTCATTAGCTTCTTCCTTCGCCGCATCATCTTCTTCCTCGTCATCTCATCTAGGGTTTCTACTTGTCTCCATGGCCGATGCGAGTGGATCACATCTGAACATCGGCGCCCCAGTGGAGAAAAGGGGTCACGGCCACCCTCGCGGCAGTAAGAACAAGGCTACAATCGAGGGTACGGTAGCTTTGTCGTCCGCTCCGGTGAAGCGGCGCCCTGGCCGTCCAGCCGGGAGTAAAAATAAACCCAAGGTGCCATCTGCTGCACCAAGTCCAAGCGCTCCGTCTGCTAATGCTTCTCCTCCTCCACCCAGATTCTACTCCTTCTTCTGCATCACCGGCGCGCAGTGCCGTGAGATTCAATGGTTACCGCTGAAATTCACCAAGTTTATGGACGGACGAGAACTGCGGGAAGCGGTTCTTCGTGAACACTCTGGGGGAGGAACTCCCTATGAAGTGGAGGTATGGTATGACGGTGCCGGTGAGTAATACTTCAAGGGCGGCTGGTCGCAGTTTGCAGAGGACCATGATCTCCATCAAGGCTTCTTTATGACTTTCAACTTTCATATCGGCAAGTCGAAGTTCGACGTAAGGATCTATGACGGCACCCAGTGCCAAAAAGAGTATGAAGCTGAAGTGTACTTTCACTAGATTCTCTTTATGTAATCTCTTTGTTCTAGTTGTTCTTCCTCGTGCTATTTGTAATAAGTAATCGTATTTGGATTATGTGTTGTCTTTACTTTATTAATAGACCATGGGAACAAATCATAGTTCTGAGGTATGCACTTAATATATTGTTGGGTTCCTTTGATTCGTTTGTGTTGCTGCCGAATATCGGGTTGCGATCAACCTTGTAGTATGTCTCAATAACTTGTTAATACTATTTCATACGACTCGAGGGTCTGAGTCCCCGAGTGGAAAGTAAAATATTTACACATATTATCGATTTGACCCAAGGAACCCGACATATGGCCTCATGTTCTGGGTTTGGAGGGTCATAACTCGAAAAACTCTTTGTCGCCTTATGTCGCCTATGCGTAGAACCGTCGTAGTTGCTCTGCATTCCACGGGTTACTCTCGTCTTTCCCCGTTTTGTTGTCTTGTAGTCAATAATCTCCTCCTGGTATTACTTCTGTCACGATGTAAGGTCCCACCCATGGGGACTCGAGTTTCCCATGCCCGTCTTGCTTGAGTCGTAAGACTAGATCTCCCACTACGAAAGACTGTGGATGAACTCGACTACTATGGTAGTTTTGTAGGTTTTGCTGATACTGGGTTGCTCTGGCGAGTGCTACGTCCCTCGCCTCGTCGAGTGCATCGACATCGTCCTGAAACGCTTCTATGGAAGTTGTCTCATCATACGCCGTGATTCTTGGAGCTTCGTGTGTGATCTCGACTAGAAGCACGGCTTCTGCGCCGTGGACCAGAAAGAAAGGCGTTTCTTGAGTAGCTGCTTTGGGTGTAGTTCGTAGACTCCAGAGTACGGAGGGTAGCTCGTCTACCCAAGCATGCTTGGCTTTCTCGAGGGGTGCCAACAGCCTTTTCTTTATTCCGTTGCATATTAAGCCGTTGGCTTTTTCGACTTGCCCATTTGTCTTTGGATGCGCTACAGATGCGAATTTCAATTTGATTCCCAATCCTTCACAGTAGTTCTTGAACTCCTTCGATGTGAAATTTGTACCATTGTCTGTGATGATGTTGTATGGTACTCCGAAGCAAAAGACTATAGATTTGATGAAGTTGATTGCGGCTGTAGAATCTTGGGTTGTTACTAGGGCTGCCTCTACCCACTTGGTGAACTTGTCGACTGCCACCAGCATATAAACATGTCCTCCTGGCCAAGATTTGTGCAATTTTCCTACCATGTCGAGACCCCATTGCGCAAAGGGCCAGGATAATGGTATTGGTTGTAACTCTGCTGCTGGTGCGTGTGGCCGAGACGCGAAGCATTGACAGGCCATGCACTTCCTCACTATATCTTTCGCGTCTTCAATGCCTGTGAGCCAGTAAAACCCTGCACGAAAAGCTTTGGCTGCAATGGCTCTGCTGCTCACGTGATGTCCACACACTCCTGCGTGGATATCTTTTAAGATTTCTTGCCCTTCTTGAGGAGTGACGTATCATTGTAAGACGCCTGATATACTTTTCTTGTATAATTTTCCTTGTAACACGACGAAAGCCTTGGATCGTCGTATTATCCTTTTTGCTTCTACAGTGTCTTCGGGTAGTGTTTTGTATATCATGTATGCCAGATATGGCTGCATCCAAGTTTCTTCTATCATCATGACTTCTTCTAGTTCTACTATACTTGTTTGTCCAGCCACCGAGCCTGTTGCTTGGTGCTGGCCTTGTTCCTCTGTAGTCGAAGTTTTGTTGCTTTTTATTGATCTTTCTATGATTTCTTCCCAAAAAACTCCTTGTGGTACGGGTAAGCACTGGGACCCGATGTTTGCTAGATTGTCGGCTTCCTCGTTACTGGCTCTGCTGACGTGCGAAACTTCACATCCATCGAATGTTCCCTCTAGATAATAGTATAAGTTTCTGTATGCTTTCATGTTGTCACTGATGGCGTCGCACTTGTTCATCACTTGTTGGACGACGATATTCGGGTATCCAAATATTTTTAATCGAGTTGCTCCGCATGCCTTAGCCATTTTCATTCCATGGAGCAACGCCTCGTACTCAGCTTCATTATTAGAAGCTTGGGGAAAACTCATCCTTGACACATACTTTAGCTTGTCGCCTTGTGGTGATATCAAGACCACTCCTGCTCCTGTGCCTTGGATTCTTTTTGAGCCGTCAAAGTACATTGTCCATACACTCGATAGATCTGGTGGTCCTATGTTTTGTAACTCCAGCCACTCTGCTGTGAAGTCTGGTAAAACTTGTGATTTTATCGCCTTTCGCTTTTCATACGTGATGTCCAGGGGTGATAACTCAATTCCCCATAAGGAGACACATCCTGTTGCTGAAGGGTTATTTAATATATTGGATAGTGGTGCTTCGTTAACCACTATGATTGGGTGTACCGCGAAATACTGCCATAGTTTTCGTGTTGTTGTAAATACACTGTATGTGAGCTTTTGATAGTGCGGGTACCTTTGTTTTGTAGAAGATAGTACTTCGCTAACGAAATATACTGGCCTTTGGACACCGTGAGCTTTCCCCTCTTCACTTCTTTCGACTACCAATACTGTACTCACCACCTGGTGTGTTGCAGCGATGTAGAGTAGTAGTGGCTCTTTCTCATTTGGTGCGACCAGCACTGGTGGTGTGGAGAGCATTTTTTTAACTGTGCGAAAGCTACATCTGCCTCTTCTGTCCACTCGAATTTATCATCTGATTTTTTCATGAGTGCATAGAAAGGGAGTGCTTTCTCTCCCAATTGAGCAACAAATCGACTTAGTGCTGCGACGCGTCCTGCGAGCTTTTGTACGTCGTGCAGTTTCGTTGGTTTCCCCATTGTGAGGATTGCTTGAATCTTTTCTGGGTTTGCTTCTATTCCCCTTGCTGATACCAGGAACCCCAGGAGTTGCCCTGCTGATACACCAAAAGAACATTTTGTCGGGTTGAGCTTGAGCTTGTACCTGTTCAGGTTGTCAAAAGTTTCTGCCAAATCACTGATCAGAGATTCCTCTTTCCTTGTGGTGATAACCACGTCGTCAATGTAGACTTGGATGTTGCGCCCTATTTGGCTTCCGAGGCAATTTTGCATCATCCGCTGGTAGGTTGCTCCTGCATTTTTTAGGCCGAAGGGCATGACTTGATAACAGAACACGCCGTATGGTGTGATGAAAGCTGTCTTTTCCTCGTCTTCTTTCTTCAGTTTGATCTGGTTATAACCAGAATGTGCATCTAGAAAGGAAAGCCTGGCACACCCTACTGTTGAGTCGATTATCTGATCAATGCGAGGTAGCGGGAAGGGATCCTTTGAATAGTGCTTGTTGAGAGATGTGTAGTCGACGCACATTCTTTGTACATCTGTGTTTTTCTTGGGTATAATGACTGGGTTGGATACCCAGGTTGATGACTTGATTTCTCTGATGAACCCGGCGTTTTCTAGCCTGTGTAGCTCTGATGCTATTGCTTTTCTTTTGAGTTCGTCAAATCTTTGTAGTGGTTGCTTTACTGGCTTTGCTTTAGGATCCACATTTAGTGCATGCTCGACGAGTTCCCTGGGAACCCCTGGCATGTCTGAAGGACACCAGGCGAAGATTTCCCAGCGCTCATGGAGGAACTCGATGAGCGCACTTTCCTATGCGGGATCCAGGTTCACTGCTATAGAGGTGGTTTTGTTCGGGTCCGTGGGTGGACCTGGATTTTCTTCGAGTCTTCAGTTGCATCGAAAGCCTGATCTGGCAGGGATCGCCCGATGTTGGGTAGCACATTGTGGTCAGTTCCGCCTTTCAATCTTGCATACTCTGCTGTCATGCCGAAAGTTTGCGCCAGCCTGTTAAATTCTTTGTCACAAGTGTTGGATACTTCAAAGCTGCCTTGCACCGTGATCGTTCCTTTGGGTCCTGGGATCTTGAGTGTGAGATATGCATAGTGAGGTACTGCCATGAACTTTGCAAATGCTGGGCGCCCCAGGATTGCATGATATTGTGAAGGCCAGTCCATGACTTTAAACTCTAGGATTCTCTGCGATAATTGATGCTGTTGGCAAAGCAAATGTCGAGTTCTATTTTTCCGAGAGGGAAATTTGCGCCTCCTGGTACTATTCCATGGAAAGAACAATCTGTTGGCTTTAGACTTTCCAGTGAGATGCACATTGCCTTTAGAGTTCTTGTGCATATTAGGTTTATGCCACTTCCTGCATCCATGAATACTCTCCCGATATCATATCCTCCTATTTGCGCCTTCAGCACCATCGGCGGGTGCCCCGGCCTGGGTACTTTCCTCGGGTGGTCTGCTCTGCTGAACCTGACTGGTTGGTCGGACCACTGTAGGTACTCTGTAGTTGCTGGTGGTGATGATATAGCTAGGTTTACTTGTCTGGATATGTTCTTCTGCTCCTTCTTGGATTTCAGCACCGGTTGAATCATTGCAGACATATATACTTTCGACTCCAGGTGTTTCGCTAGTCTTTGTACTTGGTATCCTTGACTTATACTTTTCTTTCCCTGCCGTGTCCTTGGTTCGAGTCCATGGCATTTTGTAACCTTAAGAAGGTTCTGCAATCCTTCATCTGGTGGTTAGAAATTATCTTTCCATCTAGGTATGCGTAGTGGATTCGACAAGGTCCGTAGAGCATGTCCTCAGCAGACGGGCCAGAATACTTTGATTTTTCTACTCCATGATTTCCTCTTGCCTGAAACTCCTTGTTTTTGTATCCTTCTTCATCTCTTCTTTCGTATCCTGTGGCTACCTGATTTCACCTTGCGTGGCTATCTCCATTGCGATATCTTTGCCTCTGCCTGCTTGCTCTGTCGACTTCTGGTGAACGTCCCCTTTTATTGTTATATGCATCTTCTCTATCGGTGAATCTGTTGGCTACTTCCATTAATTCAGACACTATCATTGGCCTTGTTCTCCCTATCTCTTCCACTAGGTCCGAATGACGAAGGCCACTCAAAAAAAGCATCTATTGCTCTTTCATCGGAGACGTCTTCTGCTGAATTTTTGATTACACTCCAGCGCTGTATATAAGAGCGTAGGGTTTCGCCTTTCTTCTGCATGTACGACTTGATTTCTTCCAGCGATGCTGGGCGCTTATATGTTGAGCAAAAATTTCTTGTGAATTAATCCTCTAACTCTCCCCAACTCCCGATGGAATCGTTGGGTAGGGTGTTCAACCAGGACCGTGCTGCACCGGTGAGGTTGATGTCTACGCACTTCTATTCTTGTAGACACTTGTTGGGCCTCCAAGTGCAGAGGTTTGTAGAACAGCAGCAAGTTTCCCTTAAGTGGATCACCCAAGGTTTATCGAACTCAGGGAGGTTAGAGGTCAAAGCTATCCCTCTCAAGCAACCCTGCAATTACGATACAGAAAGTCTCTTGTGTCCCCAACACACCCAATACACTTGTCAGATGTATAGGTGCACTAGTTCGGCGAAGAGATAGTGAAATACAAGTAGTAGTGATGATTATAAGTAGCAAACGTGATGTGAAATAAATATCGCTGCGAGCAAACATGTAACAAAACAGCAAGTAAACGGTGTGCAAAGTTTGGAAACAAGGCCTGGGGATCATACTTTCACTAGTGGACACACTCCCAACAATATAACATGAATGAACAAATAAACAACTTCTCTCCACGATGATACTCTAAATTACTCTCCTATTGAATAACACTAATCATTGCGTAGTGGCTACAGAAGCACCCCTTAAAGTTCATCAAGTACTTGACAAACACCACTCATAGAGACATCCAAATCAGATCACAATTCAAGATAGAAATCATTGCGACTTAGACCAAGTACTAACACGGTGCACACACTGTCAACTTTACACCATGAGAGGAGGAATAGATCACTCAATACTATCATAGTAATAATTACTCTCATAATCCACAAGAGATCACAATCATAGCCTAAACCAAGTACCACCACGATGCACGCACTGTCACCGTTACACCATGGCAGGAGGAATAGATTACTTTAATAACATCACTAGAGTACACTATAATAATTAAGCATAGGAGTAGCATTATATCTGAATAATAACATCTACTTGTTCAACATGATACAAAGCTCACGATCACATAAAGATCACATCATGGGAGAGAGAGGTGAACCACATAGCTACCGGTAGAGCCCTCAGCCCCGGGGATGAACTACTCCCTCCTCATCATAGGAGACAGCAAGGTTGATGGAGATGGCGGTGAGGTCGATGGAGATGGCGGAGACGGCGATGGAGACTGATGGAGATGGCTCCGGGGGCACTTCCCCGTCCCGGCAGGGTGCCGGAACAGAGACTTCTGTCCCCCGAAATTCGTCGGTGGCGACGGCGGAACTACGGAACTCTTTCTGGAAATTTGCCGACTCCTTTAGGGTTTTCCGTCCCGAGGCTTTATATAGGCGAAGGGGCGTCGTGAGGGGTGGAGCCAGGCGTCCTCACACGGGGCTCGCGCGGCCCAGGCCTGGTCTGCAAAGGAGCGGGCTTATCTCGGCTGTCCGGACTCGGAATCAGGTGAATTTTATGTCCAGAACGTTCGCCGTGAAATTCCCTACAACTTTGTATTTGAAGAGTTTTCCGTTTGACGCCGTCTTCGACCCGTAACGTGACCATCTTCGAAAAATGTTCTGGTACAGATTTCTGGAAAGTCCCAATTTGACTCCAATAAGGTTTCCACTTGTATTCTTGGTAATTCCTACACATCAAAGTGTAAAACAAGAACATTGTGCACTTTTGCAACTATTAGTAGGTTAGTCCAAATAAATCATAAAAGTATCACAAAGTGTAGACAAAACATATAGCAATTGGTGTAAAACAAGCATGGAGCATCAAAAATTATAGATACGTTTGCAACGTATCAACATCCCCAAGCTTAACTCCTGCTCGTCCTCGAGTAGGTAAGTGATAACAAAAGAAATAATTTTTGAGGTGACATGCACCTACACAATCTTGATCATGTATGTAAGCGTTGTGCGCTGGGATCAAAAGAACTTAAAACATGGGCATGAAGATATAATCTTGACAATAGAAACTTAGCAACCATGTTATAACATAAAAATGAACACAAACAAAAGATCATGAAAATGAAACAATGAAAGTCAAACGTGTGTTCAAATCATAAGGAAAAACATACAAATGGTTTTCAGCTTGTCCTTCAAAGAGAGCAAAACATAAATGCATAGGACACCTCAAGTTTAAGAGGGCGACTAGATACAAATAATTTAAGAACAAGTGAAACCAACAATATGAATCAATCAATGAACTTTGGGACAATGCATATCACACTAAGAATGACAACTATGCTCTCTTAATGGTGCATAAAGAAAGAAGATGGTGACTCAACATAAAAGTAAAAGAAAGGCCCTTCGCAGAGGGAAGCAGTGATTTAAACATGTGCTAGAGCTTTTCATTTGTAAAACAGAGAGATAAAACTTGATTTTGAGAGGTGGTTGTCTTTGTCAACGACTGGCAATGGGGTTCTTACTATCTTCCATACAAAAATAAAGCAAGTTTTTGAGAGAGAGATTGGCACTTTTGTGCTCTTTTATAAAGCTTGGCACTCCTCCCCACCTTTTTTCCTTTCACAAACCATGGCTAACCGATTCCATCGGGTGCCCACCAACATTTACATTCCATGGAGGAGTGCCTTTTTCTTTCTTTTTTCTTTTTTTCTTTTCTTTTTGGAATAAGCAATATGGAAGATAGCAAATCTGACCACTACGTCCCCATGAGCTAAAAACAGTGGCACAAAACAAGAAGTAGTTGAAAGTTTTTGAAAGGTAGCACATGAAAATTTACTTTGGAATGGCTTACAAATACCATGCATAGAAGTTTATAGTGGACACAATGGCAAACTTGGTTTTTGGGAGTTGGATGCACGAGTAGAGCTCATACTCAGTACAAAATGAGGGCTAGCAAAAGACTGGGAGCGACCAACTAAGAGAGCAATAATGGCCATAATCATGCAGAGCGACAAAGTGACATTAAAAGAAGCATAAGATGGCATCAAAAGTCAAAAACTAAATGATCATAGAGGCTATTGGCGACTTTGTAAGAGTCTAACATGTGTGAGCATGCGCCAAGTCAACCCAAATAAAGCATCAAGGAGAAAACCAAATAAATGCTTCCATATAATAAAAACAACGCATGATTTTTTCAAAGGCTCATTAAGCAATCTCAGTTATTTGAGACAAGTCATGCTACAGCAAAACCACTAAGCATACTATCAAAAAGACATCAAGCATGACATGCAAAAGCCTAGGCCGCAGTCTACACAAGCTCCTTCTTGTAGCACTTTTTTGCATAAAGCTTTTTCTCTTTTCCAACATCATTTGAAATTTTTATAAACACCTCTTTTGATGAAAACCAATAAAGACCAGAGGCAAAAATACACCTTGATGAAAAGATATGACAAGGTCTGAATGCAAATCAAGGTGAAAACGAAAACCAAAAGCAGTAGCAGAAAAAGAAGAACACTCGGTGAACGATAAGAGTGAAAAACTGAGTGTTCTTTGCAAATGAAAAACGGATTCATCTCCTCCAAAAGAAACATGATGTGATCTAACCATTTATTGCAGCAAACAAAACTAAACTAACTAAGAAAACTAAAACAACTAACGCTCCAAGAAAAACACATAGTGCATGAAGCAATAAAAATATAGTGTCTTGAAAGGGACCTGATTTTTGCCGATGAAGAAGGGGTGCCTCGGGGGCATCCCCAAGCTTTGACGCTTGTACTTCTTGGATATTTCTTGGGGTGATGCATGGGCATCCCCAAGCTTGAGCTTTTGTCCATTCTTCAACTCATCTCATCATTCTCCAATCCCTACACTTGAAAACTTCCTTCATACAAAACTAAACACAAATCTATTAGCAACATTAGTGCAAGCATAACATATAATCAATCCTCTATTTGCTTCAGGTTTCAACTCAAAACTACCACATATATAGCAAATACTACTGTAGCAACTTCCCCAAAAGTTCCATGATTAAAAGAACTCAAAAGAAAGCGATAAAGTGGCAAACACAAATATTGGCAGAAATCTGTCAAAACTGAACAGCTGACAAAGGTCGAATTTTTGAGGGGTTTTCTGTTGCTCAAATCAAAAAGTGTTCAACTAATGAAAGTTTGGATATAACCTGGGGCATATGCACAAGAAATCGCAGGTCCAAAAGATATACAGAGAATTTATACAAATTTTTACGGTGCAGCACCGAAAACTGTTTCAGGACAGCAACATCCCCAAATCTTTACCTAACTCAAATTAGAGGCTTCTCTTGGCACAAAAACGAAATAAAAAGGATAAGGAGCGGTCATTACAGTAGTAATGACTTCCAAGACTCAAATAAAAGAAAAAGTACTGAAAATAAAACATTGGGTTATCTCCCAAGAGTGCTTTTCTTTAACGCCTTTGAGCTAGGCGCAGTAATTTGCAAAGATGCTCATGTGGGCGCCATATAAGAGCTTGAGGCAAATGCGCCATATAGAAACTTAAAGCAATAGAGAGCATCAAAAAGCAAGTATGGAATACATTTAAATCTAAACCACTTCCTATGCATAGGAATCTTGTAAGAAAATAAATCAACGAGACACATAGTAGCAAGCATGGATAGATAAAACAAGTGTCACTTCAAGATTTGCAACATAAAGAGGGGAAACTTAATATTGTTGAGATCCATCAAACCATGTTTCCCTCTCTCATAATAACTTTCAGTAGCATCATAAATAGAACTAACAATATAACTATCACATAAAGCATCTCTATCATGAGCCACATGCATAAAAGAATTAATACTCACCACAGGAACAATAGTAGTAGGAGCAGATTCAACAGAATAATTATTCTCATCACCATAATCATCATAAATAGGAGGCATATTGTAATCATAACTAATTTTCTCCTCAAAAGTAGGTGAACTGCAAATATTATACTCATCATCATAGCCATCATAAACTAGAGGTTTAGTATCATCACAAGCTAGAGAACAGCTATTTCGCAAAGCATATTCATCAAACATATCATCATAGCAAACTTTCTCCACTAAAGCTGGGGAACTAAAAATATCATGCTTAACAAAACCAGCTTCCCCAAACTTATACTTTTCTATAGTATTAGCAATAACGGTGTTCAAAGCATTCATACTAACAAAACTATTAGCATGCAAATTAAGCTCCAAAGGTTTTTCAATTTTCTCTTCAAACACTTCATATCTAAACTCAGGAAAAAGACTACAGAACTCATTGTTTTCCATTTAAGCCTAACTAGTGAAAATAAAAACAAGAAACGAAAAGATGTAATTGTAGAATCTAAAGGAAATAACTTCGAGCACTCGCACAGGAGGATGCGAGTACCTTTTACCTTACCTCCCCGGCAACGGCGCCAGAAAAGAGCTTGATGTCTATGCACTTTTATTCTTGTAGACACTTGTTGGGCCTCCAAGTGCAGAGGTTTGTAGAACAGCAGCAAGTTTCCCTTAAGTGGATCACCCAAGGTTTATCGAACTCAGGGAGGTTAGAGGTCAAAGCTATCCCTCTCAAGCAACCCTGCAATTACGATACAGAAAGTCTCTTGTGTCCCCAACACACCCAATACACTTGTCAGATGTATAGGTGCACTAGTTCGGCGAAGAGATAGTGAAATACAAGTAGTAGTGATGATTATAAGTAGCAAACGTGATGTGAAATAAATATCGCTGCGAGCAAACATGTAACAAAACAGCAAGTAAACGGTGTGCAAAGCTTGGAAACAAGGCCTAGGGATCATACTTTCACTAGTGGACACACTCCCAACAATATAACATGAATGAACAAATAAACAACTTCTCTCCACGATGGTACTCTAAATTACTCTCCTATTGAATAACACTAATCATTGCGTAGTGGCTACAGAAGCACCCCTTAAAGTTCATCAAGTACTTGACAAACACCACTCATAGAGACATCCAAATCAGATCACAATTCAAGATAGAAATCATTGCGACTTAGACCAAGTACTAACACGGTGCACACACTGTCAACTTTACACCATGAGAGGAGGAATAGATCACTCAATACTATCATAGTAATAATTACTCTCATAATCCACAAGAGATCACAATCATAGCCTAAACCAAGTACCACCACGATGCACGCACTGTTACCGTTACACCATGGTAGGAGGAATAGATTACTTTAATAACATCACTAGAGTACACTATAATAATTAAGCATAGGAGTAGCATTATATCTGAATAATAACATCTACTTGTTCAACATGATACAAAGCTCACGATCACATAAAGATCACATCATGGGAGAGAGAGGTGAACCACATAGCTACCGGTAGAGCCCTCAGCCCCGGGGATGAACTACTCCCTCCTCATCATAGGAGACAGCAAGGTTGATGGAGATGGCGGTGAGGTCGATGGAGATGGCGGAGACGGCGATGGAGACCGATGGAGATGGCTCCGGGGGCACTTCCCCGTCCCGGCAGGGTGCCGGAACAGAAACTTCTGTCCCCCGAAATTCGTCGGTGGCGGCGGCGGAACTACGGAACTCTTTCTGGAAATTTGCCGACTCCTTTAGGGTTTTCCGTCCCGAGGCTTTATATAGGCGAAGGGGCGTCGTGAGGGGTGGAGCCAGGCGTCCTCACACGGGGCTCGCGCGGCCCAGGCCTGGTCTTCAAAGGAGCGGGCTTATCTCGGCCGTCCGAACTCGGAATCAGGTGAATTTTATGTCCAGAACGTTCGCCGTGAAATTCCCTACAACTTTGTATTTGAAGAGTTTTCCGTTTGACGCCGTCTTCGACCCGTAACGTGACCATGTTAGAAAAAAGTTCTGGTACAGATTTCTGGAAAGTCCCAATTTGACTCCAATAAGGTTTCCACTTGTATTCTTGGTAATTCCTACACATCAAAGTGTAAAACAAGAACATTGTGCACTTTTGCAACTATTAGTAGGTTAGTCCAAATAAATCATAAAAGTATCACAAAGTGTAGACAAAACATATAACAATTGGTGTAAAACAAGCATGGAGCATCAAAAATTATAGATACGTTTGCAACGTATCAGAGGTGTAACTGTAAACTTTGCATGGCTGTTGCTCTTGTTCCTCCTAATATCTTGTAGGTAATCTGACAACCATAGAGTGGGTTCTTGCGACCCATCATATTTTTCTTGATCGTGCGGCAACTTGAAACCTTTGGGTACTCGCGTTTTGCGAACCCTGCGGGTAAAGCATGACGCACCCATCTCTTTTTCATCGTCTTTGTAATTTTCCTCTCTCCACGCATAGCGCGAGTTGTTTACTCGCGCTTGTGCTATTATGTTTCTTGCGTCCTCCTTCCGTTTTTGTCACCTCTCATCATCTGATGACTCACTGGGTTCGTTTCGCGAGGACTTGTGCTTAAACTCTTCCTTTCGCCTTTCCTTGCGATGTGTCACCTTTTCCTCTGGAAGTTTTCCCATTAGAGCATCTCCAGCTGTCCCCCCGACTTGGCCCCCGGCGGCCGTTTTTTACATCCGGACGGCGATATTCGGCCCAACCACGCCCCCGGTTCCTCGTTTTCGCCCGGATTTGGGCTTTCATCCATCCGGCGAGCCCAGGACGTCCCCGGCTTTCCGAGGCGCGCTCGGGGACTCCGGACGAAACAAAAACGTGCGAAACAGCGAGCGGGCCCGCGGTGTCGGCGAGATAAAGGGTAGTTCCCCGCCATTAATTCCGTTTCCCGCCATTAATGCACCGCATATACCCATTTCCCCGCCGAAATCCCCCACAGTTGCAGCTCCTCATCTTCTCTGCCACCACCATGCCGCCGAAGAGGATCGCCGACGACGGCGCGCCGAAGACGAGGAAGCCGCGGGCGCCCAAAGAGAGGCCGCCTGGCATGACCAACGCGGCGTGGGCGGCGGACGTGGCGCGCCGGGAGACCGAAACTCGCGGTAGGGCGGAGAGGGAGAAGAAGCTCGCGGCGAAGAGGGCGGCGGCGGACGAGCAGGCGAGGCTGGTCTCCATGGCCATGGGACAGCCGCGCGTCGGCCAATTCCCCGCCGGATCATGGCCAATCTAAGGTACGATCGGCTCACCTTCCACCTACTCGCTGGCGGCATCGTCGCCGATGTTCCACGAGACCTGCATCCCCGCCATGTCGAGGTTCACCCCGTCGCCGCCGGAGTACGACGCCGACGGGATGCACGAGGGCATCTCGCCTGCCCTGCGCCGAGGCCCGCTCTCGTACGGGATGCCGCCGCCGAACGACGGCGTGATGCACGACATGATCACGTCAGGCTCCATGGCCGCCGCGGCGAACCCGGGTTTCTTCACACAAGAGGAGGCAAGGGCGACGGAAGCCGTCGCGGCGGCGCGGGGTGGCGACGACGGGCTCGGAGACGCCACGAAAGACGTTGACGAAGAAGAGGAGCATGTCCAGATCGACGAGGAGGACGACGCGCCTGAGCCGACATCGACGGCGAGGGGGCGGAAGAAAAGGAGAAAGACCTCGCCGCCGACCGAGCCGCGGGTCAAATGGACGGGCAAAGAAGAGGAATGCCTCGCCGAAGCTTGGAAGACCGTTTCCATGAACGGCATCACCGGCGCCAATCAAAACTTCGACACATATTGGCAGCGCGTCAAGACGGCGTTCGACGAGCGCAAACTCGTCGATCCCTACTTCAACAAGACAGTGATGGTTCGCGGCGAGAAGGCCATGGCCACGCATTGGGGGATCATGCAGGCGGCGTGCAACAAGTGGCACGGCATACAAGAGGAGATCGCCGATCGTCCGATTAGCGGCGCCGACTTTGAGGCCAAGGTACTCGCTATTCTCCGTCGACATTGGATCGCCGATTTGTGATTACGCCGCGGCTTTCTCTGTGCAGATGCGGCGGGCGTTCGACATGTACGGCGACGACTCCGACGGCCAGCAGTTCAAGTACCTCAACGTCTTCGCCCGCATCGAAGACTGGGAGAAGTGGGCTGAAGTACGCCGGACCCTGTCCAAGAACAAGGACGAGCAGTACAACCCCGACGCTCCCGCCACTGCCGCATCGGCGGGCCGCCCCAAGTTCGGCCAAAAGAAACTGAAAGAGATGAAGAAGTCGGGGGCTCCGGCCGACAGATTGCAGGCGTCTTTCGAGAAATGCTGGGCCGACGCGAGGGCGCACAGCGCCGGGAGAGACACCAAGTACGACGCACGCTGGAAACAGATGCTCGCCAACCAGGGCACCCGGATCGCCTTGCTCCAGACAACATCGGCGGCGAAGAAGAGGAACACCGACCCGACGTTCCTGATCGGCGACAACGACACTGCAATGGACGAGGAGACGCGGGCTTGGTACGACGCTCATCGCCAAGCCATCCTCCACCCTCCGTCGACTGCGTCGCCGTCCTGCCCTTCAACGACGTCCCCTTCGGCGGACGAAACTACGCTGCCCGAGGAGGCGCAGGAAGGCACCGCCGATGAGCCTGTTCTAGTCTAGTCTAGTTTCTGTTTCGATCGCCGAATTCTGGCTGATCAGATCGCCGAACTCAGTGCGATGCTTTTGTGTACCGGGCGGGAAGACGCCATTTTGAAACTATATCCGCGAACGCCGGGGTGGGACTGGAAGTTTGCTCCCACCCACGCCCGTTTTACATCCAATCCGGGCGAATATATCGCCGGATTTCAGCCCGGGGGCCTCAAACGGCTGGAGATGCTCTTAGCTTGTGTTCTATCAACCCGAGGCTTCGTATTGCGGCCTGATGCATGTGCTCCTGCAGATCTCCAGGCTCTGGTTATATGGTTAGTAGGTACGCCTGTGCTGCTATCAATGCTGCTTTTGGTGTTTGTTGCGTGAAGTCTTCTTCCTCTTCTGATTGCTGCATGCTTATACTTTTCGCATAGCTTTCTACTCTTGTCTGCACTGTTGTCCTCCTGTTGTGCTTTGGGTCTTTGTGCCTTTCCATGCTGTACTCGGATGCATCGCTATACTCATCCCAGTATCCTCCATTTGATGTACTGTTGTCATCTCGGATTCTCATGAACATGTCTCTTTCCTCCCTTAGCTTCTTTTTGTGCTGGTACAACGCGTATTGATACCCCATCAGAACTTCTCTCCTTGAATCTGCGGGTACCTTTATGCCGTGATTGATGGCTGACATGATGATTCTCCACTCTCTGGTTGAAACGTGAATTTTCTCTTTTCCTTTTTGTTATTACTCCTTGGATTATTGACTTGCAGGTCGACCTCTTTGTTGCTTTCGTGATTATCCTCTTCTGCTGCTTTAGTGATAATAACACATAACTGATATACGCTTCTGGAGACGCCACTGCTTTCTATGGTGAAGTCCTTTGAGCTATCGTGAGTTTTATTTGCTGTTGTTTCCACATCAAGCTTTCCCCGAGTTTCGTCGAATTCCTCGAGTTTCTCTTGCATATCTTCTGTTGCTATGGGACTTACCGGCGAGTTTACCTCACTGGAAGAGCCCATGGATGATCCAGATATTGTGATTCTCTCAGCTTTGCTTGCCAACGGACCCAATTTCGCCGGATCTGAAAGGCGAGTTGAACCCGAAGGTCCAACGTAGAAGCTTAAACTTCTGATCGTCAGCTCCATCTCTTGACTTTCATCGATTTCTGGATTGCTACTAGCTAAAAGCGAAAAAGCCGTCGAATTCATGATTCCAACGCCCAGAGTCCCCACGGTCGGCGCCAATTGATGAGGGTTAACTCGACAAATGTCCTAGATGAAGGACTTAGGATTGGGGAGATAGGGCGTCGGATGAACTCGAAGGTAAAGTCAGTCAAACAAGGTGTGTATCAAAAGTAAATGTGGGTGTAGAACCTGGCTTGCTTTCAATCTGTCCCTCACCATCCTCTCCTGCCCCCTATATATAGATGGCCAGGTCTCGAGGATCGGGTGGGATCCGATACAGATTACAATATCGACATACAATACGAACTCGTATTTCGACTAGTATTACAATTGGGCCTAGCTTAACGGGCCTCAGGGGTACTCAACTGATGATCCCGTACGCTTATGCATAGCTCCTTGAGATTCGGCACAGCCTTAAGAATGAACAATGTCCAGGTGAGAGCATACCCCTCAGGAATATTAGTTAGGTTCACAAACCTTATTTGCTGGAACACATATGCTAGCCTTTTATCCACACATTCTGGTTGAATCCAAATCTTTTCAGAATGAAATACCAGCGTCAAGTTCCGCACAAGGGTCATACCTTGAAGAAACTTACTTAACCTGACCAACTTGTGCCGACTAAGACTAACATTGGTGAGGCTCACAACATTGAGCAGTGGGACAAAACCAAAAGATACTGGATCTTGGAAGGAAATCCAATCCTCAAAGATGAACTGCGTGAGTTTCGGAAGTGAGCTGAGCTCAACTCCTTCAAAGGAACAACTCACAATGGTGAGTTCACCGAGTTGGGAGTGCTCAACTTGCAGCACGGTCCGATTGCCCAAGTCACAACTGAACATGCCTAGTGACGAGGGAATGACCCCTTGGGTACTCATATTGGCCTACCTGGTTCCTGCGAAGGACAAAGCCCGCTCGAAGGATACATGAAGCCCGCAAGGCCCAGTACTTCGACTTGGAGTAGAAGGCAAAAAATACTTGTAAACCCTAACAGGCTGCATATATAAAGCCACCAAGTGTCGGGGGGATGACCCCCGGTAGGGTCAAGAGACTAGAAAGATACAAGGACTATGGTTGCCTTTATGCCGGATTATCAAGGAAGGGCCTGGCCGGAATATAAGAGCATCGGCCAGGCCGGCATATTTGTGTATCCCGGCTAATGTCCGGATATACCGGTATAACCGGGATACTCATTGAGGAATGCCGGCATATACATAGATATGCCGGCCTAACTTATCTGTTATATCGTGCAGGAGCAGGATAAGCCGGATTACCCGACCTTCATAGGCCGTTGGTCCGGCATATAGGTCCAGGATATGGCCAACGGTCATATCCGGGATACAGAAGTCAGCTAAGGTGTCATGTCCTTACAATCAAGGAGAGACTCTGCCAAGTATGGAGAGGGATCAGGTTGACAGGGTGCACAGTGGAGGTCTACCTACCCTCACTGTGCACAAGTACAGCCCTTACCTCACAGAGGTAAGGTCATAGTGCAGGAAGTACAAGGTACAGGGATATGAAGTCCCATCGAGAGCAATCAGGAAGAAAGTCAAGGGTCTCTGCCTTCGTCAGCAAGTCCTATTTGGAGTGTAGTTCGTGTCTTCTGGTCTCTTGTGACCGTTGTAACCCTGGCCACCACTATATAAGGTGGCACAGGGAGCCCTAGAAGGGGGTTGGTCACTCTGTGTTCTTACACTTAGCAGTTCGTCTTCCTCCTCTAGCAGAGAGCTTGGAAGCACCATTGTTGTGTACTCCATCGATCCAAATATATAACCAGTAGAGTAGGAGTAGGGGTGTTATCTCCTTACGAGAGCCCCGAACCTGGGTAGATCTGTGTTCCTTTCTGTCGCGCTTTTTAGCTCATTCCCCTCTCCTGAATCCTCCAACATCTAGTTCGGCCCCCATTTAAGCCATCCTATGGCATATGTTGTTTCACCACGACGACATTTGGCGCCCACCGTGGGGCGGATCGATATGCTGGGCGGAGTGTTTATTCGGATGGGGTCTGTGATAGCAGCTTCGAGAGTGCGCGTGGTCTCTAGCCTCGTCCAGAGGCTAGGCTCGCTCAGCTTCGTTAGTGACAACGCCGGATGTCTCGACGGCCGGCCGTTCCCCAGGGATGGCCGGATCATGTCTTTCGGTTCCCACAAGGTGTACGTGGGGACTGAGAGAGTTTGCAGGGAAGAGGTACTGGTGGTGGCGGATCCTCCATCACATCGGCTGGCTCACGCTGGGCGTAGCGCTCGCTCAGTAGAGTCGGCCGAGGTAATGATGGCTGGCACATCAGTGCCGCCGGCAGATGGTGCCGGCAAGGCAGCAGCAGCAGCAGATACTCCCCCGGAGCCGCCGAAGGCCAAGAGGTCGGCACGTCCTCCGTTGGAGCATGTCGAGAACCTGGCCGGCACTTCCGCTGTGCCGGCAAAGGCTCAGGTGCTTCTTCCCATCATCGATCGGCTTCTCGAGCCGGTGCGATCCGGCGATGATCCGGAGCAGACAAGGGAGGTCCTGGCGGGATCTCGCCAGGCCCTCGTCGACGAGGCCCTGGCCATGCACCAGGAGCGCGAACGGTTTAACCGGCAACTCCGTGAGTATGAGGCAGCCCATGGTTTTACTCCTGTGGTAACCCGGCCTAGCCGGATAGATGAGGTTAGAACTAGAGGTAGAGATCTTAACAGAGAGCTAGAAAAAGGTGCTAGTGGTAAGGGTCATACTGCAACTAGTACTGTGCCTAAGGTAGTTTATAGCTCACCAGTAAAGAACCTTAGAGCAGCAGCAGAGGTAGCTAAGGACTTATCTAATTTATCCGGCGATGCACTGCATGAGCAGCAAGCCCGGCTTAACCATCTTCTGTCTGAAGCTACCAAGCAGCAGGAGGCCTTTAAGAAGGCAAACCCAGGTGCCGGGGCATCCCAGTACATTGCGTCGGTCGGAGGTGCCGGCGCAAGGTCGAGGGGCGAAGCCTCGTCCCCGCATCCAAGTGCCCGGCGTGCCGGAAGCGTGACCTCTGGCCGCCGGGACAAGCAGATCCAAGTGTATGATCCGGCAATCGCCAGAAAGCAGGCAATAGTTCAGAAGAGTGTCGGCCAAGCTGACAAGTATGTCGGCCGCAAGAATGCTGGCCAGGATGTGCCGGCCGGGCAAGGGGCAGTTTCGGTCGGTGGTGGCCGGAGTAACAGTACAGCCCGGCGTCAGCAGCAGGGCGCCGGAGGTGCAGCGCAGCGGCAAGGTGCAGGTCAACCGGGACATCGAGAAGATGATGGGAATTCCGCCCTTGTCAGGGCGGGATATCAGCAGCAGCATCAGCAAGGCCGACAAAGTGAGCAGTATCAGCCGGAGCAGCAGCAGGAAAAAGTGATCGCGGGCCCAATTGCGTCCCGGCTTGGACCTCGGTCCTTGGCAGCAAGTGATGCGCGCTTCAAGCTGGACATGATTCACCAATCAGAGTTGGTGGAGAGGCAAGGAGCTCCGGGTCCTATGTGCTTTGGACCCCGGATTATGGGTGAGCCGGTACCTTACTATTTCCAGCTCGCGCGTGGCGTGAGGACATACAACGGCAGTACAAAGCCGGAAGATTGGTTGGAGGATTACTCCACCGCAGTGAACATTGCCGGAGGAAACCTCAGATGGGCGGTACGATATGTACCGCAAATGCTAGAAGGACCAGCCAGGATATGGCTGAATAATCTGCCGGCCGGAAGTATCAACGGCTGGGTTGATTTCGAAGAGCAGTTTGTGTCAAACTTCACCAGTACATATAAGAGGCCGAATCGTCCTCAGCAGCTGGCCAACTGCCGGCAGGGAGTGAACGAGACCGACCGTGACTATCTGACCAGGTGGTGCACCTTGCACAATTCCTACGAAGGAGTTGTGGAGCAGCAGGCCATCATGTGGTTCGCTCATGGGTGCCGGCACGGCACCATGTTGTGGCAAAAGCTGCAGAGGGACATGCCGGCCACGTTAGCCGAGACAATCAAGATTGCTGATAGTTATGCTCTGGGATACCCCATGCAGCCCACCCTTGATTCACAAGGACAGGGGCAGGCCCAGCAGAACAATAGCAACACCGGGAGACCAGGGCAGTTCTATCGCCCGGATAACCGGAACAAGAGGAGAGATGAGCGGCCGGATTTTCGGTATGGAACGGCACAAGTAGCAGCTGTGGAGGAAGAGCAAGAGGGCGCCGGCAGTAGCCAACGCCCGAGATATGAGGGCTATCAGCAGCCTCAGCAGCAACAACCGCAGCAGCAAGCGCAGCCCTTCCAGAAGAAGAATGTCTGGATCAACAAGAATGCCGGCGGAGCCGCCGGTCAGAAGAAGCAATGGCCAAAGTATACAGTGGGTCTGGCCATGGACAAGCCTTGTGTGTTTCACACATTCCAGCCGGGTAAGCCGGCAAATCATTTGACAAGAAACTGTTCATGGTTGGACGACATATTAGCAGGTCGTGCAGGTCCCTGGGGACCGGCTAGACCATCTATCCCAGCAGCTCCATCGCCGTTGACAGGTTCCAATACAGTTGCAATCCCGCCCAGGCCGGTTAATCCCGGGAATCAGAGCAACGCCGGAAATGCCGACGTAAATCAAATAGACCAGAGCTATATTCCGGAATATAGTGCCGGAGGCCCAGGAGCGGGCCAGAATGAGTACAAGGAGCATGATCAGAGCTACATGGTCTTTGAGACCGAAAGAACAGACAAGCAGAGCTTGTACCGGCGGTGTTTGGAGGTAAACGCCGTTATGTCGGAAGTGCCGAAGCTGATGCATTGGTCTGACCAGGCCATTGGCTGGGACAGGGCAGATCATCCCAGGATCATGCCAAACCCCGGCGGGTATGCGCTAGTAATGGATCCGACATTTGTCGGGCCGGCTAATAACGTGAGATTCAGCAAGGTCCTCATTGACAATGGAAGCAGCATCAACATCATGTATCGGGATACGATGCAGAAGCTGGGAATCAAGGAGAATATGCTAGAGCCAAGCAAGACCACATTCCACGGCATTGTGCCAGGACTTTCGTGTGCGCCGATGGGCAAGATCCGGATGGATGTCATGTTTGGCAGCCGGGATAACTGCAGGGTGGAAAACCTCATGTTCGAGGTGGTTGATCTGGAAAGCCCCTACCATGCTTTGCTGGGGAGGCCGGTATTGGCAAAGTTCATGGCCTCTACGCATGTTGCGTACCTGAAGATGAAGATGCCGGGGCCCAGAGGGGCGATTACCATCATTGGTGATTACAAGCGTTCGATGGCATGTGCAACAGCCGGGTCTAACCTGGCCGAGACTATGATCATTGCAGAGGAAAGGAAGAGGCTCAAGCGAGCAGTGGAAATTGCTGAGACGGTCGTGGCCGGCAAATCTATGCCGGGCATGGCAAATCCCGGTGGCAGTGCTTCTTTTCAAGTGGGCAAGGAAGTCAAAAAGGTGCCTCTGGATGAAGTTTTCCCGGAGCGCCATGCCCTTGTCGGGGCAAGTTTGGATCCCAAATAGGAAAGCGAGCTCATCAGCTTCCTCCGTGAGAATCGGGATATCTTTGCATGGTCTACTTCAGACTTGCAAGGTGTGCCGAGGGAGCTAGCTGAGCACGCATTGCATGTGAGACCGGATGCTAAGCCGGTGAAGCAGCCGCTCCGGCGGAATGCGGGCGATAGAAGGAAAGCCATTTGGGACGAAGTGGCCAGGCTCTTAGCCTCCGGCTTTATGAAAGAAGTGCTTCATCCGGATTGGGTGTCTAATCCGGTCTTGGTGGAAAAGAAGAAGGATGAGCCCGCCATAGTGAAGGTATGGCGAATGTGTGTTGATTACACCAACTTGAACAAGGCATGCCCTAAAGATCCATTCCCGCTCCCTCGGATCGATCAAGTGATTGATTCCACAGCTGGATGTGAACTGCTATCATTTGTAGATGCCTATTCTGGTTTCCACCAGATCCCTTTGTATGAGCCGGATCAAATAAATACATCCTTTATTACCCCGTACGGGGCTTATTGCTATCTCACTATGCCGTTCGGTTTAAGAAATGCCGGCGCAACTTACCAAAGGTGTATGCAAAAATGTTTGCACGATCAAATAGATAAAAATGTGCAGGTATATGTCGACGATATCGTCATAAAGACCAAGGAGAGCAAGACTCTCATAGATGATCTCCGGGAAACCTTTGGAAACCTGAGGAGATTCCGGATGAAGTTGAATCCGGCTAAGTGTACCTTCGGTGTGCCGGCGGGCAAGTTGCTCGGCTTCCTTGTTTCCAGTCGGGGTATTGAGGTGAATCCCGGCAAGATTCGTGCCATAGAAAGGATGAAGCCGCCGACAGATTTGAGGGAAGTACAAAAATTCACTGGGTGCCTCGCATCCCTGAGCCGTTTCATAAGCCGGCTAGGGGAGAAAGCTTTGCCGTTATATCAGTTGATGAAGAAGTCCGACACATTTGTCTGGACAACGCAAGCAGATGCAGCTTTCAAGGAATTGAAACAGATGTTGTCAACAGCACCGGTATTAGCGTCTCCGATGCCCCGTGAGCCGATGTTGCTCTATATAGCGGCAACCAATAGAGTCGTCAGTGCTGTGGTGGTAGTAGAGCGAGAGGAAGGAGGCAAAACCGTGCAGCGGCCGGTATATTATCTGAGTGAAGTCCTCTCCACCTCAAAGCAAAACTACCCACACTATCAGAAGATGACTTATGGTGTCTATATGGCGGCCAAGAAGCTCAAGCATTACTTCCAAGAGCATCCAATCCGGGTAGTGGCCGAGGCCCCTATCTCGGAAATCATAAGTAACAAAGATGCCAGCGGCCAGATAGCAAAGTGGGCAATAGAGCTTTCACCATATACACCTCAGTATGATAAGAGGGATACAATCAAGTCCCAAGTGTTGGCTGATTTCTTCATCGACTGGGCCGAGATACAATATGAGCCACCATTGCCAGATGCAAATTATTGGAGGATGCATTTCGACGGTTCCAAGACAATACATGGCCTGGGTGCCGGCATAGTTCTCAGTTCACCAAAGAATGACCAATTGAGATATGTCCTGCAGATTCATTTTGCAGCATCAAATAATGTGGCGGAGTATGAGGCACTGGTGCATGGCCTGAAGGTGTCTAAGGACATAGGAATTCGCCGTATTATGTGTTTCGGTGATTCTGACTTGGTGATTCAACAATGTTCCGGCATATGGGATGCGCATGATGCAAACATGGGGTCCTACCATTTCCTGGTGCAGCAGATAAGTGGTTACTTCGAAGGTTGTGAGTTCCGGCATGTTCCCCGGGCTCAGAACGAAGCAGCCGATACATTGTCCAAGCTGGGATCTTCCAGAGATTCAATCCCGCCCGGCATTTCATTGGAGCATCTGAGGAAGCCGTCAATCAAGCCCTCACCGGAGTCATCTTCCATTTATGTCCCGCCGAGTCCAGAGGATGCAGTTCCAATGGAGATAGATGCCGGAGCCAGGTCAGATAACCCGGGGACTGTTTCCTCAGTCCCGGGGACTGGACCGGCATATGCGGTGAGCGCAGTATTCCGGAGCAGAACTAGGGGCAAGGGTAAAATGTACCAAGAGGTTGTGCCGGTATACCTGGGGACTGCTCCGGCATACCTGGGGACTGATCCCTCAGTCCCGGGGACTTCGCAGCCCATGGAGATCGATTATGTGTCGGTCGAAATGATGGAGATAGATCAGGCAGTGTTCACTGTCAGGGAAGTGCCCTCATGGGCACGTCCTATCAAGGATTTCTTGGTGGATGGTCAAGTGCCGGTGGATGAAACCGAGGCACGCCGGATTGCAAGGAGATCCAAAGGATATACCATCATAAACAAGGAAATATACAAAAGAAGTGTCACCGGAGTATTGCAGAGGTGCGTTGAGTCTGCGGAAGGCCTGGAGATGCTCCGGGAAATTCATCAGGGGGAGTGTGGTCACCATGCTTCATCTAGAGCATTGGTGGCAAAGGTATTCCGGCATGGGTTTTATTGGCCGACGGCACTGCAAGATGCAGAAGACTTGGTCCGGAAATGCAATGGATGTCAGAGATACGCCCACCAGATTCATCAGCCGGCATCTGCCTTGAAGACTATCCCGATAACCTGGCCCTTTGCTGTTTGGGGCCTGGATATGGTCGGGGCTTTTAAGCCGGCAAGGGGAAAAATGACACATATCCTGGTCATGGTGGACAAGTTCACCAAATGGATTGAAGTGAAGCCCATAAGCAAGTGTGATGGTCACACAGCAGTGAAATTCTTAAAAGATATAATCTTGAGATATGGTGTTCCCCATGGCATCATCACTGACAATGGGTCGAACTTTGCCCAAGGGCCATTTGCCAGATTTTGTGAATAAGTGGGAATCCGGCTAGACATTGCGTCGGTCGCTCACCCTTGTGCCAATGGCCAAGTAGAGAGGTCAAATGGGCTAGTATTATCCGGCATAAAACCCCGGCTGATAGAGCCACTAGAGAAAACTCCGGGATGTTGGCTAGATGAATTGCCAGCAGTGCTTTGGAGTTTAAGGACAACTCCAAATAGGTCAACAGGCTACACACCATTTTTCCTGGTGTATGGAGCAGAAGCTGTGCTTCCAACAGATGTAATACATGATGCACCAAGAGTAGTGCTTTATACTGAGGAAGAGGCTAAAGAAGCCAGGGAAAATGATGTTGATCTGCTAGAAGAAGCAAGAGAAATAACACTGTCAAGAACAGCAGTATATCAGCAGAACCTCAGACGCTATCATGCGCAGAAGGTAAATCCAAGGAGATTCCAAGAGGGAGATCTAGTAATCCGGCTAAGGCAAGGAACAGAGGGCCGGCATAAGTTAACTCCTCCATGGGAGGCGCCGTTCATTGTGAGCAGAGCTCTGCACAATGATGCCTATTATCTTATAGATGCGCAGGCCCCCAAGAAGGACAAGGCGGACAGGTCCGGAGAAGAAACCAAGAGACCATGGAACATAGCTCTACTCCGCCCCTTTTACTCCTGAGCAGCACAATGTATGTATTTCCATATTTTGCTTTGTGTGCCGGCGCTTTATGCCGGCACAAGACTAATGAATGAAATGTCGGCATCCCGAAGAGAGCGGGCACTGCCTCCGAGATATATCGTTGTTTATTTTAAGTTTTTGTTGCATGCCGGCTGGCTTGATTTAAATGTTTCCTATGTTGGCCTAGTAATGTGTCGGCAACAAAGGCCGCTCTTCGACTCAGCTGTTGTCCGAAACCCGGCTTCATGGCTAGCAAGAGTAGATGCCGGAGATTGTCTACACATGGAAAACGGCTAAGGAAATATGTAGCAAGCAAACTGACATTTATGTTAAAGCTAAAGATAAAACTTGAAATGTCGGATGATTTGAAGTCTAAGTTTCAAAGTTAAAGTACTGTATGTTCAATAAAGCAACCTTGAGACTCATACGTCGAAAGCCAAATAAGGTAGACAAGTAGCCAAGGTTGTGAAGTTGAGGAAACAGGAAAACAAACTCGGTGACTTAGCCAAAAGATGATCCGGCATTGATAACAAGCAAACCGAGATAAAACTTGTTCAGGTAGCAAACCAAAGGAAATTAAACGTATATCTTACAATTGCACCCGGCATTCCGGGGATCTGATGAAACTTAAAGTTTTTGGTGCTGCAAAGTCAAGGAGCAGCGGCAGAAGCAGAGCCGCCGGCTGGAGGAGCTGTAGCGGTGGAGATGTCGGCTTCAGGAGTGCCGGACCCAGCAGATGGAATGGAGCCATCACCTCCGCCCGGGACAGATCCCTGTTCCGGGGCATCAGTGTTGGCTCCATCAGCTTCCTCTTCGTCTTGGCTTGAGTCGGAGCCTTCAGCGTCAGCAGCATCCTTGTCGTCGTCCGCCGTCTTTTCCGGCTCACGGATGTCCCGGACGAAAGCATCGGTGTCGGCATAGTCCACATAACTATGGGCCAGTTCCCGCCGATGCCGGATGTGTTCCGGATCCGTGGTCCAGATGGATCCTTCCCGCATAGTGCGCAAAGTCTCCAGATCAGCTTTTTCGTACCAGGAAAGGAAGTAGCTGAGAGCTTCATCAGCTCCAACCCTCGCGCCGGAATCCCGCCATTCCCGGAGGCAAACCTTGGCAAGCTGCAAATCATTGCCGAGATCAACAAGATCAGTGGGTGTCCTTTGTCCCGGCCAGAGGGCAGAGAATGCCTCCTGGGCGCCAAGAAAGAGTTCTTCAGTATAGAAGGTCATGGCGTTCTTCCGGGATTGCAGGGCCAACAGCTGCTCCGACATTTCCCAGTTGGCCGAGTCAACTGGAACACCCCAGTTCTCTCGATCCAACTGCAGAGCCCTCTCAACGTCTTCGACGGAAGCGGGAAACATGTCTGAGAAAAATAGATAATGTTAGCAAGAGGGGAATATGTCGGCATAGATGGTATGTCGGCCAGGATAAGGAAAAAAGGATTTGAAGCTTACTGGCGAGGTCAGCATTGAGTTGTGCAACTGTAACTTCCCATTTCGTTGCCTGCTCCTTCAAGCTAGACAGTTCGGCATGGGCGTTGGAGGCATCAGTCTCAGAGGTGACAAGCAGCTCTTGGGCCTTCTTGAGTTGACCCTCCCTCTGCTCCTTCTCCTCCGGAAGCTCGGCGATCCGGCCCTTCAACTGCTCTATCTCGACCTTGTGAGCGGCATCCCGGTCATCTAGTTGCTTGGCCACATCCACTGAGGACATACAGTCCTGGTGGCGTGCCTCCAGTGCAGCTTTATCATCTGAAAAGATTTGAAGTCAAAATAATGTGTAGATAGAAAGCAGTGACAAGAGATAAAGGATTTGAAGTATAAAGTGTCTATTTGGGTGACAGCAGGATCCGGCATACCTGTCAGCTCCTTCACCCTCTTGACAAGCTCGGTGACTTGGGCTTCGGCACCAGCTGCGGAATGATGGAAAAAGGTTATGTGTCGGCATATTAAGGTGTGCCGGCAAAAGGTCTATGAAGAAAAAAAAGGCAAGGCACCCGGCATATATGTCGGATGAGTTTACCTTTCTGGCGCAGTTCCAGCAAGAGCTTGCTATGTGCGTCAGATAACTTCCGGTGCTCGCACACCAAGTCGTGGAACATGTCGGCGCGTGTGTTGTTCATATGCTGCAAAAGTGTTAGGATTTGAAAGGTTATGAGAAAAGTCTAGCATGCCAGTACAATTAAAGATTATACAAAATATTCATGCTGTTGAAGACCCGGCACAGGTGCTGCGCACCTATCCCGGCTCTCGGTGACTAGGATTTGAAGCTCAAGACGAGCTTATATCTCGGTCAAGAGGATTTGAAAAATAATTAAGATATGAAATAGGTAGAGACCCGGCACAGGTGCTGCGCACCTATCCCGGCTCTCGGTGACTAGGATTTGAAGCTCGGATCGAGCTCATATGTCGGCAGTTAATTCGAGAACAGCTAACTAAAAGAGTATTGGAAAATCCCGGATGTCCGTATCCCGGACAGCCGACATTTTCGGGGACTGGGGATATGTGTATAGGTAGAGAAGACTTACGTTGGTGGCATCGGCCAACTGGTGAAGTCTTTGCTGGAGGCTGAGGAGCTCGCAGGCAATCGGAATGGGCTTCGCGGCCAGAATGTCTGATGGATTGCCAGTGGCCGAGGCTTCGGCCATCTTCTTGCTCCTGGAGTCCGCAGTGTCCATATTGCCGGCGTCATTCCACCTGACACAGTGCTCCTTAAGAGACCCAAGGCTCTGGTCACTTTTCATCTCCAGGGGGACGCGGCCCTCAAGTTCCGGCGTGTCGAAGAAGCTGGGCCGGTAGCCAGGCCGGGTTGCTGCCCTGCCAAGATGCAGGGCCAGGGCAGAGCTGGTCCGGGACGCTGCTTTAGAGGGAGCAGTGGCGGCGGATGGTGTGCCGGACTTGGTCGGCTGGAACTTGAGGGTGCCGGACTTGACCGGGGCAGAGGTCTTGTCCGGGATGAGGGTCTTGGCCGGGGCAGCGGTCTTGGATGGTGCTGGAGTCTTCTTAGCAGAGGGAGTCTTGGGCGTGGGTTGTTCCGGCGCGGCCGGTGCAGCTTGGCCAGCAGAGGCAGGTTCCGGAGTACTCCGGACTTCCGGCACTGCAGGGCCCTTTCCTTTATTATCTATGCCGGCGCTCTTGTTGCTTGCGCCGACATCCTCAGTAGCCCCGGCGCCGCTGATGGGCGCACCGGAGTCTGGGGCATCTCGTTGAGCTCCTATGTCCATATGGACATCAGAAGCTGGAGGTTCCTGTTGAGCCCCCGAGTCCATATGGACGTCGGGGGCAGAGTTGTCTTGCTCTGGCGGAGGATCGTCCTTCACCGGGGAGGTAGGTCTATCGGGCGCAGGCGAGGATGCCGGCGCCGGGGAGGTCGTGTGACTAGCAGATGGTATGTCGAAGGTGGCAGTTTTAGCCGGCTTGGTAACCTTCGGGCCGCCACTCGAGCCAGAAGCTTGTTCCGGCGCAAGAGGAGCCCTGAAAGAGAGAAAACACCAAGTTAATAATCAAAGCAAGAGATATGTCGGAGGAAATACAAAGAAAAGAAACTTACCCCGAGGCAACAGGCCTCTGTTTCTTCGAAATAGGCACGCCAACCTTCTGCCTCTTCTGTTGCTGAGGTGTGTCGGGCTGGGGCTTCACGCCTCGCTTCCGGCCGGTACGTCCGCCGGTGGAAGGAGGTCCCTGGTTCAGAGGGGCGGCGTCGACAACCATGTTGTCCGGGATAGCTGAGGACGGCATTGGAAAGGCGTAAGCAACAGGTGTTTCTGGAAAAGCATAAGCAAGAGGTGTCAGGCAGATAAACGTCTGGCAGTCTTCATTGGAGTCATCGCCACTCCAGTCTTGAGTGAAATGCCGGGATGAAGAGGCCTTACCCGCGGCAGAGGCAGCACGGGTGTTCCGGGGCAGCTTGTCCCAATGATCCGGATCTTCAACATCCGCAACAGTGCGGTCTGCCGCGATCTGGATCCGGGAGTTCTCCATGGCCTGGAAGCTGAATTTCTGTATAGGAGCAAGGTCAATTGATCAAACAAAGGAATATGGCGGCAAATAGCAATGTCTCGGGCCAAACATGATATATGTCGGTAAATAGATGTGTGTCGGCTTAAGTATCTATGTGCCGGACAAGAGGTTATGTATCGGTCAGAAGGGTTTACCGTTGGGGCAGGCCGATCCCGGCTATATGGTTCAAGTCCCCAGGCAAAGGTGGCCTGAGAGGACTTGCAGACGTCCTTGATCCACCGCAGAATGTCGGCCGGAGTCAGCTCATGTGTAGAATACCGGGTGGGGTCCATGGGCCCGCTCATCTGGCAGATTTTGTGTGACCGGCGCTGCAGAGGAGAGACGCGCCGGCTGATGAAGCATGCCACTAGATCTTGAGGGGTAAGGCCGGCATCCCGGAGCTCGCCCTTAACCCGGTGGAGTGCGTTCACCGGCATCACCGAGTTCTTCGGGTTGTAGGTCCAGTTCTTCATAGCCAAGGGTGGCTCATCCACAAATGGCGGCAGGTTGAGCAGATCCTCGTCGGTGGTGTTCTTGACGTAGAAGAAGCTTTTCTGCCACTTCTTGCAAGACTCGAGGAGTTCCACCTTGGGGAAGTCCGAGCCCTTTTGGGACATGATGGTGGCCATGCCACAAAGGGTCATGGGGCGGTCCTTCTTCTCCTGGGCCGTCTCAGGCGGGTCATCCTTGCTCCGGGGCGGCTCTTGGACGACTTGCTTCCGTAACTGGAAGTACTTTGCCCAGGCTTGAGAGAAGGGCTCTATGCCGGCGAAGCCTTCGCAGAATGCGGCGAAGGTGGAGAGGATCATCACCGCATTCGCTGGGATGTGGTGAGGTTGCAGGTCGTAGGTGTCGAGGAAGTCCCGGAAGAAGTCTGATGCCGGTAAACCAAAGCCCCGCTCGAAGTGGGCGATGAAGACGACTCGTTCGCCGGGTTCAGGTGCCGACGCAGTCTCTCCCGCAGGTAGCCGGCATGCAACACCCTCCGGCACTCTCCTGGTGGAGGTGACCCAGGATATGTCGGCCGGGGTAACCTCCGACCCCTCCCAGCCGGAGCGTCCTTGGACCCGGGCCGAGTTATCTTCCTCTGATGCCGAGGTACCCGTCATGCTTGAGGAAGCCATCTGGATGGCCGGTACAAGGCGTGAGAGCCGGAGTCCCGTGATGTTAATCCTATCAAGGCCAGAGAAAAGGGGGAGGTTAGTCTCTCCGGCATACCACTCTCCCAGAAGTTAGCAGGAAAAGGGGATCTACCATAGCAGTTAAAATCGGAAACAAAACACGAAAATAAGTTCTACGCGAGAACATCTGTGAACTGTAGAAGAGCTTCTCTGGCAATGCTAATCGAGGCAAGAAGATACTATGAAGAGAAACTGCTAAAGATCTAAGCGTGCAGTGATACCAGAACAAGGCTGCGAAAAAGCATAAAAGAGGAAGAACAGAGGATGAACTTACCGAAGCTTGGCCGGCGGCGATGGAGCGGCACCGAGCGTGCAGAGGAAGATGCGGTCCCACAGCAATGTTGCAGAGAGAAGAGGCGGCGGCGGCGGCGTCGACGGGAACATCGGACGTCGTCGAGCGTCGGCGCTGGCGTGGGGCAGGACGGCGGCGGTGCTCCTTCGCTGTTCTTCGGTCCGGCGAGGAAGCGCAAGAGGCATAGGAGCGGAGGAAGAAGAAGGCACTGAGGGGGGTAAAAAGAGCAAGTTTACCCCCACCCCCGTATTTATACCGAAGAGGCCAGGGTCGTGGGGATCGTGGCGAGTGTTCCACTACCCCGACCGTTTCTGCGAGAGATCGCCACGTGGCGGCACGGAGTGGGGCGGCGGCTATTGTAACCGTGCCACTAGGCAATGATGGTGGGGAGTAACTGCGCTGTGAACCGTCACATCGTGTGACCGTTTGAGGTGGCAGTGAAGTTGCAAGTTTCGAGGCAAACTGTCAGGCTTGGCTCCTCAAGGAAGTCTCGTCTATATGTCGACATAACTGCCCGGGGAATATGTTCCGTCCGGAATACCCCGGGACCGGCCGGAATAACTTTTGGAGAAGGAACAGTAGCCGGTATATGAGCGGATGTACCGGCATATAATCTAATCGTCGGTATATAACAATAGAGCCAAGATATAATGAAAAGAAGATGTGTTGAACCTGCCAAGGCCCCTCAGTCAAGACTGGGGGACCTCGACAGCTTCAGGGACTAATGTCGGGGGGATGACCCCCGGTAGGGTCAAGAGACTAGAAAGATACAAGGACTATGGTTGACTTTATGCCGGATTATCAAGGAAGGGCCTGGCCAGAATATAAGAGCATCGGCCAGGCCGGCATATTTGTGTATCCCGGCTAATGTCCGGATATACCGGTATAACCGGGATACTCATTGAGGAATGCCGGCATATACATAGATATGCCGGCCTAACTTATCTGTTATATCGTGCAAGAGCAGGATAAGCCGGATTACCTGACCTTCATAGGCCATTGGTCCGGCATATAGGTCCAGGATATGGCCAACGGTCATATCCGGGATACAGAAGTCAGCTAAGGTGTCATGTCCCTACAATCAAGGAGAGACTCTGCCAAGTATGGAGAGGGATCAGGTTGACAGGGTGCACAGTGGAGGTCTACCTACCCTCACTGTGCACAAGTACAGCCCTTACCTCACAGAGGTAAGGTCACAGTGCAGGAAGTACAAGGTACAGGGATATGAAGTCCCATCGAGAGCAATCAGGAAGAAAGTCAAGGGTCCCTGCCTTCGTCAGCAAGTCCTATTTGGAGTGCAGTTCGTGTCTTCTGGTCTCTTGTGACCGTTGTAACCCTGGCCACCACTATATAAGGTGGCACAGGGAGCCCTAGAAGGGGGTTGGTCACTCTGTGTTCTTACACTTAGCAGTTCGTCTTCCTCCTCTAGCAGAGAGCTTGGAAGCACCATTGTTGTGTACTCCATCGATCCAAATATATAACCAGTAGAGCAGGAGTAGGGGTGTTATCTCCTTACAAGAGCCCCGAACCTGGGTAGATCTGTGTTCCTTTCTGTCGCGCTTTTTAGCTCGTTCCCCTCTCCCGAATCCTCCAGCATCTAGTTTGGCCCCCATTTAAGCCATCCTATGGCATATGTTATTTCACCACGACGACACCAAGGGCATCCCCTAGACAGGCTAATCTCGCATAGACACCTAATCTCGCATAGATCTCATGCATAGGCTAGCACACGCCATCTCTTTTTCAACCATAGCCAAATCCCATCTTCACACCATTGTAACAGCTCCAATTATACAAGCAATACAAGATCAGACAAGCAGGATGTAGGCCTTTGCCCTCCGGGGGCCAAACCTGGGTTATTCGTGTGCACCCCTATTTCTGTCTGAAGCCCTCGAATCCGCCAAGCGCCCGCACTCTCTCCATGAATCAAAAGCCCTAAACATGGGCATTGCCAGGTTAAAACCTCGTCAATTGGCGCCGACCGTGGGGACGACGAGCGCTGGATCCACGGGTTCGCCAGTTCCACAAACGCTGCAATAGATCCACCGCCAAGATCTTCGACACCATCATCATGACCTTCGAATCAAGCATCAAGATCTTTGACGCCGCCGTCGCCAAGATCTTTGAGTTTGCCATCATGGCCTTCGAGTTCGCCGACATGGTCTTCGAATCCGTCTTCGACAAGGAATTTGACCCCTGCATCATCCAGGAATTTGACCTCTGCGTCGTCAAGGAATTCGACCTCTGCATCATCAAGAAATTCAACCTCTGCGTCATCAAGAGATTCGACCTCTGCATCGTCAAGAGATTCGACCTCTGCGTCGTTAAGAGATTCGACCTCTGCGTCGTCAAGAAATTTGACCCCTGCGCCGTCAAGAAATTCGACCTCTATGTCGTCAAGAAATTTGACCTCTGCATTGTCAAGAAATTCGACCCCTGCATCGTCAAGAAATTTGACCTCTGCGTCATCAAGAAATTTGACCCTTTCATCGCCACAATCTTCGACCCCGCCGTCGCTATGATCTTCGACCCTGCTATCATCAACAAATTCAACCATGCTATCATGAAAGACATTTGATCCTCCGCGTCAAGATTCTTTGACCCCTGTGGAGCCAAAGACTTCATCGAGTGCCCATCACACTTTGACCCCTCGGAGCCAACGATTCGACGACTATTCTGACAGGTAAAACAGCATGGTCCTGAATTGTAATAACTTCTGCTAGGAGTGTCCAAACGACATGAGACCACCGTCATTGGAATGATGACGATGAGAGCTACCCCACAAAAACTCATTTGGATACAATACAATGCTTTGTTGAAAATACTTCTGCAATTGATCTTAATGCTTCATTTGAAAATACTTGATTTCCACTTTCTGCGCCTAGCACAAAGGCGTTAAAGAAAAGCACTCTTGGGAGATAACTCAATGTTTTATTTTCAGTAAATTTTTTTATTTGAGTCTTGGAAGTTATTACTACTGTAATGACTTCTACTTATCATTTTTATTTCCTTTTTATGCCAAGAAGAACCGCTAATTTGAGGAAGGTAAGATTTGGGGAAGTTGCTGTCCTGAAACAGATTTCTGCGCTGCACCGTAAAAATTCGTGAAAATTCTCAGAATATATTTTTGATCTGCGATTTCTTGTACGCATGCCCCAGGTTATTTCCAAACTTTTATTAGTTTTGCACTTTTCGATTTGAGCAACAGAAGGTTCTTGAAAAAATCGATCTTTGTCAGCTGTACTATTTTGACAGATTCTGCCACTATTTGTGTTTGCCTCTCGATCAATTTCTTTTTTAGTTCTTTTGACCACGGAAATTTTGAGAAAGTTTCTACAGTAGCGTATGCTTTAATGGATGGTATATTTGAGTTTGAAACTGAACCAAAAGAGTAGATTTGTTATCATGCTTATACTAATGTTGCTAATAGAATTGTGTGAAGTTTTGTATGAAGGAAGTTTTCAAGTGTAGGGAAAGGAGAGTGATGAGATGAGATGAAGTATGGAAAAATGCTCAAGCTTGGGGATGCCCATATCACCCCAAGAAATATCCAAGAGGTACAAGCGTCAAAGCTTGGGGATGCCCCCGAGGCACCCCTTCTTCATCGGCAAAAATCAGGTCACCTTTTAAGATACTATATTTTTATTGCTTCATATTCTATGCGTTTTTCTTGGAGTGTCTTTACTTTCGCTTTAAGTTTCCTTTTTTTTTGTTTGCTGCAATAAATGGTTGGACCCCAACAAATTTCTTTTGGAGAAGACACACTCTATTTTTCATTGCCAAGAACACTCTAGTTTTCACTCTTATTGTTCACCGAGTGTTCTCTTTTTCTAGAAGTGCGTTTAGGTTTCGTTTTTCACCTTGATTTTTATTCAGATCTTGTTTTATCTTTGTATCAAGGTGTATTTAGAGCTCTGGTCTATGTTGGTTTTCATCAAATGAGTTGTTTCAGAAAGGTTTGAATGGTGTTGGAAAAGAGAAAAAAGTTTCATGACTATAGTGGTACAAATAGGAGCTTGTTTGGACTGTGACTTAGACTTTTGCATGTCATGCTTGATGTTGTTTTGATAGTATGCTTAGTAGTTTTTGCTGTAGCATGACTTGTCTCAAATGACTGAGATTGCTTAATGAGCCTTTGAAAAAATCATGCGTTGTTTTTGTTATATGAGAGCATATTATTGTGGTTTTCTCCTTTGATGCTTTATTTGGGTTGACTTGGCGCATGCTTACAACATGTTTGACTCTAAAAAGTCTTCATAAGCCTCTATTATTATTTGTTTTTTGACTTGTGATACCACTTTATGCTTTGGTTAATGATGTTTTGTCGCTATGCATGATTATGGCCGTTATTGCTCTCTTAGTTGGTCGCTCCCAGTCTTTTGCTAGCCTTCATTTTGTACTGAGAGGGAATACTTCTCGTGCATCCAACTCCCAAAAAACCAAGTTTATTCCAATGTGTCCACCATACATACCTATTAGCAATTTGCTATTCCAAGTACATTCGACTTGCTTTTATCTATCCTTCAAATTAAACTTTTTGGTGTTATCTGAAAATTAGTCAGTAAAGCTCTCATAAACCTGATGGCACACTTTAATTTTTTTGCTTTTAATAATTTTGACCATTGTGGCTCTCTTATGTTGGAGTTATGCTTGCAAGTTGTAAGTTGGAAATTAGCCCAGCCATGCCGTCATGGGGCAAGCTTTCAATATTGCACTTTCTCTCATTTAGTCGATATCGTGATCTTTTGTTTATGGATACTCATGATGTGAAATAAGTTGAAAACTTATGAGCTCATGGAGTTTGTATATGTGATAGAGAAATGCCTGGGCCGCTAATCTAAGCCATGCATCATTCATGGTGGAAATTTACAGCATGCCCATAGTGGACATTCGACGATGCATCTCACAATAAAAAGCTATACCAATGGTAAATAAAAGAGATGCCGAGGTGTTGATTGTCTGTTTGTCTTATCATTTTGATGTGGGCTTGTTCCATGTCATCTGGCAAGAGGTACCCCATTGGCATTCTCGATGATATATGCATTCTTACAATGACAAGAACTTGCTTGGGACCTAAGTCGAGTAGCATGAGGTTTGGGTATTCGTACTTCACGGGACACAAGATTTTCAACTTATGATTTGTTAAGCATATGCTTCGTAATTATACTTGCATTAACCTTAACCACTCAAGATGCCTATGATGGGGGCTATGAGAGCTCAAACTAGTAAGTATCATAATTTTTGGAGGTTTATAAAACATGCAATCACTGCTTCCCTCTGCGAAGGGCCTTTCTTTTACTTTTATGTTGAGTCTCCACCTTCTACCGTTATGCAACGTCTAAGAGAGCATAGTTGTCATTCTGAGTTTAATGTGCATGGTCCCAAAATTTATTATTGATTGATTCATGATTATGGTTTTGCTTGTTCTTAAATTATTTGTATCTAGTCGCCCTCTTAAACTTGAAGGTGTCCTATGCATTTATGTTTTTCTATTCCATGAAGGATAAGCTGAAAACCACTTTGCTATATTTTTCTATATGGTTGAAACACACACTTGACTTTCAATGCTTCATTACTCATGATCTTTTGTTTGTGTTACTTTTCATGTTATAACATGGTTGCTTAGTTTATTGTCAAGATTATGTCTCTTATGCCCATGTTTTAAGTACTTTGATCTCAGCACTCAATGCTTTACATCGTTGATCAAGATTGTGATGGTGCATGTCACCTCAAAAATTATTGTTTTGTTATCACTTACCTACTCGAGGACGAGCATGAGTTAAGCTTGGGGATGCTTGATACGTCTCAAACGTATCTATAATTTTTGATGCTCCATGCTTGTTTATACACCATTTGCTTTGTGTTTTGTTACACTTCGTGGCGTTTTTATGCATTTTCCAGAAATAACCTACTTACAAGATGCCACAGTACCAGTTTCCTGTTTCTGCTATTTTTGTGTTTTAGAAAAGCTACATAGGAAATATTCTCGGAATTGGACGAAACAAAAGACAAAATTCCTATTTTCCCAAAGCGTCACGGAGTCCAAAGCAGAGATGGAGGGGAGCCAGGAGGCGGCCATGCCACCCCATGGCGCGGGCCACCCCCAGGCCGCGCCAGGGGCAGGTGTGGGCCCCTCACCCACTTCCTGACGCCGCCCTTTCGCCTATATATTCCCCTTGACGGGAAAACCTAAAGCCCCCGATCAATTTTCCTCGAAACATACTGCAAGCCGCCGATGTCATCGACACAAAATCGGGAGGGTCCAGAAGCTCTTCCCGGTACCCTGCCGGAGAGGAGAATCACCACCGGAGGCCTTCTTCATCACCATGCCTGCCTCCGGAGTGATGCGTGAGTAGTCTCCCTTGGACTATGGGTCCATAGCAGTAGCTAGATGGTTGTCATCTCCTCCATGTGCTTCATGTTTAGATCTTGTGAGCTGCCTATCATGATCAAGATCATCGTTGTGTAATTCTACATGTTGTGTTTGTTGGGATCCGATGAATATTGACACTATGTCAAGTTGATTTGCTAAATTATTATCTTTATGTTATCTCTATGTTGTTTATGATCTTGCATGCTCTCCGTTGCTAGTAGATATCTTGGCCGAGTAGATGCTAGTGACTCCAAGAGGGAGTATTTATGCTCGATAGTGGGTTCATGCCTCTAGTAATCTGGGGGAGTGACAGAAACCTCTAAGGTTGTAGATGTGTTGTTGCTACTAGGGAGAAAACAACAATCTTGTGTTCAAGGACATTTATATTGTTTACATTACACACTTTGCTTAAGGCGATAATCTGTTGCTTGTAACTTAATACCCAATGGTTGCTCGGATGACATCCGGAGGGTGGATTATTAGTCATAGATGCAGTTGGATTACAGTCTATGTATTATGTTGTAATGCCAAGTGAATCTCATAGTGATCCGCATGACATTTGTATGCTTGCTTTATTCTATCAATTGCCCAACTGTAATTTGTTTACCCAGCATTTTATTTATCTTATGGAGAGACACCACTAGTGAACTGTGGACCCCGGTCCATTCTTTCATACTATTATTACCGTTTACCATTTACTCGCTTTATTTACATTCTTGCAAACTACTATATTTTACCACTCGATACGCTTAATCCTTTGTTTACAGCAAACTAGTGAGATTGAAAACCTCACTATAAGTTAGGACAAAGTACTTGGTTGTGTTGTGTGCAGGTTCCACGTTGCTACTGGTGCAAAGCTGTGCCCTGGACCAGGCACTATACATACATTGTCTGGAGCTGTCGCGAAGCTAGCAAGCATCAACCTTCGGAAGTTGGTTCTTTCTCCTACTGGTTCGATAAACCTCGGTCTCATACTAAGGGAAGACTTGCTGTTGTGCTCATCATAACCTTCTCTTGGGGTTTCCAACTGGGCCGTCATCTACAAAACTCCTACATCAACACCGCACCATCACTTATCTTTCTCCGCAGTTACTTATCTGTAGGGACTAACAATCTTAAATAAAAAAATGTACTTATACTCACTTGCTTACATATGAGATTAATACTCTCGGACGACCCCCCACAAAAAAACTCTTCTAGATGATAAAAATAAGCAAATACATTATATAGGACCAACAGTTTTGTAAAATTATACAAATAACCAAATGCAGGATTCATGCTCTAGGTTTTAGTTTTTTGCTCAACCAACTATGCCAGTTTTGTATCATGGCATAAATGAGTGAAAAATACTACTTATCTAAGAGCATCTCTAGTTGCTGCCCTAAAAAACCTTCGTGCCCAATAAGCTATTACATAGGGCACAAAAAGGCAAAAAATGGTCTCCAGTGGCAGCCCTACAACATAGATGCCCTAAAAATTTATTGGGCAAGCCCAAAAAAATCCCACTTTTGCCCGATCTTTGGGGGCAGACGAGCGGTGCCCCAAACCACCCTCGACCACGTGCGTGCCCCTTCAATGGCAACTGGAAAGTTCACGTGTGCAACTCTGTCACCGTGATTTGGCCACTGTCGACAACCGTCGGCAACGAGCCACATGCCGCGTCCATTCCTCCCTCCTCCTAGCACTCATGGGGGTCGCTGTCCTCTCTTCGGAGTGAATCGGTCCACGACAGTGCTGCTACAGTGGAGGTCCATTTCACCTCGCCGCCGATCGATTTGGCCTTGGAGCCGGTGTTTCTGCCTCCTAGAGGTCCTCTTCGATGAGCGCCGGCCTATAGAGCTGCCGCGGCGCCGTCTTCGTCATGGCCACTGCAACCATCTCCTGCCAGCCGCACGCAAGGCGTTTGACGGTATGTTTCTTTTGCCCAAATTTTTTTGTTTTCATTTTTCCATTTAGTTTAGATAGTTGACAAATGATCAGCCTCCCAGATGGTGTTGTTTGAATACTCCACGTCCGATGAGGAGTATGACATGGGGGAAGATGAGAACATCATGATGGTGTTGTTGGCACACAAGAAGAAGAATAAGAAGAAGAAGCGCATGCACTGTGGCTTGGTGTTGGCCCACCAGAAGATTAGAAGGCTTCGTGCTGAAGCCGACCACATTTTGATGCAGAACTATTTTGGTCCAAGTCCAATTATGCCGAAGAAGTTTTTTTGACACAAGTTCCGTATGTCTTCGGAGTTGTTCAAGAAGATTGCTGAGCATATGAAGCGTCTTGATCGCTTCTTTCAACAGAGGAGAAGTGCTAGCGGTGAACTTGGTCACAACACGTACCAAAAGGTGACAACAGCACTGAGGCAAATGGCATGGACAGTTTCAAGGACACAAGAAGGATTCCACCATCATTCTTAAGGCCGTGGCCGATCAAGAGACTTGGATATGGCATGCTTTCTTTGGTATGCTGGGTTCTTGCAATGACATCAATGTCCTCCAACGGTCTCCTCTATTTTCCAAGATAGCCAATGGTGAAGCACCACCTATGGAGTTCCAAGCCAACAATCATACATACAAGATTGACTACTATCTTACGGATGGCATCTATCCAAGGTGGGCATCCTTCATGAAGCCGATCGTAGCACCTACCGGTATGAAAGAGGTTCAGTTTCACAATGCTCAAGTGGCGGCTAGAAAGGATGTAGAGAGAGCATTTGGGATTTTACAAGCCCAATTTGCAATTGTGAGGGGACCGGCAAGGTTTTGGAACCAAAACATGCTATGGTATATCATGCAAGCATGTGTGATCATGCATAACATGATCATTGAGGATGAAAGAGGAAAGAAACGGGTCTAAGCTGGCTATGACTTGATGGGTGTTCCCGTCCAGCCTCGGAGGGATCATAATCAAATTTCTCAGTTTCTTGAGATGTACCATGACATTTGTGATGGGGATGTGCACGATGTTCTCCAAAAAGACGTCATGGATGAGTGGTGGAAGTGGAATGACGCTCAAAGGAACTAGATTTATCTTCATGAACTTGTTGCTGATTGTGATGTGAAACTGTATGTGTTTGTTGTTGATTTGATGAACTATTTGGTGAACTTGTTTAATTGTATTGTAATAAATTAAGTACAATTTATATTTCACTTTTTAATTTCATTTTACTATCAAGTTTTAATTAAACATGTTGCAAATAGGCAAAAAAAAATGGCAGCCGTGCCGGAGTAGCGCGCTATTATGCGGCAGCCGCTGTGGCACACGAGCCCTAATATAGGGCAACCAGAAAACCAACACCTGATTTCGAGCCCTAAAACCTTTTAGGGCAGCAATTTTTAACTTTTAGGGCACTACTAGTTTGAGGCGGTCATTAGAGATGCTCTAGCATGATAAAGATCAGGTCCTCCTACATGGTCGCACATCCTCATGCTTGTCTCCTTCCTAGTTCCTGGCTTAAAACGAGAGCACACCCCTCCTCCACACAACCTAGCTGGTGCATGTGCGGAGAGCACAACATAGCAACCCTAACTGGAACATTTTAATATGTTATATTGGATTCTTTACTGTCCATCTTCATGAATTTTGAAATTTGAATTGCTGCCCTGATTCAAAATCTTTGAATGCTCTTCTGTACTCACTTCAGATGCTCAAACCTGTTGTTGCCCATAACTCACCCAGAATCTTTTCGCTCCACTTTTATTACTGAAACCGCAAATTGGTCATATATAGGAGTATTGGACACTGACATCTTTATACAATCTACAGTCTCCCAAGATAGTGGCCTAATTTCTCGCCTTCTTAGTGTGACTTTGTAGTAAAGCACATGGACTGGGCTACTACTTACCAATATTTACTTACAAAATCAAACCACAAGAGAAGAAGTTCGAAACAACTCCAGGCACTACAAGACATAGGCTTTGGCACATGCAAAGAAACAGTCGGCATATACGGCAGGTGTCGGCGTAAGGCCGTCGGCACAGCTCGCGTCAGCGTAGAGGATATTTCTGTTGGCATAGGTAACACCATCGACATATAAAGTAAGCGGACGGTTTAGGACAGACGCCGACACATAACCATCATTGGCAAAAAATAGACATCACCATCTAAGCAAAATGCACATTCAGAAATAGTGAAAAAAATCTGGAAAACAAATCAAGACATAGATACACTACATATCCATCATGCCAAAAAAAATCTAATCCAAATATTTATAAATTGTCAAACGAAATCAGGTTCTGAATTGCAGCAATTTCATATGCCAACACTATTAATTGTTAGATGGACCGTGAGAGCTGCGAGAGGAGGGTCAAATCGCCGACGTGACTCAGTCGAGGATGATGAGCAACATATCTGTCAGGCAGGTTGCTGAGGCTATCATCACTGGCTCACCGCAGCCTTCCGCCATGCGTAGATGAGCCAAAGGATCGAGATGAAGGACACAACTTTAGTGGTGAGATCGAAAACGAGAATGCCTCGCCGTGGGCATGAAGTAGATTTCCTTCTCTAGATGAAACAAACAAGGGTTGATTCGGATCTACCTTTGCATAAAGAAGATAATCACCAAGGGTCATACTTTTTGGTATTAATATCATTAATTAATATATCCCCTTTATCGCAAAATGTTCTGACAACACTAAGCTTTAAATGATTTATAAGGTATGGAATTATACACCACAAACTTGAATCAAAAACACTAATAGAACCGCGCTTTCTCAAGATGGTAAGCCCTTGACGTGCCAACAGCCTGGAAGTGAATTATGGCCAAAGAGTTGACCCCATTGGTGATTATCTTCTTTACGCAACCCTGATTCCACTCGGGCGGAAACAGTGACGGATTTGGAAGGTTACCGCAACACTTGTCACACTTGAACCGATCATACAAAAATACGCTCTCAAGATTGACTGCTATTGACATAGTTTATCATGTAGTCCAGAGCTTGAAACCCGAAGATGATGAGTGTTGCCAGATTGTGATGTTGAAAATCAGATGTAGAGGATTCCCACGCTGCACCCTTCTTCTCACTATACGAGAGAGCTCACCTTTCATTTTCATCCATTTTCATTTCACACAGATGATCCCGTACGCTTATGCATAGCTCCTTGAGATTTGGCGCAGCCTTAAGAATGAACAATGTCCAGGTGAGAGCATACCCCTTAGGAATATTAGTTAGGTTCACAAACCTTATTTGCTGGAACACATATGCTAGCCTTTTATCCACACATTCTGGTTGAATCCAAATCTTTTCAGAATGAAATCCCAACGTCAAGTTCCGCACAGGGGTCGTACCTTGAAGAAACTTACTTAACCTGACCAACTTGTGCCGACTAAGACCAACATTGGTGAGGCTCACAACATCGAGCAGTGGGACAAAACCAAAAGATACTGGATCTTGGAAGGAAATCCAATCCTCAAAGATGAACTGCGTGAGTTTCGGAAGTGAGCTGAGCTCAACTCCTTCAAAGGAACAACTCACAATGGTGAGTTCACTGAGTTGGGAGTGCTCAACTTGCAGCACGGTCCGATTGCCCAAGTCACAACTCAACATGCCTAGTGACGAGCGAATGACCCCTCGGGTACTCATATTGGCCTACCTGGTTCCTGCGAAGGAAGAAGCCCGCTCGAAAGATACACGAAGCCCGCAAGGCCCAGTACTTTGACTTGGAGTAGAAGGCAAAAAATACTTGTAAACCCTAACTAGCTGCATATATAAAGCCACCAAGGGCATTCCCTAGACAAGCTAATCTCACATAGATACCTGATCTCGCATAGATCTCACGCATAGGCTAGCACACGCCATCTCTTTTTCGACCATAGCCAGATCCCATCTGCACACCATTGTAACAACTCTAATTATACAAGCAATACAAGATCAGACAAGCAGGATGTAGGCCTTTACCCTCCGGGGGGCTGAACCTGGGTAATTCGTGTGCACCCCTATTTCTATCTGAAGCCGTCGAATCCGCCAAGCGCCCACACTCTCTCCATGAATCGAAATGTGACGACCTCAAATTTGATAACAAATTCGAAGTGCCCGTTATGTATTCCACCGCAATCCCAGAACCATTGTTTGCGATATACATAACGTAGTTGGTAACCAGTTCCATAGACATTACAATATGATGGTTCAAATACAATGGTCATATAGACCAAGTCATATTACAACACAATATAGCAGCGGAAATAACGTCTTCGGGTCCATGCCTTCACCCTACAGGCAATGGCGACTCATGGAGACGCGCTTAGTTCTGGTACTCTTCTTCATACCCTTCCTCCTGGTATTCTTCCCCATAGTCTGGCCAAGTTGATAGCCAGGGACACAGCCATGAGTACATTGGATGCACTCGCAAACCATCTTATAAATGAAATGATGAAGTAGAAATGCAAGGTTGATAGGGTGGACTAAGCACTAAGTCGTTTGCAAAAGCTAGTTTTATTTCCCAAGAATGTTCATTGGTAGAAAAGAAGTTTAGTTCTCTAAGTTCAATCTAAAGGAACTTCAAGTGTGTCAACATCATGGTCAAGTCAAGTCATTCCCCAAGTTCACCATTGTGATTTTTATCTTTGACAAAAGTCAAGTAGAGTTAGCCAACTGTCCATGACCGCGGACGCGGCTATTCGAATAGTTTGAAAACCTCTGCAGAGGGGTACACTTTACCCACAAGATTCGATACATCTGCCGGGAGAAATCCACGGATCGTCATACACAAGTATGCGGGGTTCAGATAATCAAACAAACTCTTTCACTTGTCTACTCTAGTATGGGATCCTTCCCTAGAGCCCGAGACACGGATTTCCCCGTTCCGGCGCCTCTAGTTTTGCCCACTCCGGGATGCCGGATGGATGGAAATCTTCAGGAAGGAAAATTTCCAATAACCACTTGGTTCGGAAGCACCCAAGCATGGAATACTTCTATAAAGGATGAAACAAGACCTCCCATACTAAAATAAACAAGCTAGAAATAAGCCCCTTCCCATTCAGGGGTAATGTGGTCGTACGGTATGGTTGGCTCCCATGTACATCACTCGTTGTCATTTGAGAAATACATTCCATAGTTCTTAGTCAAGCTTAATGTCTTTCATAAAGCCCTTATGTAGGAGCAATCTCCCATTTCAAGTTCAAGTTCAAGTCACCACCTTTCAAATGGGGTTCCTCCAGAGATAGCATCAACTTTTATTAGCGACTAAGCAACTACAATGAGTGATGATACTACTAAATAGGGTTGGATAAACTCAACTTGATGCTCTTGATAAACAAGCCATCAATATACTTCTATCATTCTACTCTAGCAATTCAATCATGCAATTTACTTAAAACAAGTAGAATGCAATATTAAAACTAGGCATTGGGAGTATGAATCAAAAGATGGCTTGCCTTGGTTGGCAAAGTGTCCGAGGTATTCTTCTTCTTCTTGATAATAATCCCCTCCAATATCCTCCTTGACAATACTAGCGTCTAATAACGAATAAACACAAAGCACACCATCACTACACAATGCTAACAACACACCAAGCACACATCTTTGTTTGCTAACAATAGCATTCATGTTGCATTTTAGGGTGTTGGATGGTAAGTTTTTCTTCTAAGTTTTCTTCAAGTGTGCAAGTGAGATTCTCTACTAAGTGTCATATGTTGTTCACCTTCTAAGCGTTGGTATTGGTTTAGGGGTACTAGTACTAGTTCAATTGGGAGGGATCCACTAAGTGAATTGGCAAAGAGGGCAACTTTAATTCTAAGTATAAGATAGGGATCTATCATTTTATGTTACTAACTAGAGTTGGGTAGGGTCTAATTGAAACACTAATAGGGTTTGGAGTTGATTAGGGTTGCCTAACAGTAGGGTATGTCCTTGGTGAGTTCCCATTTTAATTTTCATGATTTTTGATGGCTTAAATAATTCCCTAGAAATATTCTATGGTTAATAAAGCTATGGTCACACTATTCATATCTAATTAAATTCCTAACTTATTTTGAATTCTAACGAGTTCTACTGTGTAGAGTATTTTACCAGCTTTCCAACGCATATTTATTTGCTACAAATGGATTTGTAAAACTCTTGGAATTTAAATTTGAAAATCATATCTGAAACAGTTTTGAATTAATTTGAAAAGGCGGGAAAATAATAAAAACGAAACGGACCGAATCTAAAACACTCCGGGCCGAATCTGAACAGAACCCGAACGGGCTGGCCCATACCGCTTCGCTGCGGCGGGAAAAGAATAAAAACGGGAGCTGACAGGTGGGGTCGTGGTGTCAGCTCACTTAACTATCCCGAATCGGTATGCTATCGTCAGATCAAGATCTAACGGCTCGCGTGCGTCGTGTTCGTGGAGACGGGGGAAGCTCACCGGCGTTGCAGTGAAGACGACGACGGTGACGGCGACATGCGTAGAGGAAGCAGGACTCGACGGTGACGTGCGGGATCGGCTGCGGTGCGACTCCTCCTCCGATTCCCAGCGGCGGCTTGCTCCCAGGTGGTCGAACGCGGCGGCGCTCCTCGCGTCCAGTACCTCGCCGGCGTGGCGAGCTTCGACGAACCAGAGCGAGAGGGGGGGAGAGAGGGTGTCTGGGAGGTAGCTGGGAGTGAGGCGAGTGTCTCCGTTTGATCGGCGGGGGTATTTATAGGTCGGAGCGTCGGGGGAGAGAGCGTCCAGTACCTTGCCGTCGCGGGGGCCCTGGCAACGCTCGAAGGTCACTCCGGGCACGGCGGTCTCGGGGGCGTGCTGGGAGGGTTCTGGCTTGGCCGCGGGGTGCTGTGGGTCTGCTCTGGCGAGGGCAGGGCGGTCGGCATCGCGCAGAGAAGAAGATGACTGGGAGGGGGCCCTGGGCGCAAACCCCTTCTTCCCTCCGCTTCTCCTGGCTTGGGTCGGGGCTGGGGGCGCTGGGCTCGACCGCGGCGTCTCCCAGGAGCATGGCTACAGCACTTGGGCGAGCAAGCACAGTGATCATCACAGTGAACTCAGATTTGGTTTGATTTTCTCTGCCAGTGCTCGACGAAATGCCCGCAAGAACTTGAAATTTGAATTTTTGAAATTTTCCAGTTTGAGTGATCAACATATTGGCCAAGGTGTCCTGTCATATTTTTGTTATAAAGAAAGAAGAAGTTTTGCAGAAATCTTATTTCAAATTTTGGTATAGTCACTGTTTTCAGATTCAAACTTTGGTTCAAGTTTGAGTGATGCTCTAGTTTGAATTTTGAGTAGATTTTTGTTGGTTGAGTTAGTATGCAACTTGGTTAAGCTCAACTAACAGGCCAAACATGAAGGTGAGTTGTAGATTTCTTAATCCAAGGGTTCAAAGTAGGGTAGTCAAACAGATTTCCTAGATCATCTTATTCTTCTCTTTTTCTTTGATATTTTTATTTCTGGTTTCTTTGGTTCCTAATAATCTTCTCAATTGATTCTGTTGATTCACTTAGAATTATCTAACCAATGCTCAACCAAAAATAACACACATGAAATCATAGAATACCAACAATAGAAAAATACATGTATGCATTAAAGAATAGATAAAAAGTTTTATCTGGGTCCAAAATTTGGCACTTTATTTAATAAGAAATGGATTACAATTTCTGAGTTGTTACAATCTTCCCCCCTTAAAAAGAATCTCATCCCCGAGATTCACTAATTAAGAACTGAAAAGATTGGGAAACTCCTTCTGTAGGTAATCTTCTCGTTCCCAAGTGGCTTCCTCTTCGGTGTGATTACTCCACTGAACTTTCAGAAATTTGATGCTTCGGGTTCGAGTAGTTCTATAAGCTTCCTCGAGGATACGGATAGGCATCTCACGATAGGTCAAATCCTTGTTGATGTCCACGGAACGGTGATCAATATTCTTGAAGATTTCGGGCTTCTCCGGAACTTCAAGACATTTCCGAAGTAAAGACACGTGAAAGACATCGTGCACTTCAGACAATTCAGGGGGCATTTCCAACTGATAGGACACTTCTCCTCTGCGGTCTAGTATCTTGAAGGGTCCAATATATCTTGGTGCAAGCTTTCCTTTTACTTGGAATCTTTGCATTCCCTTGAGGGGTGATACTCTGAGATAAACAAAATCTCCAATCTGGAAGGTCAGTTCTCTACGCCTCTTATCCGCATAACTCTTTTGTCTAGACTGGGCTGCCTTGAGGTAGTCACGAATCATGCGAACCTTCTCCTCGGCTTCTTGCAGAATGTCAGGTCCAAATATCTGAATGTCTCCGGTTTCAGACCAATTCAACGGGGTACGGCATTTTCTTCCATACAAAGCTTCAAATGGGGCCATTTGCAAACTGGCTTGATAACTGTTGTTGTAGGAAAACTCCGCGAAAGGCAGACAATCTTCCCACTTAGCTCCATAGGCTAGAACACAGGCTCTCAACATATCTTCCAGTATTTGATTCACTCTTTCAGTCTGTCCATCAGTCTGAGGGTGGTAAGCGGTGCTGAAAGCTAATTTGGTGCCCAAGGCTTCATGTAAACTTCTCCAGAATCTTGAGGTGAATTGGGTTCCTCGATCAGAAACTATGGTTTTAGGGACTCCATGCAAACTAACAATTCGGGATAGATACAGATCTGCTAGCTGTCCCGAGCGATAAGTTGTCTTGACAGGAATAAAGTGGGCAACTTTGGTAAGTCTATCCACAATGACCCAAATGGAGTCATTGCCACGGTTAGACCTTGGAAATCCAGTGATGAAATCCATTCCAACAGATTCCCACTTCCCTTCCGGAACTTGCAAAGGTTGCAACAGTCCAGCAGGACGTTGATGTTCAGCCTTGACTCTTTGACAAATATCACACTTGGAGATGAACGATGCAATCTCCCGCTTCATTCCATGCCACCAAAATTGTTCCTTCAAATCTTGGTACATCTTAGTTCCACCGGGATGGATGGAGTAAGGTGTCTCATGGGCTTCCTTCATAATCACTTCCTTCAATTCTGAATCAGCAGGCACACAGATACGTCCTTTATACCAAAGAACTCCTTGATCATCTTCTTCAAATCCTGGCACCTTACCGGAACTAATTCGGCGCTTAATTCCGTCAATACTCTCATTTCCCTTCTGGGCTTCTTTGATTTGGCTCATCAAGGTGGGTTGAAGCTCGAGGTTGGCTAAGAATCCTTGGCTGACTAGTTCCAATCCAAATTTTTCAAACTCTTGGTGCAGCATGGGTTGCTCTTCTTTGATCCTCATATTCAACGAACACGGCTTCCTACTCAATGCATCGGCCACCACATTGGCCTTGCCGGGGTGATAGTGAATTTCCAGATCATAATCCTTGATCAACTCTATCCATCTTCTTTGCCTCATGTTCAACTCCTTCTGGGTGAAGATATACTTCAAACTCTTGTGATCAGTGTAGATCTCACAACGGTTGCCCATCAGATAGTGCCTCCAGGTCTTCAGAGCTAGAACTACTGCTGCTAACTCCAGGTCATGGGTTGGATAATTTTCTTCATGAGGTCGAAGCTGCCGAGAGAGGTAAGCTATGACTTTGCCTTCTTGCATCAATACACAACCAAGTCCAAACTTGGAAGCGTCGCAATAGACATCAAAGTTTTTGGTGATATCGGGCATGGTTAGGACGGGGGCGGTCACCAATCGCTTCTTGAGCTCTTGAAAACTTTCTTCACACTTAGAGGTCCATTCAAACTTCGTATCTTTCTTCAATAATTGGGTCATCGGCCGGGCAATGCTTGAAAACCCTTCAACAAATTTGCGGTAATATCCGGCTAATCCGAGAAAACCTCTAACTTCAGTTTGAGTGGTAGGGGCTTCCCATTCCATGACTGATTTGATCTTCTTGGGGTCTACGGATATTCCTCCCGCTGATAATACATGGCCTAAGAATCCAACTTCCTTCAACCAGAACTCACATTTACTGAACTTGGCATACAGCTGATGCTCCCTTAAGGTTTCTAAGATTATTCTCAAATGAGTTTCATGCTCTTCTTCGGATTTGGAGTAGATAAGGATGTCGTCAATGAAGACAACAACAAACTTATCCAAGAACTCCATAAAAACCTTATTCATGAGGTTCATGAAATAAGCAGGGGCATTAGTTAATCCAAACGACATTACGGTGTACTCATACAATCCGTATCGGGTAGTGAAGGCTGTTTTTGGGGATATCCGTTGCACGGATCTTCAGTTGGTGGTATCCGGTTCTAAGATCTATCTTCGAGAAGACTCTGGCTCCAGTCAATTGGTCAAACAAATCTTCAATCTTTGGGAGAGGATACTTGTTCTTGATGGTCACATCGTTTAGCTTGCGGTAATCAGTGCACAGTCGGCTAGAACCATCACTTTTATCCACAAACAGAACGGGTGATCTCCAAGCAGAAGAACTTGGCTGAATCAATCCTTTACTCAAAAGGTCATCCAATTGCTTCTTCAACTCAACTAGTTCAGTTGGGTTCATACGATAGGGTCGTTGGGCTATAGATCCAGTTCCGGGGATAAGCTCAATGATAAACTCAATATCCCGATCCGGTGGCATTCCGGGTAGCTCATTGGGAAAAACATCCGGGTATTCACAGACGATGGAAACTTGCTCTAAAGTTGGTCCTGAGATACTCTTATGACAGCTGGGGATTGGGATGGGTTTGACGGACACATGCTTTACTAGAACTCCATGGCTACTCCTCATGGTGATGGTCTTTTTGGCACAATCTATAATTCCTTGGTGTTGGGACATCCAATCCATACCTAGGACCACTTCCAATCCTTTGGTTCCTAACACAATCAAACTGGCTAAAAATAAGATCCCATGGATTTCTATGGGCACTGCCAAGCAGGTACAACTGGCTTTGGTTATCGACCCAGGAATTTGCACAGACATGAACTCTTTCAAGGGTGTGGGTTGAAGTCCACTTTTATCAACGAATAATTGGGTAACAAATGAGTGTGAAGCTCCAGAATCAAACAGGACTCTTGCAAGAACTGAGTTAACAGGGAACATACCAAGCACAACGTCGGTTGCTTCCTGAGCTTCTTCAACATTCATGTGATTCAGACGGCCTCGAGAGTGAGGCTGGTTCCTTGGTGGATAGTTCTTACCATTTCCCACACGGCGCTGTTGCTGAACAGGAGCAGTGGTCTTGGGTGCATCATTCAGCTTCTTGGGGCACTCATTGGAGCAGTGCCCTTTTAGTCCGCACTCATAACAGGTAACTCCAGACTTGTCACCAGGCTTGGGTAACACAGGGGCGCCATTTGGCCTTGGAGTATGGGTGTTGAAGTTGTTGCCACTAGGTCTTGGGGGTGCACGGTTGAAGTTGTTGCCGGGTGGACGGTTGGGATAGTTGGGACGTGGAGCAGGTGCAGAGGGCCTCATAGGTCTAGGGGTGAAACCCATAGGTGCATTTCCCCTTGGTTTCTGCGAGTTGCTCGAGTTGCCTTGATACATCATACGGCGCTTGCGGTTCTCTGCAGCTTGCTTGAGTTTGCCTTCCATCTGAATGGCAGAGTCAACCAATGACTCCAGGTCGGCAAAGGGAATGCTGACCAAGACACATTGCATCTCATCATGAAGTCCATCCAGAAACCTTTCTTGCTTCTTTTCAGTGGTGTCGGTGTCATCTGGGGCATACCTAGACAAGGTAAGAAACTTGTCATGGTAATCCACCACAGACAGGGAACCTTGCTTCAGATTTCTGAACTCATCCTTTTAACCAATCCCAAAGGAACATGGGCTTTGCTAAACTTGCTCTTGAACTCCTCCCAAGGCATCACATACCCTGGGGCTTGCATTGCACGGGTGCTATCCCACCAAGCTCTTGCTGCTCCAGCAAGGTAGTGGGTGGTATACAAGACCTTCTCCTTTTCACCAACTTCGGCGACTGCCAAATTGTTCTCCATGGTACGAAGCCAGTCATCGGCATCTAAGGGCTCTTCAGACTTAGTGAATATAGGAGGGTTGGTGTTTTGGAAATTCCTCAACTTGGATCGGTGATCACCATTGCCATTGTTTTCTCCTTCACCATTGCCATTGCCATTGCCATTGTTGTGGTTCATTGCCATCTGGGTTAATTGCTGAAGAGTGGCCAAGTTAGCTTGGCGCTCAGCTCGGGCTGCTTCCCGATCTTCCATGATCAACCTTAGCAGTTCGGCCATTTCCGGGTTCGGGGGTGGGGGTGCTCGCGGCATCTGAAGATAAGGGGTGTAAGACAAGAGGGAAAAGCTAATTTGCTAAGATTTAAAGGTAATATGGATGATGCAATTTTGTCTTACTAAGGCCTTAAGGGCCAAATTCATATTTCATTCAACACTCATCAAACACATCATACATACGAGTTCACACATTACAAATGGTTTACATCAAACCATTGCGACTCGTCTACTAGAGATGGGGATACAACTCACACCTACACGAAGTGAAAATAAAGTGGAACTCATAACTAGATAACACGTGGATCTCTGATCTAAACAGCGGGCTCCTCGGGGTCTTCCTCCTCATCACTCACAATGAATCCATTATGCCCTCCATCTTCCGGATCATCAAGGTCCTCCATGAAATCATCCTCATCACTAATGAGGGCATTATCCTCCTTGCGGAGGTCAATGCCTTCCTCCTCACCAAGGTGATCCTCTAGACTCTCAATGTACTCAGTCAACTCCGCCACATTGGCCTTCAACTCCTCAAGGTCCTGTTCCTTCTCATCGCGCTGGCGACGAAGGCTCTTGCGCTCCTTCGCAAGTATCCTGATAGTGCTCCTTGCCTCCACCAGTGCAAAGTGCTCAAGGTTGGCCTTGGTACGGGCACGATCGGCCTCCTGCTGAGTGGAGTACAGCAAGAAGTCCATGTGATCGATGTAGGTACTCGGCTCATTATGCCCGGGCATGTTTGCGGGACGACCATCCGCATCACGCCGAGCAAAGTTCCTAAAGTGCTCTCCCTGGACCTCCTCAACGTGCAGTCCGCACAAGCGGGCGTGCATCTCCTGCATCGCTCGGACCAACCCATCGGCCCAAGTGTTCTCCACAAGCTCAAACTTGACCCTTGGAGAACCCAAATTCCCCTTCTTGCCACGGCAACTGGCCCTGATAAGCCACCGTAGCTCTCCATCTGGATGCTCATTGAGCACGGCTCCCTTGAACTCCGGATACAAACGATCCAGAAACAAGGTCAGGGTGGTGAGGTCGCGCTCGAAACAAAGGCTGCCACCATGGCCCAACTGGTAGTGCTCAACGAATACCGGGGCCATCTACAAAATTTTAGATTAGCTTAAGTTAGTGCTCAACTCAAGTGTGCAAAATTTTAAGTAGACAAAAACTGAGGTATGTATAAAACTTTGCAAGTAGAGAGGAATGACTAAGCAATTTTGCAACCAATACTTATATGTTTGTTTTTATCAAGGTTTCATTTAACGCCCATTCTAACTAAGGTCTCCTATGGTCAGCCTAGGCTCTGATACCAACTTGTGACGACCTCAAATTTGATAACAAATTCGAAGTGCCCGTTATGTATTCCACCGCAATCCCAGAACCATTGTTTGCGATATACATAACGTAGTTGGTAACCAGTTCCATAGACATTACAATATGATGGTTCAAATACAATGGTCATATAGACCAAGTCATATTACAACACAATATAGCAGCGGAAATAACATCTTCGGGTCCATGCCTTCACCCTACAGGCAATGGCGACTCATGGAGACGCGCTTAGTTCTGGTACTCTTCTTCATACCCTTCCTCCTGGTATTCTTCCCCATAGTCTGGCCAAGTTGATAGCCAGGGACACAGCCATGAGTACATTGGATGCACTCGCAACCCATCTTATAAATGAAATGATGAAGTAGAAATGCAAGGTTGATAGGGTGGACTAAGCACTAAGTCGTTTGCAAAAGCTAGTTTTATTTCCCAAGAATGTTCATTGGTAGAAAAGAAGTTTAGTTCTCTAAGTTCAATCTAAAGGAACTTCAAGTGTGTCAACATCATGGTCAAGTCAAGTCATTCCCCAAGTTCACCATTGTGATTTTTATCTTTGACAAAAGTCAAGTAGAGTTAGCCAACTGTCCATGACCGCGGACGCGGCTATTCGAATAGTTTGAAAACCTCTGCAGAGGGGTACACTTTACCCACAAGATTCGATACATCTGCCGGGAGAAATCCACGGATCGTCATACACAAGTATGCGGGGTTCAGATAATCAAACAAACTCTTTCACTTGTCTACTCTAGTATGGGATCCTTCCCTAGAGCCCGAGACACGGATTTCCCCGTTCCGGCGCCTCTAGTTTTGCCCACTCCGGGATGCCGGACGGATGGAAATCTTCAGGAAGGAAAATTTCCAATAACCACTTGGTTCGGAAGCACCCAAGCATGGAATACTTCTATAAAGGATGAAACAAGACCTCCCATACTAAAATAAACAAGCTAGGAATAAGCCCCTTCCCATTTAGGGGTAATGTGGTCGTACGGTATGGTTGGCTCCCATGTACATCACTCGTTGTCATTTGAGAAATACATTCCATAGTTCTTAGTCAAGCTTAATGTCTTTCATAAAGCCCTTATGTAGGAGCAATCTCCCATTTCAAGTTCAAGTTCAAGTCACCACCTTTCAAATGGGGTTCCTCCAGAGATAGCATCAACTTTTATTAGCGACTAAGCAACTACAATGAGTGATGATACTACTAAATAGGGTTGGATAAACTCAACTTGATGCTCTTGATAAACAAGACATCAATATACTTCTATCATTCTACTCTAGCAATTCAATCATGCAATTTACTTAAAACAAGTAGAATGCAATATTAAAACTAGGCATTGGGAGTATGAATCAAAAGATGGCTTGCCTTGGTTGGCAAAGTGTCCGAGGTATTCTTCTTCTTCTTGATAATAATCCCCTCCAATATCCTCCTTGACAATACTAGCGTCTAATAATGAATAAACACAAAGCACACCATCACTACACAATGCTAACAACACACCAAGCACACATCTTTGTTTGCTAACAATAGCATTCATGTTGCATTTTAGGGTGTTGGATGGTAAGTTTTTCTTCTAAGTTTTCTTCAAGTGTGCAAGTGAGATTCTCTACTAAGTGTCATATGTTGTTCACCTTCTAAGCGTTGGTATTGGTTTAGGGGTACTAGTACTAGTTCAATTGGGAGGGATCCACTAAGTGAATTGGCAAAGAGGGCAACTTTAATTCTAAGTATAAGATAGGGATCTATCATTTTATGTTACTAACTAGAGTTGGGTAGGGTCTAATTGATAACACTAATAGTGTTTGGAGTTGATTAGGGTTGACTAACAGTAGGGTATGTCCTTGGTGAGTTCCCATTTTAATTTTCATGATTTTTGATGGCTTAAATAATTCCCTAGAAATATTCTATGGTTAATAAAGCTATGGTCACACTATTCATATCTAATTAAATTCCTAACTTATTTTGAATTCTAACCAGTTCTACTGTGTAGAGTATTTTACCAGCTTTCCAACGCATATTTATTTGCTACAAATGGATTTGTAAAACTCTTGGAATTTAAATTTGAAAATCATATCTGAAACAGTTTTGAATTAATTCGAAAAGGCGGGAAAATAATAAAAATGAAACGGACCGAATCTAAAACGCTCTAGGCCGAATCTGAACAGAACCCGAACGGGCCGGCCCATACCGCTTCGCTGCGGCGGGAAAAGAATAAAAACGGGAGCTGACAGGTGGGGTCGTGGTGTCAGCTCACTTAACTATCCCGAATCGGTATGCTATCGTCAGATCAAGATCTAACGGCTCGCGTGCGTCGTGTTCGTGGAGACGGGGGAAGCTCACCGGCGTTGCAGTGAAGACGACGACGGCGACGGCGACGTGCGTAGAGGAAGCAGGACTCGACGGTGACGTGCGGGATCGGCTGCGGCGCGACTCCTCCTCCGATTCCCAGCGGCGGCTTGCTCCCAGGTGGTCGAACGCGGCGGCGCTCCTCGCGTCCAGTACCTCGCCGGCGTGGCGAGCTTCGACGAACCAGAGCGAGAGGGAGGGAGAGAGGGTGTCTGGGAGGTAGCTGGGAGTGAGGCGAGTGTCTCCGTTTGATCGGCGGGGGTATTTATAGGTCGGAGCGTCGGGGGAGAGAGCGTCCAGTACCTCACCGTCGCGGGGGCCCTGGCAACGCTCGAAGGTCACTCCGGGCACGGCGGTCTCGGGGGCGTGCTGGGAGGGTTCTGGCTTGGCCGCGGGGTGCTGTGGGTCTGCTCTGGCGAGGACAGGGCGGTCGGCATCGCGCAGAGAAGAAGATGACTGGGAGGGGGCCCTGGGCGCAAACCCCTTCTTCCCTCCGCTTCTCCTGGCTTGGGTCGGGGCTGGGGGCGCTGGGCTCGACCGCGGCGTCTCCCAGGAGCATGGCTACAGCACTTGGGCGAGCAAGCACAGTGATCATCACAGTGAACTCAGATTTGGTTTGATTTTCTCTGCCAGTGCTCGACGAAATGCCCGCAAGAACTTGAAATTTGAATTTTTGAAATTTTCCAGTTTGAGTGATCAACATATTGGCCAAGGTGTCCTGTCATATTTTTGTTATAAAGAAAGAAGAAGTTTTGTAGAAATCTTATTTCAAATTTTGGTATAGTCACTGTTTTCAGATTCAAACTTTGGTTCAAGTTTGAGTGATGCTCTAGTTTGAATTTTGAGTAGATTTTTGTTGTTGAGTTAGTATGCAACTTGGTTAAGCTCAACTAACAGGCCAAACATGAAGGTGAGTTGTAGATTTCTTAATCCAAGGGTTCAAAGTAGGGTAGTCAAACAGATTTCCTAGATCATCTTATTCTTCTCTTTTTCTTTGATATTTTTATTTCTGGTTTCTTTGGTTCCTAATAATCTTCTCAATTGATTCTGTTGATTCACTTAGAATTATCTAACCAATGCTCAACCAAAAATAACACACATGAAATCATAGAATACCAACAATAGAAAAATACATGTATGCATTAAAGAATAGATAAAAAGTTTTATCTGGGTCCAAAATTTGGCACTTTATTTAATAAGAAATGGATTACAATTTCTGAGTTGTTACACGAAATCCCTAAACATGGTCATTGCCGGGTTAAAACCTCGTCAATTGGCGCCGACTGTGAGGACGATGAGCGCTGGATCCACGGGTTCGCCGGTTCCATCAACGCTGTAATAGATCCATCGCCAAGATCTTCGACACCATCATCATGACCTTCGAATCAAGCATCAAGATCTTTGACGCCACCATCGCCAAGATCTTCGAGTTCGCCATCATGGCCTTCGAGTCCGCCGACATGGTCTTCGACTCCGTCTCTGACCAGGAATTCGACCCTTGCATCATCAAGGAATTCGACCTCTGCGTTGTCAAGGAATTCGACCTCTGCGTCGTCAAGAAATTCGACCTCTGCGTCGTCAAGAAATTCGACCTCTGCGTCGTCAAGAGATTCGACCTCTGCGTCGTCAAGAGATTCAACCTCTCCGTCGTCAAGAGATTCGACCTCTGTGTCGTCAAGAAATTTGACCCCTGCGCCGTCAAGAAATTTGACCTCTGTGTCGTCAAGAAATTCGACCTCTGCGTTACCAAGAAATTCGACCCCTGCATCGTCAAGAAATTCGACCTCTGCGTCATCAAGAAATTCGACCCTTTCATCGCCACGATCTTCGACCCCGCCGTCGCCGTGATCTTCGACCCTGCTGTCATCAACAAATTCGACCATGCCATTATCAAAGACATTTGAACCTCTGCATCAAGATTCTTCGACCCCTGCGGAGCCGAAGACTTCATCGAGTGCCCGACACACTTTGACCCCTCAGAGCCAACGCTTCGACGACTATTCTGACAGGTAAAACAGCCTGATCCTGAATTGCAATAACTTCTGCTAGGAGTGTCCAAACGATATGAGACCACCGCCATTGGAAAGATGACGACGAGAGCTACCACACAAAAACTCATTTGGATACAATACAATGCTTTGTTGAAAAGACTTCTTCAATTGATCTTAATACTTCATTTGAAAATACTTGATTTCCACTTTCTGCGCCTAGCTCAAAGGCGTTAAAGAAAAGCACTCCTGGGAGATAACCCAATGTTTTCTTTTATTAATTTTTCTTTTATTTGAGTCTTGGAAGTTATTACTACTGTAATGACTTCTCCTTATCATTTTTATTTCCTTTTTGTGCCAAGAAGAACCTCTAATTTGAGGAAGGTAAGATTTGGGGAAGTTGCTGTCCTGAAACAGATTTCTGCGCTGCACCGTAAAAATTCGTGAAAATTTTCAGAATATCTTTTTGATCTGTGATTTCTTGTACGCATGCCCCAGGTTATTTCCAAACTTTTATTAGTTTTGCACTTTTTGATTTGAGCAACAGAAGGTTCTTTAAAAAATCGATCTTTGTTAGCTGTTCTATTTTGACAGATTCTGCCACTATTTGTGTTTGCCTCTCGATCGCTTTCTTTTTAAGTTCTTTTGATCACGAAACTTTTGAGGAAGTTTCTACAGTAGTGTATGCTTTAATGGATGGTATAGTTGAGTTTGAAACTGAACCAAAAGAATAGATTTGTTATCATGCTTATACTAATATTGCTAATAGAATTGTGTGAAGTTTTGTATGAAGGAAGTTTTTCAAGTGTAGGGAAAGGAGAGTGATGAGATGAGATAAAGTATGGACAAAAGCTCAAGCTTGGGGATGCCCATATCACCCTAAGAAATATCCAAGAGGTACAAGCGTCAAAGCTTGGGGATGCCCCCGAGGCACCCCTTCTTCATCAGCAAAAATCAGGTCACCTTTTAAGATACTATATTTTTATTGCTTCATATTCTATGCGTTTTTCTTGGAGCGTCTTTACTTTCGCTTTGAGTTTTATTTTCTTTTGTTTTCTGCAATAAATGGTTGGACCCCAAAAAATTTCTTTTGGAGAAGACACACTCTGTTTTTCATTGCCAAGAACACTCTAGTTTTCACTCTTATCATTCATCAAGTGTTCTCTTTTTCTAGAAGTGCGTTTAGCTTTTGTTTTTCGCCTTGATTTTTGTTCAGATCTGGTTTTATCTTTGTATCAAGGTTTATTTAGACCTCTGGTCTATGTTGGTTTTCATCAAATGAGTTGTTTCAGAAAGGTTTGAATGGTGTTGAAAAAGAGAAAAAAGTTTCATGACTATAGTGGTACAAATAGGAGCTTGTTTAGACTGCGACTTAGACTTTTGCATGTCATGCTTGATGTCATTTTGATAGTATGTTTAGTAGTTTTTGCTGTACCATGACTTGTCTCAAATGACTGAGAGTGCTTAATGAGCCTTTGAAAAAATCATGCGTTGTTTTTGTTATATGGGAGCATGTTATTATGGTTTTCTCCTTTGATGCTTTATTTAGGTTGACTTGGCACATGCTTACAACATGTTTGACTCTAACAAGTCTTCATAAGCCTCTATGATCATTTGGTTTTTGACTTGTGATACCACTTTATGCTTCGGTTAATGATGTTTTGTCGCTATGCATGATTATGGCCGTTATTGCTCTCTTAGTTGGTCGCTCCCAGTCTTTTGCTAGCCTCCATTTTGTACTGAGAGGGAATACTTCTTGTGCATCCAACTCCCAAAAAACCAAGTTTATTCCAATGTGTCCACCATACATACCTATTAGCAATTTGTTATTCCAAGTACATTCGACTTGCTTTTATCTATCCTTCAAATTAAACTTTTTGGTGTTATGTGAAAATTAGTTAGTAAAGCTCTCACAAACCTGATGACACACTTTAATTTTCTTGCTTTTAATAATTTTGACCATTGTGGCTCTCTTATGTTGGCGTTATGCTTGCAAGTTGTAAGTTGGAAATTAGCCCAGCCATGCCGTCATGGGGCAAGCTTTCAACATTGCACTTTCTCTCATTTAGTTGATATCGTGATCTTTTGTTTATGGATACTCGCGATGTGAAATAAGTTGGAAACTTGTGAGCTCATGGAGTTTGTATATGTGTTAGAGAAATGCCTGGGCCGCTAATCTAAGCCATGCATCATTCATGGTGGAAATTTATAGCATGCCCATAGTGGAGATTTGACGATGCATCTCACAATAAAAAGCTATACCAATGGTAAATAAAAGAGATACCGAGGTGTTGATTGTCTGTTTGTCTTGTCATTTTGACGTGGGCTTGTTCCATGTCATCGGGCAAGAGGTACCCCATTGGCATTCTCGATGATATATGTATTCTTACAATGACAAGAACTTGCTTGGAACCTAAGTCGAGTAGCATGAGGTTTGGGTATTCGTACTTCACGGGACACGAGATTTTCAACTTATGATTTGTTAGGCATATGCTTCATAATTGTACTCGCATTAACCTTAACCACTCAAGATGCCTATGATGGGGGCAATGAGAGCTCAAACTAGTAAGTACCATAATTTTTGGAGGTTTATAAAACTTGCAATCACTGCTTCCCTCTGCGAAGGGCCTTTCTTTTACTTTTATGTTGAGTCTCCACCTTCTACCTTTATGCACCGTCTAAGAGAGCATAGTTGTCATTCTGAGTTTAACGTGCATAGTCCCAAAATTTATTATTGATAGATTCATGATTATGGTTTTGCTTGTTCTTAAATTATTTGTATCTAGTCGCCCTCTTAAACTTGAAGGTGTCCTATGCATTTATGTTTTGCTATTCCATGAAGGATAAGCTAAAAACCACTTTGCTATATTTTTCTATATGGTTGAAACACACACTTGACTTTGAATGCTTCATTACTCATGATCTTTTGTTTATGTTACTTTTCATGTTATAACATGGTTGCTAAGTTTATTGACAAGATTATGTCTCTTATGCCCATGTTTTAAGTACTTTGATCTCAGCACTCAATGCTTTACATCGTTGATCAAGATTGTGATGGTGCATGTCACCTCAAAAATTATTGTTTTGTTATCACTTACCTACTCGAGGACGAGCATGAGTTAAGCTTGGGGATGCTTGATATGTCTCAAACGTATCTATAATTTTTGATGCTCCATGCTTGTTTATACACCATTTGCTTTGTGTTTTGTTACACTTTGTGGCGTTTTTATGCATTTTCCAGAACTAACCTACTAACAAGATGCCACAGTGCCAGTTCCCTATTTCTGCTGTTTTTGTGTTTCAGAAAATCTACACAGGAAATATTCTCGGAATTGGACGAAAAAAGCCAAAATTCCTATTTTTCCCGAAGCGTCATGGAGTCCAAAGCAGAGACGGAGGGGAGCCAGGAGGCAGCCATGCCACCCCATGGCGCGGGCCACCCCTAGGCCACACTAGGGGCAGGTGTGGGCCCCTCTCCCACTTCCTGACACCGTCCTTCCGCCTATATATTCTCCTTGACGGGAAAACCTAAAGCCCCTGATCAATTTTCCTCAAAACATACTGCAAGCTGCCGATGTCGTCGACACAAAATCGGGAGGGTCCAGAAGCTCTTCTCGGCACCCTGCCGGAGAGGGGAATCACCGACGAAGGCCTTCTTCATCACCATGCCTGCCTCCGGAGTGATGCGTGAGTAGTCTACCTTGGACTATGGGTCCATAGAAGTAGCTAGATGGTTGTTATCTCCTCCATGTGCTTCATGTTTAGATCTTGTGAGCTGCCTATCATGATCAAGATCATCGTTGTGTAATTATACATGTTGTGTTTGTTGGGATCCGATGAATATTGATACTATGTTAAGTTGATTTGCTGAATTATTATCTTTATGTTATCTCTATGTAGTTTATGATCTTGCATGCTCTCCGTTGCTAGTAGATATCTTGGCCGAGTAGATGCTAGTGACTCCAAGAGGGAGTATTTATGCTCGATAGTGGGTTCATGCCTCTAGTAATCTGGGGGAGTGACATAAACCTCTATGGTTGTAGATGTGTTGTTGCTACTAGGGAGAAAACAATAATCTTGTGTTCAAGGATATTTATATTGTTTACATTACACACTTTGCTTAAGGCGATAATTTGTTGCTTGTAACTTAATACCCAATGGTTGCTCGGATGACATCCGGAGGGTGGATTATTAGTCATAGATGCAGTTGGATTATGGTCTATGTATTATGTTGTAATGCCAAGTGAATCTCATAGTGATCCTTATGAAATTTGTATGCCTGCTTTATTCTATCAATTGCCCAACCGTAATTTGTTTACCCAGCATGTTATTTATCTTATGGAGAGACACCACTAGTGAACTGTGGCCCCGGTCCATTCTTTTACACCGTTATTACCGTTTACCATTTACTCGCTTTATTTACATTCTTGCAAACTATTATATTTTACCACTCGATACGCTTAATCCTTTGTTTACAGCAAACCGGTGAGATTGACAACCTCACTGTAAGTTGGGACACAGTACTTGGTTGTGTTGTGTGCAGGTTCCACATTGCTGCTGGTGAAAAGCTACGCCCTGGACCAGGCGCTATACATACATTGTCCGGAGCTGTCGCGAAGCTAGCAAGCATCAACCTTCGGAAGTTGGTTTTTTCTCCTACTGGTTCGATAAACCTCGGTCTCATATTGAGGGAAGACTTGCTGCTGTGCTCATCATAACCTTCTCTTGGGGTTTCCAACTGGGCAGTCATCTACAAAACTCCTACATCAACACCGCACCATCACTTATCTTTCTCCGCATTTACTTATGTGTAGGGACTAACAATCTTAAATAAAAAATGTACTTATACTCACTTGCTTACACATGAGATTAATACTCTCGGACGACCCCCCACAAAAAAACTCTTCTAGATGATAAAAATAAGCAAATACATTATATAGGACCAACAGTTTTGTAAAATTATACAAATAACCAAATGCAGGATTCATGCTCTAGGTTTTAGTTTTTTGCTCAACCAACTATGCCAGTTTTGTATCATGGCATAAATGAGTGAAAAATACTACTTATCTAAGAGCATCTCTAATTGCTACCCTAAAAAACCTTCGTGCCCAATAAGCTATTACATAGGGCACAAAAAGGCAAAAAATGGTCTCCAGTGGCAGCCCTACAACACAGATGCCCTAAAAATTTATTGGGCAAGCCCAAAAAAAATCCCACTTCTGTCCTATCTTTGGGGGCAGACGAGCGGTGCCCCAAACCACCCTCGACCGCGTGCGTGCCCCGTCAATGGCAACAGAAAGTTCACGCGTGCAACCCCGTCACCGTGATTTGGCCACTGTCGACAACTGTCGGCAACGAGCCACATGCTGCGTCCATTCCTCCCTCCTCCTAGCACTCATGGGGGTCGTTGTCCTCTCTTCGGAGTGAATCGGTCCCCGATAGTGCCACTGCAGTGGAGGTCCATTCCACCTCGCCAACGATCGATTTGGCCTTGGAGCCGGTGTTTCTGCCTCCTAGAGGTCCTTTTTGATGAGCGCCGGCCTATAGAGCTGCCGCGGCGCCGTCTTTGTCATGGCCGCTGCAACCACCTCCTGCCAGCCGCACGCAAGGCGTTTGACGGTATGTTTCTTTTGCCCAATTTTTTTTCTTTTCATTTTCCATTTAGTTTAGATAGTTGACAAATGATCAGCCTCCCAGATGATGTTGTTTGAATACTCCACGTCCGGTGAGGAGTATGACATGGGGGAAGATGAGAACATCATGATGGTGTTGTTGGCACACAAGAAGAAGAATAAGAAGAAGAAGCACAAGCACTGCGGCTTGGTGTTGGCCCACCAGAAGATTAGAAGGCTTCGTGCTAAAGCCGACCTCATTTTGATGCAGAACTATTTTGGTCCAAGTCCAATTATGTCGAAGAAGTTTTTTTTACGCAAGTTCCGTATGTCTTCGGAGTTGTTCAAGAAGATTGCTGAGCGTATGAAGCGTCTTGATCGCTTCTTTCAACAGAGGAGAAGTGCTAGCGGTGAACTTGGTCACAACACGTACCAAAAGGTGACGGCAGCACTGAGGCAAATGGCATGGACGGTTTCAAGGACACAAGAAGGATTCCACCATCATTCTTAAGGCCGTGGCCGATCAAGAGACTTGGATATGACATGCTTTCTTTGGTATGCCGGGTTCTTGCAATGACATCAATGTCCTCCAACGGTCTCCTCTATTTGCCAAGCTATCCAATGGTGAAGGACCACCTATGGAGTTCCAAGCCAACAATCATACATACAAGATTGACTACTATCTTGCAGATGGCATCTATCCATGGTGGGCAACCTTCATGAAGCTGATCGTAGCACCTACCGGTATGAAAGAGGTTCAGTTTCACAATGCTCAAGTGGCGGCTAGAAAGGATGTAGAGAGAGCATTTGGGATTTTACAAGCCCAATTTGCAATTGTGAGGGGACCGGCACGGTTTTGGAACCAAAACATGCTATGGTATATCATGCAAGCATGTGTGATCATGCATAACATGATCATTGAGGATGAAAGAGGAAAGAATCGGGTCTAAGCTGGCTATGACTTGATGGGTGTTCCCGTCCAGCCTCGGAGGGATCATAATCAAATTTCTCAGTTCCTTGAGATGTACCATGACATTCGTGATGGGGATGTGCATGATGTTCTCCAAAAAGACGTCATGGATGAGTGGTGGAAGTGGAATGACGTTCAAAGGAACTAGATTTATGTTCATGAACTTGTTGCTGATTGTGATGCGAAACTCTATGTGTTTGTTGTTGATTTGATGAACTATTTGGTGAACTTGTTTAATTGTATTGTAATAAATTAAGTACAATTTATATTTCACTTTTTAATTTCATTTTACTATCAAGTTTTAATTAAACATGTTGCAAATAGGCAAAAAAACAATGGCAGCCGTGCTACAGTAGCGCGCTATTATACGGCAGCCGCTGTGGCACACGATCCCTAATATAGGGCAACCAGAAAACCAACACCTGATTTCGAGCCCTAAAACCTTTTAGGGCAGCAATTTTTAACTTTTAGGGCACTACTAGTTTGAGGCGGTCATTAGAGATGCTCTAACATGACAAAGATCAGGTCCTCCTACATGGTCGCACATCCTCATGCTTGTCTCCTTCCTAGTTCCTGGCTTAAAACGAGAGCACACCCCTCCTCCACACAACCTAGCTGGTGCATGTGAGGACAGCACAACATAGCAACCCTAACTGGAACATGTTAATATGTTATATTGGATTCTTTACTGTCCATCTTCATGAATTTTGAAATTTGAATTGATGTCCCGATTCAAAATCTTTGAATGCTCTTCTGTACTCACTTCAGATGCTCAAACCCGTTGCTGCCCATAACTCACCCAGAATCTTTTCGCTCCACTTTTATTACTGAAACCGCAAATTGGTCATATATAGGAGTATTGGACACTGACATCTTTATACAATCTACAGTCTCCCAAGATAGTGGCCTAATTTCTCGCCTTCTTAGTGTGCCTTTGTAGTAAAGCACATGGACTGGGCTACTACTTACCAATATTCACTTACAAAATCAAACCATAAGAGAAGAAGTTCGAAACAACTCCAGGCACTATAGGACGTAGGCTTCGACACATGCAAAGAAACAGTCGGCATATACGGCAGGTGTCGGCGTAAGGCTGTTGGCATAGCTCGCTTCAGCGTAGAGGATATTTCTGTCGTCATAGGTAACACCATCGACATATAAAGTAAGCGGACGGTTTTGGACAGACGTCGGCACATAACCATCGTTGGCAAAAAAACAGACATCACCATCTAAGCAAAATGCACATTCAGAAATAGTGAAAAAAATCTGGAAAACAAATCAAGTCATAGATACACTACATATCCATCATGCCAAAAAAAATCTAATCCAAATATTTATAAATTGTCGAACGAAAAGACAAATCAGTTTCTGAATAGCAGCAATTTCACGTGCCAACACTATTCATTATTAGATGGACCATGAGAGTTGCGAGAGGAGGGTCAAATCGCCGACGTGAGTCGGTCGAGGATGATGAGCAACATATCTGTCAGGCAGGTTGCTGAGGCTGTCATCACTGGCTCACTGCAGCCTTCCGCCATGCGTAGATGAGCCGAAGGACCGAGATGAAGGACACAACTTTAGTGGTGAGATCGAAAACGAGAATGCCTCGCCGTGGTCATGAAGTAGATTTCCTTCTCTAGATGAAACAAACAAGGGTTGATTCAGATCTGCCTTTGCATAAAGAAGATAATCACCAAGGGTCGTACTTTTTGGTATTAATATCATTAATTAATATATCTCCTTTATCGCAAAATGTTCTGACAACACTAAGCATTAAATGATTTATAAGGTATGGAATTATACAACGCAAACTTGAATCAAAAACACTAATAGAACCGCGCTTTCTCAAGATGGTAAGCCCTTGACGTGCCAACAGCCTAGAAGTGAATTATGGCCGGAGAGTTGACCCCATTGGTGATTATCTTCTTTACGCAACCCTGATTCCACTCGGGCGGAAACGGTGACGGATTTGGAAGGTTACTGCAACACTTGTCACACTTGAACTGATCATACAAAAATACGCTCTCAAGATTGACCGCTATTGACATAGTTTATCATGTAGTATAGAGCTTGAAACCCGAAGATGATGAGTGTTGCCAGATTGTGATGTTGAAAATCAGATGTAGAGGATTCCCATGCTGCACCCTTCTTCTCACTATACGAGAGAGCTCACCTTTCATTTTCATCCGTTTTCATTTCACACAGATGATCCCATATGCTTATGCATAGCTCCTTGAGATTCGGCGCAACCTTAAGAATGAACAATGTCCAGGTGAGATCATACCCCTCATGAATATTAGTTAGGTTCACAAACCTTATTTGCTGGAACACATATGCTAGCCTTTTATCCACACATTCTGGTTGAATCCAAATCTTTTCAGAATGAAATTCCAGCGTCAAGTTCTGCACAGGGGTCGTACCTTGAAGAAACTTACTTAACCTGACCAACTTGTGCCAACTAAGACCAACATTGGTGAGGCTCACAACATCGAGCAGTGGGACAAAACCAAAAGATACTGGATCTTGGAAGGAAATCCAATCCTCAAAGATGAACTGCGTGAGTTTCGAAAGTGAGCTGAGCTCAACTCTTTCAAAGGAACAACTCACAATGGTGAGTTCACCAAGTTGGGAGTGCTCAACTTGCAGCACGGTCCGATTGCCCAAGTCACAACTGAACATGCCTAGTGACGAGGGAATGACCCCTCGGGTACTCATATTGGCCTACCTGGTTCCTGCGAAGGAAGAAGCCCGCTCGAAGGATACATGAAGCCCGCAAGGCCCAGTACTTCGACTTGGAGTAGAAGGCAAAAAATACTTGTAAACCCTAACTGGCTGCATATATAAAGCCACCAAGGGCATCCCCTAGACAGGCTAATCTCGCATAGACACCTGATCTCGCATAGATCTCACGCATAGGCTAGCACACGCCATCTCTTTTTCGACCATAGCCAGATCCCATCTGCGCACCATTGTAACAGCTCCAATTATACAAGCAATACAAGATCAGACAAGCAGGATGTAGGTCTTTACCCTCGGGGGGGGGGGGGGCGAACCTGGGTAATTCGTGTGCACCCCTGTTTCTGTCTGAAGCCGTCGAATCTGCCAAGCGCCCACACTCTCTCCATGAATCGAAAGCCCTAAACATGGGCATTGCCGGGTTAAAACCTCGTTACCTAGATGCTTCAATAGTTTGCAAGTACTCAGACGTTAGGGATGTCTGATTCACCAAATCTGAAATTCTCCAGATCAAGGTGTGTAAGACCATCAAATGCATCTGGGCATGCATCAAAGAACAACATGAACTGTCTCCCATAGTCGGCCCGATTATTATCGTTGCAATAGATGTCATCCCTCTCCGTCATGACCACGAATTGGGCTATCTCGACTTTCCATGTCGCCATGGCGTGAGCAAGAGCGTGCCCGATGGACACAGGGTCATCTCCTGTCAAGAAGAAGCTGATGCGCAGAAAGCGAATGGTATTTTTGGTCGAATCTTGACATGCCATGATGCTCTTTGTCGCCTCAACCACAGCAGCGTTGGCCTGAACCATTTCATCGTGGTCGCATTCAGTCGCACCTATGAAGTCCCAGACGTTTATCATGAGTCGAGAGAGCATAGCAGGGAGCTGCTGCCACCGTCGGGACATGACGCCAGTTCTTGCAGCCTTGCGGACATGGAGCCGGTCAAGGATGCTAAGCAAGATGTCGTCGGGCAAGTTGCTAAGCATGTCATCATCCCCTTCGCCTTCCGCCATTGCGTAGACGAGCCAAAGTGCCGAGATGAATCTGAATTTGAAGGCTTTGGCGGTGAGATCGAAAATGAGAAGGACTCATCGTCCGGACAGAGTAGATTTCCTTGTCTAGACTCTAGGCAAAACATGAAGGGTTCGTAGCATAGAAAACAAAAAATTTCCTACGCAAGAACACATAAACTAGCCAAGATACTCTACGAGGTGGTAGCAACGGAGACTAACCCTCGACGACCGTAAGCGGGGATTACGTTCCCGCACAAACGTTGACGATGGAGAGTCGATGTAGACGCACGTAGTCGACGTAGTTGTTCACTTGACGTAGTCGACGCAGTGGTTCACTTGACGATCACAAGATCGTGTACACGGCGCCACAAGTGGCAGCGCCCCCGTGCTTGGTCACACGTACAGCTCGACGTCGACTCCTCCACGCCCTCGGTCCAGCGGGGCAGCAGAAGAAGGGATCCGCCGGACACTCCACCACACACTTCTCCAAGTGTATGAACTATGAACTACAATTCCGGCAGAGCTTCGCTAAGCAGAGACGGAAATTGGGCAGCAACTATGCGAGGGAGGGAAGGATCAAGTAGTGTGAGACATGGAGGAGAGGGAGGGGTATATATAGGGGAGGAGGGGCAGCCCCCAAGGGGTGGCCGGCCAAGGAGGCCCTCCTCCTCTTCATGGTGATAACTCCCTCTTCATTCCCTTCATGGTGGTAACTCCCTCATCAACATGAGGTAACCCCCATTTTAATTTTGCATGACATTCATGCTAATTAAAATTCACACTTATTGATTTAATAAAAAATTTTTATTTATTTAATATTTGTTAATTCATTCAATTAACAAACATTAGCAAATACACCCTTGAGTTATTTCGATATCCCGAAATAGTTTCGGTGCTTTTCTGAAACAACCCTCATGCTATCCTGTAATTCGATCGGAGTATCGTATCCACTCAAAAATGACGGCGAACCTTAAGTGTGTCACCCTACGGTTCGCGAATAACGTGGACATGATCGAGACTCCTCTCTGATCAATAATCAATAGCGGGATCTGGAAATCCATGATGACTCCCACTTACTCAACGATGAACTAGTGATCGTGTGAACCAGTAACGAACATAGTTAATTCCTTTTGTCTCACGATATTATTACTTGTCCGAGATCCGATCATTTGGTATCAACCATACCTAGTTCGATCTCATTCCCGACAAGTCTCTTTACTCGTTCCGTGATAATGCATTCCTGTGACCTAGTCACATGCTTGCAAGCGATTCTAATGCAATATCACCGAGAAGGGCCCAGAGAATATCTTCCCGTCATCGGGTCGGACAAATTTCACTCTTGATCCATGAGCCTCAACTAATACTTTCAGAATACCCAAATCAACCTTTATAATCACCCTATGACGGTGTGACGTTTGATATCATCAAAGCACTCTTCCGGTATCAGTGATTAACATGATCTCATGGTCTGAGGATTAGAACTATTTCGTATGAGTTTGATATAGCAATGAACTTGATGACTTGATCATTTTGCTATTCATACTATGGGTGTGAGTGTTCATCATATCAGTCTTCTAATGATATGACCCCGTTATTAACAACATCCAATGTTCATGATCAGGAAACCTTGATCATCAGTTAATCAACGAGCTAGTATAAAAGAGAGGCTTTAATAGGAACCTTTTAGTTTATTAATCACACAAGTATTAATGTTTCCGATTAATACAATTCTAGCATGAGAAATAAACATTTATCATAAACATGGAATATGATAATAACCACTTTATTATTGCCTCTCGGGCATATTCCCTTCAGTCTCCCACTTGCACTAGAGTCAATAATCTAGTTGATACTTGCGTATATAACACTTATGGCTTTCACGTGTTATTCGTACGCATTGCAGTGGTTAATCTGATCTCCAGATCTGACACTTTCAGTTCTGTGTGTATTTGCATGTCTTTGCATCTCTACGCATCACTCATTCTCAAATGAGATAGTTGGGTATAAATTTGGTCCTTTGGTGAGACCTTAGTTCCTTTAGCTAAAATCATGTTGTCACTATTGTCGCATAATAGATCTTCACAGTAATAGCTAGCTTGGAACTACACCTAGTTTGATAACAAACTTCTTGACACAAATGCCCTCTTTTGCTACTTCTAAAGTAGCCATATACTCAACCTTTGTTGTAGAATCCATCACAATGTCTTAACTTTGGAACTCATCCAAATCCATCATGGAACTTCCTTCCATTACATTGTGCCACCTAAACATACAGCTAAAATTGAGATAAACTTAATTTGTATCTTGTGACAAACTTAGTATCAATGTAACACTTTACAATGAACTATGTGTCACTTTGTCATACATAATATATATCCTTAGTCCTTCCAAAGCACATAAGGATATCTCTACTATTGTCCAGTGATCATCTTATGACTTTTATCACTCTGGTATATGCTCATAACATTTAGAGCATAGGACATATCTGGATATGTACATATCATGATATACATGATCGATCAAATCATTCATGTGGCTTCACTCATCAAGTGTCAAAAATACCTGAATCTTGTTTCAACCTCTTCCATGCGACAAGAACTTTTCTTGTCGTTTCCATATTGAACTTCATTCAATATTTCATCTATGTACTTTGGCACAACCATATTGGTACCTCGATCTATCTATATAGACATCGAGACCCAATATTTTGGTTTTGCCTAAGTCTTTCATTGAAATCTAATTTTAATGAAATTCTTAACCTATGCCAATAAAAGATACATCATTTCCAATTAACAATATGTCTTCTACATAATGTACTGAAAATATGTCTCAGCGCTCCCACTTAATTTCTTGCAAATGCAAGCATATTCATCGTATCTGATGAAACTAAACCTTTTAATTATTTCATCACGGTGAATATTCCAACTCCGCGATGCTTACTTCAACCATTGAAGTTTGCATGCCTTTTAGCATCCTTTGAATTTACAAAACCCATTGGACCATGTCATGTACATGTCCTAGGTAACCATTCTATTAGAAGAATGTTGTCTTGTTTGTTCAACTAACATATACCAAACTTGGCAAATGTAGTGGTTGCTACAGTAATCCTTCCAGACAAAATATCGCTATGAAAGATCAAATCTTGTCATAGTCAACTCATTGAACACAATCGTAAACTCTTTTAACGATGTGTCGACTATTTCAAAGATGTTAAACATCCATGTCTGTATTTATAGATCCAAATACGTTCATTAGGCTTCATGCCTTTTGAGGGTCTTCCAAGTTCATAAACTTGGTTTCTCGTGTATGAAACTATCATGGATTTTATGGCTTCTAGCCATTTGACGGAGTCAGGGCCCATCATTGCTTCTTTGCATACAGTCGGTTCATCATTGTCAAACAATAATGATTCATTCTCAAATCTAACTATTTGATTGTTACCCGACTCACGCGGTTCAATAGGAACTTTGATCTATGTGACCACAACCTTTGAGGTATGACAGCCATGCACATTGTGGCCGCCTCTGAGACACTTCCCAGTGCTGCGCTACTCAGCACATATAGCTTAGGTTCAACAACCTAATCAAAGTTCTATTGTCCTCCCACTTGACTTTTTGCGAAAAATTCCTTCTCAAGAAACTTGACGTTTTCGGCGACAAACACTTTTGTCTTAGGTGTTCTGGAGGAATACCCAACATTTATTTTGGGATAACCTACAAAGACGTATTTATCCGACTTTGGTTGTAAACATTTTACATATGCCTAGCATACCAAAATTTCAGAAAAGACAACTTGGGTTTTATCCCATGCCATATCTCATATGGTGTCATTTCAATGGATCATGATGGTGCTCTTTTCAGTGTAAAAAGCAGTAGTCTCTAAAGCTTTATCCTTAAAATATAATGGCAGTTTTATAGACGACACCTTTGATCCAACGATGTCAAACAAAGTTTGATTTTATCTCTCGAACACTCCATACTCCTATGGTGTTTCGGGAAATACAAGTCTATGGAACGATTCCTCAACTTTTTGGTGTTTGCTAAACTTGTAACTCAAATATCTTCCTTTATGATCAAATCATAAATTCTTTATTCTCTTGTTACAATGATTTTCAACTTCAACTAGAAATACTTTGAACAATATTCAAATATTTCATGCTTCTTCCTTATCAAGTAAATATACACATATATCTACTCAAATCATCGGTTAAAGTAAATGAAGTTCAAGAATTCACCACACACGGCTACACATAATGGACTATATACACCAACATGTACAATATCCAATAAGTTAGTCGTCCGTTCTTCTTTGGCCTATGAACGGAGTTTTAATCATATCTAGGAAATTCTCACAAGTGTCAATTGATTCAAAATCAAAAGGCTCCAGAATTCCATCAATATGGAGTTCCTTCACGTTTTCTATCCAATATGATTTAAACGGTGGTGTCACTCATAAGTGATCTTCTAATCATTTGTCTTAAGACATTTTTAGCATCAGTATTATGGATGTGATTTCTCCAACAAGATAAGCGTTCATTCATCTTTTATGAATGCGGTAATAATTTGAACAACCATTGTTCTCATAATACCAGAACAAAATAACAATTATTCAAATAAATCTTGAAGGCTAGGTTTAATTCCAACGAAACACAATAACACTTTATTTGTTTTCGATGAGAATCATCCGATATTCATTCGCTAGTTAATTAGGCCATTGTAGTTCTTGTATTGCGTTGTATGACAGTTCATACCAACCAATTTAGTATCAAATACCCAAGAACCACATTGTTTTAACAAGCAACGAATACAACCATAACATGTATATCTTCTATATACCTGAGCTGGACATTTCCAGTCTTTTCTTTTCCGCCAGAATAAATTTTGGATTCTCTTTTAGCAATTCTTTTTCGTCTAGAAGAATCTATCAACATCAATAGTGGCGCCATACACATGGCACATAGTTCAAGGCATGATTAGTCAAACACTAATACCCTTGGACTCGCACTTTGAAGTAGATCACCATTATCAAATATTTGGCGTTCTTTCAAATTCCATTCTTTAGTAATCTTTTAGTGTAGTAAATATTTTACCTACATCTTTCATTCATCCTATCATGACAACTTTCATGATCAAGCTACTATAGCTCATGAGGACGAATTGCGAGTATAATATTAGTTCCTAAACCTTTTAGGAGATCTGGACGCCTGACGTCTCTAATCTTCACAAATTCTCATACAATACGAGAACATGTGTCTTACTAAATTATACTCTATCACTTTGCAACCAAACATTATTTCAGATATCACAATATCTTCCACACATGATAGTTTATGAAACAATTCTTTCAACTCCTAGATAACCTTGATACTAAAAACAACTTTTGAATATCAAGGATCATGGAGGCAAGTGTGATACTTAGATACTAACACTGGAATTGTTACTCTTGATTTAATACTACTTATTAAATTTTATTGAGTAACAAGGGTTTGCTAAAAGTTTGCAATAGGACTTTAAACTTTAGACTGACATTCAAACAATACGATACCAGTTCGTAAAGTTAACATCCAGAATTCTATAGTTCTATTATCTCAATTATAGCTAATCGCAAGGTAGTAAACGGATGCCAATAACTACAACAAACTATGCAAATTCACTTTGATTTAGTTCATGATAAATTGAGTTCTATAATTCAAAATTACTAAATGAACTCCCACTTAAAAACAACATCCCTCTTAGTTTTCTTAAGTGATTACACGAACCAAATTCACTATACCGCAACCGATCATCACGTGCAACGGCATAGTTTCAAAGGCGAACATCACCATGTTCATCATATCAACCATATAACTCATGCTTAACCTTTCGGTTCATGTTCCGAGGCCATGTCTGTACATGCTAGGCTCGCCAAGTAGAACCATAGCACTCGCGTGTGTAAAATTGTCTTACACCCGTCGTATGTGAACGTAGAGTCTGTCACACCCGATCATCACGTGGTGTCTCGAAACGACAAACTTTTTTGACGGTGCATGCTATGGAAGAACACATTTTTATCTTGATATTTATGTGAGAGGGATCATCTTATAATGCTACCGCGCGATCAAATCTAAGCAGAATAAGATGCATAAAAGGATAAACATCACATGCATATATAATGTGATATGATATGGTCCTTCACGCATTCGATCTCCATCTTGTGCGTCATGGAATGATCTCCATCATTCCACCGGCGTAGCACCAAGGTCCATGGCGCGCCACCTTGGTTGTCTTCCTCCATTACAATATATCACTTGGATATATATATTTGGCACGCGGGCCATTTAAATGTAAAGACAACCATATGGCTCCTGCCGGTTATTTATAACTTACAAAAAGGATCATCGCATACAATTTGTAACATAAACAACTTAACCATATCATATCACATGCCCTGCAAAAACAAGTTAGACGTTTCTAATTTGTCTTGCATATTTTACGTGGTTTGGGGCTTTCTAGGAAGAACCGTTCTTACCTACGAACATGTAACCACAACGGTGATAAAAATATTATTAACAACTATTTGTAAAATAGATCATAATTATAGTGGGAGAAACGTACACCCGCAAAGCCACATATGCCGAAGCATGTCAAGTGTGGGACAAGTCTCGTGAACGTGGTCACGTAAGGTTAGTCTCGGGCAGCTTCAATCCCACTATGCCACTATGATCCAAAATACCAAATAAATTGCAATAACATGATCATCAACGCCCACATCCACATGTGTTCTAACCGTGCATACCAACTACGCATACAGATGGCTCTAATACCACTGAAGGGTTCGTAGCATAGAAAACAAAAAATTTCCTACGCAAGAACACATAAACTAGCCAAGATACTCTACGAGGTGGTAGCAACGGAGATTAACCCTCGACGACCGTAAGCGGGGATTACGTTCCCGCACAAACATTGACGATGGAGAGTCGATGTAGACGCACGTAGTCGACGTAGTTGTTCACTTGACGTAGTCGACGCAGTGGTTCACTTGACGATCACAAGATCGTGTACACGGCGCCACAAGTGGCAGCGCCCCCGTGCTTGGTCACACGTACAGCTCGACGTCGACTCCTCCACGCCCTCGGTCCAGCGGGGCAGCGGAAGAAGGGATCCGCCGGACACTCCACCACACACTTCTCCAAGTGTATGAACTACGAACTACAATTCCGGCAGAGCTTCGCTAAGCAGAGACGAAAATTGGGCAGCAACTATGCGAGGGAGGGAAGGATCAAGTAGTGTGAGACATGGAGGAGAGGGAGGGGTATATATAGGGGAGGAGGGGCAGCCCCCAAGGGGTGGCCGGCCAAGGAGGCCCTCCTCCTCTTCATGGTGATAACTCCCTCTTCATTCCCTTCATGGTGGTAACTCCCTCATCAACATGAGGTAACCCCCATTTTAATTTTGCATGACATTCATGCTAATTAAAATTCACACTTATTGATTTAATAAAACATTTTTATTTCTTTAATATTTGTTAATTCATTCAATTAACAAACATTAACAAATACACCCTTGAGTTATTTCGATATCCTGAAATAGTTTCGGTGCTTTTCTGAAACAACCCTCATGTTGTCCTGTAATTCGATCGGAGTATCGTATCCACTCAAAAACGACGGCGAACCTTAAGTGTGTCACCCTATGGTTCGCGAATAACGTGGACATGATCGAGACTCCGCTCTGATCAATAATCAACAGCGGGATCTGGAAATCCATGATGACTCCCACTTACTCAACGATGAACTAGTGATCGTGTGAACCAGTAACGAACATAGTTAATTCCTTTTGTCTCACGATATTATTACTTGTCCGAGATCCGATTATTTGGTATCAACCATACCTAGTTCGATCTCGTTCCCGACAAGTCTCTTTACTCGTTCCGTGATAATGCATTCCTGTGACCCAGTCACATGCTTGCAAGCGATTCTAATGCAATATCACCGAGAAGGGCCCAGAGAATATCTTCCCGTCATCGGGTCGGACAAATTCCACTCTTGATCCATGAGCCTGAACTAATACTTTTAGAATACCCAAATCAACCTTTATAATCACCCTATGACGGTGTGACGTTTGATATCATCAAAGCACTCTTCCGGTATCAGTGATTAACATGATCTCATGGTCTGAGGATTAGAACTATTTCGTATGAGTTTGATATAGCAATGAACTTGATGACTTGATCGTTTTGCTATTCATACTATGGGTGTGAGTGTTCATCATATCAGTCTTCTAATGATATGACCCCGTTATTAACAACATCCAATGTTCATGATCAGGAAACCTTGATCATCAGTTAATCAACGAGCTAGTATAAAAGAGAGGCTTTACTAGGAACCTTTTAGTTTATTAATCACACAAATATTAATGTTTCCGATTAATACAATTCTAGCATGAGAAATAAACATTTATCATAAACATGGAATATGATAATAACCACTTTATTATTGCCTCTCGGGCATATTCCCTTCAAAACAAACAAGGGTTGAATCAGATCTGCTTCTTCGAAAACTACAGGCCAGTGCATGAGAGGCAAGCCGACGCCGACCAATTAGCGCGGCGGCTCTCCGCTGTGATGGGATGGTGTGGCACCAGGCGTTGCTTTGGGATGGGAACATGGGCACGCCGGGCACATCGAGGTTAACAAATGATCTGGACTGGGCTATTTGCGCTGCTGGACTCGACTACTCATTTAGCTGGGCTATTTGACTATTTAGGGTGACTTTGACATTTGGTTACTACTCCATCCATTCCGAATTATAAATATTTTGAATATTTCAAATGTGGATTACGTACAAACTAAAATGAGTGAACATACACACTAAAATGCGTCTATGTCGAATATCTTAAATACTTGTATCTAATCTTTTTAGTAAACTTACAATTAAGCACGACCTATAATTCAAAATGAGACACATGCAATGACTTTATCTCCCTAAGATGTCAATTTACCCTCTCACCTTCATGCATGCAATTATTGTGCAAAAAGTCATGGAAAGCCCACCTTTTTCTAGTTGCTCACCCTAATATAATCCATCATTGAGTTAACACCAAAGACAATATTTGATTTCCCTACATATAGCTACGATGCTACAACGATGACGAGTTCTGTTGCTTCTTTGAGAAGAATTTTAAGGCTTATGATCCTGGTTGTACTTCCTTTTTAGGTTGTTTGTATGCGAGTTCGATTAGCCCTTCATCTTGAATGATGTTCTCTCTTATCTTATAAACCACTTCCAATTAAAGCAAGGGGCAAGAATGTTTCTTGAAGGACTGAGATTAGTAGTATGGTAGGTGAGAGCTCCTGCGACGTGAGTGGCGACACGGGCCGCTCGTCGCTCCCCGGCAAGATCCTGCCAGGCCGGCGACGCCCCGTGCTCCGCCCGCGGTGGGGAGCTTGGGATCTCGCTTCTGGGCGCTGGTGGAAGAGGATTCAGACTCCGGCGACGAGGTGCTTGCCGGATCTGAGCAATCGCTCGAAGAGAGCCAGGGCGGCTCTCCCAGATCTCTCCCGGTGCAGAGGACGTTGGGGGATTTTCTTGGTCCCAATTGGAAGCTGGTTACGGCGGCGGGGCACCGGCGTGGTGGGAAGAGAGCTTCGTTTGCTCCAGGAGGGAGATGTGCTGGGTTCTCTGCTAGGGCAGCGAGCTCGGTGGAGAAGCTGTTCTCGAATGCGACGACGACCGTCGAATTTCTGCCTTTCCCTGCTCCTGCGGTCGCTACTGCGTACCCTCTAATTTCGAGATGCGAGGTCCGGGTGGGTTCGATGCTGATTCCGCTGGCGGCCTCGCCGGAGCCAGTGGGCTGTCAGGTGGCGGTGGCGCCGGTGTTGGGGACGGAGCAGCAGGGGCCTCCTGTGTGTGGTGACGTGGACGCTTGTCGTCCACTCGTGGAAGCGGTGGTGGTGGACCCCATTGGCCAGTCTCAGCTGCGTCAGGGCGATGCGCTTTAGACTTTTCTGGGCTGTTCTCGGTCCAGTCTTGGCCCAGCTCCTCCTCGGCCCAGGCCACGCACCCGACCGCACTACTTAAGTGGGCGTGGCGGCCGGTCGAAACCCTAGATCCCTCGCTCCTCATTCCAACCCCCTTCTCAGATCTCGTCAGAGCCAACCTTCTTCACCTCACTGTCCTAGCGCCACAGATCTCTAGATCTGCTCTTCTCCTCGCCATGGATCGCTCCCGTCGCGAGGGTCACGATGGCTGGGATGGGAGAGCTGGCTCCAAGCGCTCGTTTGAGGAGTCCCTGCCGTTGGAGGAATGACGCGTGGATACGCTCTCGGAGAGTGAGCTGCGCCTCCTTCTTGAGCGCCGGGAGCGTGTAGGGTACCGCTCGCCGGTCAGGATGCTGGAGGGGGGCCGTTTTGAGGGAGATTCGAGCCACTTCCCTCAGGGCCAAAACTACCCAAGAGCTGGGGAGGGTAACCTTGGTCTGCGACCGATTCGCCGGAAGGTTCCGGTCAGCAAGAACAAACCTCGTCCTGCTCCAGAAGCGCCTTCTTCTTCCTCGCAGCGCCCTTCTACGGGTGGCTCATCGCAATCTGGGGTGCTGGAGGTTGAACCAGTGACATCCAAGCCAGTGATTACTTGTTTCAATTGTACCAGTGACATCGAAACCGGGGCACTACCAATCCAACTGCCTTGCGCCGCCCCACTGTGCGCTCTGTGACATCGCTGGTCACACTACTGGGATGCGCCCATCTGCTTCCATACCGCCAGCTCTGAAGTGGTATGGGGTTGCCATTGATGGAAAAGGTTTCTTTGCCATGGACAACGTTGCTCCGCTGCCCAGAATTCAACCTGAAAACCTCGCGTATGTCCTGGTAGATGATTCGAGGGCTAGCGTGGAGGTCATCGAGGATGGGCTCAAGAAGCTGGTGTGCGAGGATTGGAACTGGCAGGTTGAACGCCTCAGCGAGACAGATTTCTCGGTGGTCTTCCCGAATGCCGCCAGTCTCTAGCTCTGCAAGAATGTAGCAGACCTGGCGCTTCCGGGCAGGAAGATTCGAATCATCGTGCTTGATTCAATCTGCAACCCTCCAGGTGCTCCTCCGCCGCTCTCGGAAGTTTGGACTCATGAGCACGACCTACCTTCATGCCTCCTTGAAGCAGAGCGTCTCAAGCCAGCACTGGAAATGGTGGGGAAACCGATTTCTGTTGATGCTGAGTCGCTGCGGCAAGACCCGAAAGCGGTTAGGGTGCTATTCCTCGTGCATGTTCCTATCTTCCCCAAGCTGGCAGTGAGCCTTTTTGTCAATGGCAAGGGCGCCAAGGTGCTGGTCGTGCCAGAGCACTCTCCCTCAGGCTCGGGTGAAGGTTCTTCGCCACCGCCTCCCCACCAGGACAAGGACAAGGAAGACGAAGAGGAAAAGGATCGCTCTGACCTCAATGATTCTGATAGTCACTGGAAGCGCAGGAAGGCCAAAGCGGCTGATCCCTCTCCTGCCCAAGGCTCTAAGGACAAGGCACCGGCGAATCAAGTGCTGGCGAAGACAATCACCAAGAAATTTGCAAGGAAGAAGAAGCCTGGGGTTAAGCCAGATAGGAAGAAGGGAGTAAGCAATGTGCCGATTCCCAAGGCTTGTGCTATTCCTGTGGGCTCTCCGGCCTCTGCTCCGGCTCCGACGATTGCTCAGTATGGTTCTAACCTCCCTGCTAGACAATCCTTTGCCAAGAAGCTGGCGGAAGCCCTGTCTCCTGATGCTGACACCCTGCTTGACATCTCCTCCGACGATGGTCCCCATGTGTCGCCGGACAAAGCTCACAAGCTCTCAGCGGCTGTTCGCGAGGAGATTGGCTGGGAAAGCCCTAATGAGTGGGACTTCAAGAATGAAACTCTGGCACAGAGGTGCAAGAAACTCAAGGTGGGGCGCTCTTTCGAGGGGGTGGCAAAGAAGCTTGACTTAGCAGCAGAAGCTGCTGCTGGGATCTCAGTTTCCAAGGGTAAGCGCTCAGTGGCCGTGGCTGCTCAGTCCTCACCCTCCAAGTCTCCCTCCAAGGTCTCCAAGTCCGGCTCGGCGTCCTCGGTCATCACGACGACCACTCCAACCTCCAGCACCCGTCGTAGCTCAAGGTCCAAGACCCAGGACTCAGAATCTATGCTGGCAAAGGCGGTATGTCTGCAACAGGCCAAGGACAATCCAGGTAATCCTCTACCCTCCTCTGATTTTGTGCGTCTGTCGTCTTTACCAAATGATCATCTTCTTGCTGTTGCTTCAGACTCGGGTCTTGCGTTGGTTTTGGGTGTGGGTTCTACTGCTGAATTGCTTTCTCTAGTTCAAGCGAAAGAAATTGCCCAAGCTGCTTTGGCGCAAGCCCAAGTCAAACTCGCTGAGCAAAAGGCTGCTGCGGATGCAGCGCTTGCAGAGGCTGCTCAACCTGTTGATCCTGGACTAAGTGTGGTTCAGTCCCCTGTAGTTGCCGCTAGTCCCGGACCATTGCAATCTCCGATTGAGCCTAGAATTCCCGCTCCCAAGATCTTCCATGCTAAATCTTCCAAGCTACCGACGCAGGTGTGCGTTCAGACGCTACAAAAAACTCTGGCTCGACAAGCACGAGTCTCTCTCCGGGTGTCCAAATGAAAGTGTTCATCTGGAACATTCGAGGGTTTGGGCACAGAGGCCGCCGAAACCAGCTTAAAGATTTCCTTAGAATTAACAAGGTAGACATTATCTTCTTGCAAGAAATGATACAACAAGATTTTACTCTTGCAGAGCTGGATAGTTTGGAAGTTGGGGATAAATTCTTTTGGTCGTGGCTGCCTGCCAATGGCCACTCTGGGGGCATCCTAGTTGGTTTTAGAGATAGTGTGTTTGAAATTGGATCGACGATGAAGGGTTCCTTCCTGGGGGCGACCCAAGTGTGTGTCAAAGCCTCGAGATTTCTGTTTGAATTTGTGGGGGTCTATGGACCGGTGGACCATAGTCGCTCTAGCGCATTCCTGGCTGAACTAGAAGAGACAGTTAATCGCGCCCAGTACCCAGTGGTGGTTGCTGGGGATTTTAACTTGATCAGAGGGAGAGCCGACAAGAATAATAGGAACATTGACTAGCCACGTGTTAACCTTTTCAATGACTGTATTGCACATTTGCACCTGTCTGAAGTGGTCAGGTCAGGTGCTAGATTCACCTGGTCTAATAAACAACGCAACCCCGTCAGATGTGTTCTCGACAGGGTCTTGGTCTCTCCAGTTTGGGAAACCAAGTTTCCGCTGTTGTATTTGTCCGCCGAGCCGAGTATAGGTTCTGATCACACGCCCCTGATCTTTTCCTCTAGAGAAGATTCCAGCCCCAGATTGTCTCGGTTTTGTTTTGAGAAGGGCTGGCTGGCGCTCCCAGGCTTCTCTGACCTTTTGCTCCGCAAATGGTTGGAGTTTGGAAGCGTCAGAGGTCATTGCTTTGACCTGATTGATGTTTGGCAGTGGCACTCCGGAAAATTGCATGGTTTCCTTAGAGGTTGGAGTGCCAACTTACGGAAGGATGCCATGGAAAAATGAGATTTTACAGCAGATTGCTGTGCTTGACTCTATGGCTGATGGAGTAGGCCTAAATGATGATGGATGGGGCCTCCGTTATCACCTTGAGGAAAATTTGATTCTGATCTATCAAAGAGAGGAGGATTACTGGCGTCAGAGGAGCAGAGTTCAGTGGACGCTCCAAGGGGATGCGAACACTGCGTATTTCCATGCCATTACCAATGGCCAGAGGCGCAAGTGTGCGATTATGGTGCTGTCTGCTCCTTCTGGCCCAATCACTGACAAACTAGCAATTCAAGATCATATCTACAGTTTCTACAGAGAGCTAATGGGAATAGAGGAGCCCCAACATCTCACTCTGGTGGAAGGTTTGTGGGCTCAAAACCAGAGAGTGTCGAATGCTGAGAACCTTGAGATGGCAATCTCCTTTACTGCTCAGGAGCTAGATGAGGTTCTTGCCCTTACCAAAACTGATACAGCCCCAGGCCCGGATGGTTTCCCGGTAATTTTCTTCAGGATGGCTTGGAGTTGGCTCAAGCCTTTACTGCTAGAAATTCTAAACGAGTTTGCTCTTGGTAGACTGGATATATCTAGACTCAACTTTGGTGTTTTGTCTCTGATTCCCAAAGTGCCGGGGGCCGATTCTATCAAACAATTTCATCCAATTGCCTTAATTAACGTAATCTTTAAGCTCATTTCAAAGGCTTATGCCATCAGATTTTCTCCGATAGCGCATCGGACGATATCTTTTGCTCAAACTGCTTTCATTAAAGGGAGACAAATTCTTGATGGAGCTCTGGCCCTTCATGAAATCCTAGATGAGCTGCATGTCTCCCAGCAACCGTCGGTGATCCTAAAGCTTGATTTCGAAAAAGCGTATGATAGGGTCAATTGGGCTTTCCTGTGAACTGTTTTGACTCGGAAGGGTTTTGAGTCAGGCAATATTCATCGGCTTATGCAGCTAGTTTCTGGGGGCCAAACTGCAATCTGCATCAATGGAGAAATTGAACCTTTCTTTAGAAACAAAAGGGGAGTTCGTCAGGGTGACTCTATCTCTCCACTCCTGTTTGACTTCATGGCAGATGCTCTATCTGCCCTTATTGACGTTGCAGCCAGAGAGGGACACCTCAGAGGAGTTGTTCCCCATCTTATTCAAGGTGGAGTTACCCACCTTCAATATGCAAACGACACTATCCTGTTGTTTGCCCTCGATGATTTGTGTATTGCTAACTTAAAATTCCTGCTTATTGCCTTTGAAATTCTTTTGGGTTTAAAGATCAATTTCCTCAGGAGTGAGGTAATTGTTACCGGGGCTTCTCCTTCAGAGCAGACCAGGGTGGCCAATGCTCTGAATTGCAAGGAAGGTGCCTTCCCTTTTACTTATCTAGGGTTCCCAATGGCAGATAGGGCTCTCACGATGGCAGACTGGGAGGGACTGATAGACACGGTTGGGCATCGAGTAGACCCGTGGCAGGGGAGGTTCATGTCCTCGGCTGCGCGGCTTACTCTTATTAACTCTTGCTTATCCAGTTTGACCATCTTTAGTATGGGACTGTTCTTGTTGGCAGATGGTACCCATGCGGGTTTTGATAGACATCTGGCTAGATTTTTCTAGGAAGGAATTGGTGATAAAAGGAAATTTCACTGGGTGAATTGGCCGGAAGTGTGCCGGCCAAAAGACCAAGGGGGTCTTGGGATCATCAACACCAGGTTGCTGAACATTGCCCTAATGACAAAATGGATTTGGAGACTTTTTGATCCTGCAGAGCATAACTCATTGTGGTTCAAGCTTTTGCAAGCCAAATACTTTAACTCGGACAACATCTTTGCTGCAACTAGTCAGGGAGGTTCCCAGTTCTGGTGCAGCATCAATAAAATTAAGCACTTCTTTAAGTTGGGGGCTAGATACCATGTGGAAAATGGGGAGAAAATTTGTTTCTGGACTGATTGGTGGGTGGGAGATGCCCCACTTGCTGTCAGATTCCCAAGGCTTTTCGATATTTCCTCTAACAAGAACATCTCGGTAGCGCTTGCGTTGCCAGTCTCGCCTATCTCTCTCCGTTTTCGTCATTCCTTTGGACCTGAGGACCTGGAGTTGTGGTCGGCGCTGGTTCGTGAGACAAGTGCAATCTTTCTTTCTCTCCTCCCCGACTCGGTGTCCTGGGGTTTGGAGAGTAACGGAAAATTCTCGGTGTCTTCTCTCTATCGTAAGATCAATCAGGGTCCCAGTCTTCCCCATGAATCTCTGCTGTGGAGTGCTAAATTGCCATTGAAAATTAAAATCTTCCTCTGGCAGATGGCCAAAGGAAGATTATCCTCTAATGCTCAGATTAACAGACGCCATGGTGCTTCTGATGGTAAATGTGTCCTTTGCGGCCAATCAGAGACAGTGGATCATATCTTCTTCACTTGTCATTTAGCAACATTTGCATGGAGCGGACTCAGGGAAGCGTTGGGGGTTTAGTGGAATCCACAATGCTTCCAAGACTTTTTCTTGATTATAAACTCGCTTGCTTTGAGTTTTAAGTCCTCGATTTGGATGCTGTTTGCTGCCCAGAGCTGGGCTCTCTGGAACATTCGCAACAAAATGACCATCGAGCATAAGTTTCCGTCACAACCAGCTGATTGTTTCTTCAAAACCTCTCTCTTTCTGCAGCTGTGGCGTCCCCTGCTAAGGAATAAACTTAAATCGAAGATGGAGCGCCTGCTGGACTTACTTCGCTCGCTGTACCTCCAGACGCGCTTGCCCCCTTCAAGATCTATGGCGGCTGTTTAAGTTCCTAGTTTAACTTTCCTGTGCACTGGCAAGTGTTGCCAAGAAACTTTTTTATCTTGTATGGCCTGTAACTCCGTATGTTGTGTGGAACTTGTTGTTAAACTCTGCCCAGGGCTTTATTAATTTAAAGTCGGGCCCCTAGGCCTTTTATCTAAAAAAATTAAAGCAAGGGACCCCAGTGGGGAGCGACGTTTTCTAGCGCGGGGGAATGACAACATACCACGTGGCCAGGGAAAAACATGGATGGGAACATAGTTTTAAAAATCGGACCGGTGAGTGAACCGGTGAGGTGACTGGCTCACTGGTTCACTGGTCCAACCGGTGGCTCAGCTGGTTCAATAGCGATAAAAAACCATCAAATTTAATAGATAATTAAGTTAATTTTGGAAAAAAATAGCATCAAATTATATATTTTGTGTTTACTTTCAATAGTAGATCACAAACTAAGTGTAGTAAAGGTGGTATTAGGTCTTATGCGAAGTATTTGGAGCAAGGTTCTAGGTTTTAGGATCATATCCTTGCAAAAACACATTATATTTATACAGTTTTTCTGGTTTTTTATTAGTTGGACCAGTAACTCTCAAAAAACCGGTGAGGCCTTCGGTTTATGTTTTTTCTGGTCGAACCACCGAACCGGTTTGGTTTTTAAAACTATGAATGGGAATCCACTGTTTAGTTCAAACATTTGTTTGTTCCGTTGCACCAGGATTAAAACCTGGGCATGTTCTCCCGATTTAAATTTCCAAATCAAGACATCAAAGACATGTCAAGTGATGAGACTCCAGCCACAAGTATCAGTATGGGTGGGAATAGATCATGAACGACAATTCAGTCTTTGTATTTCAATTTATTTAAAATTAAAATTTGGTCATTCATAAATAATGAAGACTGAAATTAATATACTTTTTTTGTTTTACTACCTGACAAATTCGGTACCCAAGAATTCAAATTTCTGGTCGGTCATGACTAAACAACATCATCTATGTTCTCAAAACAAAATTTGGGCATCATTAAGTAAATAAGCAACATTTCAATTATTTTGAACATTTTTTATGATTATAATATTATAATCCAAACAAAGATGTAACCATGCTATAGAAGTTTTATCACCATTCACCACTACGGTAGTACATCATATAGTTCTGAAGATTGGTGTAGTCTCACGAGCTAAAGTTCGACCGATTCGGTTAGTACAAAATAATAACCGAAGGTCTATAAAATTTGTTACCCAATATATCGATCGGTCTTTTCAGGTTCGATCTCTGTCTTTTCGGGTTTGATTTTCGGTCATAGTCTTTTCTGCCCACCCTAGCAGAACGGATTAGGCTAGCGATGCAGGTGGACGCGCCGGCGGACGAGGCGGACAGCCCGCTAGGTAGGAACGAGCTCGTTAACTTGATGTACGTTATTAAGGGATCAGAAAATAGATTTAATTAGCGGACATATTTGGATGTCTTGGCGGACGTCCACTTGCATCCCTAGGATTAGCACCACTCCGTGATTTGTGTGAAGAAGAGCATCATGCCATGATAATTGGAACATAATAATGGTGTGGTGGTGGAGGAGAGAGAAGCTCCGGCGCGTGGGCCTGAAATCAGGGCAGTCTTCTTGGACCAAAGCCTTTGATTTTTTTAGGGTAAATGTTCTCGCTCCCAAAGCCCCACCATCACCTTGTCCCAACTCCCTCCCTCATGTGTGTCCAGCTCAAGCCCCAATTAAAAATTTCTACTCAGTAAGCACACAGATTAAACTACACCATTCTCGCAGGGCACGAGCGAGCAGAGAAAGGGAGAAGAAGAGTGCTGCCCAGCCCGGCCTCTCCACCACACTGTGGCTGCGGTGGCGAGGGAGATCTTTGAAATCTCCCCGGAGACTCGCCGCATTGCTCCAAATCCGGAGCTTCACTGCCCCGCCCGCTGGGTTCCGGTAGGTTCCGGCCCTAAATGCGCCGCCTTTTTTGAAATTTGTTGATCTGTTCATGCCATGGCAGGGCCAACTTGACCCTTATCTTGTCCACGGCTGCTCCGTTGGTGCAGATTTGTGGCGCCTTGACCCAGTTTGGTGCTGCTGCGGCTTTCCCCCGGCGAGTAGTCAGTAGCGGCCTAGCTGGTGGGACTGGGGAGGAAATGGTGGTACTGTTCTAGGCTCTACCGCATTCTTGATTTGTTCCGAGATTTGCGCGTAGATTAATGTAATGTGGCTTTTCTTTACCTTGTGTCGGTTCATGCTAGGGTACTGCTAGTGTTCCTGATTCGGTCCGAGTGCCAAGTTGCGATTTTGTTTTCGCAAATTGATCTAGTAATTTCATCAAATTTCCTCGGCTCAGCCACCTCCCCCCTTGTTGATCTCAGCTGAACCTTCGGCGGCGAGGAGCTGATCTGCAAACTGTGACCTGCCCAAGAGGATGCCGGTAATCGACTAACCTTGGGAGTGAAGCCTGGACGGTGAGACGTTTTTCCTTACTGTCTTTGCTTCACTTAGTTAAATGAACCTGTCTGTCAGTGTCATGGCCATCACCAAACTTATCTGAACCTCCTTACACCTGTCACATTTTAGTTATTCGAGGGAACGGTTGTTTTCTAGGCTTTGACTTAGCATACTTTCCTGATTTAGCCTTTGAATTAGCATACTTTCCTGATTTAGTTTTATTGCCGGCAAGTGGGTGATTTAATTTGTCGCATTTGCATGATTGCTTAGAAGGGACAATTCAAAGTGCATTTTTGTACATTGTTTCATGCACATTTCGTTTAATTTATTTTATGGTAAATAAGAAATGGTTTTGATTCTCCATTTAGACAGACTAAGGGAGACAGAATTTCAGAGAAGTGAATGGACAAAGAAACTACTGAAACATAGAATAGAAAATAGGGGCTTCATATTCTTCTGTTGTGTTGATCTTAAGGTAATAATTTCTGTGAAGTTAAAAAAATGGCAATATTGCTTCAATTCCAGTTTACTCTCCAGGGTCCAGCTAATAGATGGAAAAATTTGAATGAGCCTAGTTTTTTCAATTATCTCTTTATGTCTCCCAAATAATACCATCACTGTGTTCAGCCAGTTTGCTATACATTAAAAGATCATTCTTTCTGTAAACACAAGTTCTTCCTGAGATCTCAGTTCTGCAAATTCTTCCTTCTAGTGATTGTATCTGCACTGTTAAGTTTTGGATCCATTGAACCCAATGTTTTTTATTAACAATTTGTCGCTTGTCCCAGCTATGCGTTTAAAGGTTCCATCAGTTCAATAAATATACGCCCTCCGTTCTATATTGGTTGTCGCTGATTTAGTACAAAATTGGAGTAAAATCAGCGACAACTGATATGGAACGGAGGGAGTATGAATAGTATGCTGGTTTTCCTGAAATATTGATGCTTGTGAAGTGCAGTTATGACTTAAGGTGCATTAAAAGTCCTCCGTGAATTGAATTGTTGGCACTTGGCAGGCTGACCCATTCTGATATGCAATGTTGGGTCGTTAGAACCTATTTGTATCGAACAAACCAGAAGCGTTAATTCGTAACCTTCTATCTATCATGTAATTTGACATGATAGCAAAATGTTGCCCCAAAGTAGGCAAACATATCGGCTCTACCTGTAAAATTTCTGTCCCTTTTTAGTGCTGGTTGGCTCTGTGTTACTATCTCTATGCTATAGATTCTTGAATGAGAATTCACAGAGACAGGATACCTATTTTTTTATCCGCGTTCATATTTTATATGCCATATTAACATCACTATCAGTAAACATCCCTAGATTAGTAGATTTAATGACTTGCCATGTCAAAGCTTTGTTTTTTGTTAAAAGAGGAATTATCACCCACATATTAACATCGAATGATGTACCTAGATTTATCTGCACTTCAGTGAGATTGTATTCTACTCATTGACACCTGGTTGCACTTTACGTCTCCTTCCACTTCATGCATCTATTTCTCCCTCATTTGTGCATATTTTTCGCAGGTTTACATTTTGTGTTTAGTTCTACATTGACTATGCTATTTAGTTATATCAGACATTAATATTTTGGATTGGTTACTGCAGGTGCTGCTTTTTAATCTGTCACCACATATCTGGTTTTTTCAATTATGGCAGCCACGGTTGAAGGGTGTGCTGGTCCTAGTGAGCTTCACCTGAAGAAAGAACTTACTGCCCTGCGAAAGGCACGGTTCTTACGTGATCCTGAAACATGCTCATCCTGGAGAGGCCCATTGAGTTCTAGATCATGCATGACAAATTCTAGCATTATGAATCACCATGAGATTTTCGGAAAGAATACAAAGCCAGCCATCGCGCCTCCAAAAAGTGAAAAGAAAAGAAAAAATGTCTATCTATATAATTGGAGGCATCACTCCAACAAATCCAGTGAAAGTGGGATAAAGTTTGACGAGGACAACATGAGCCTGGAAAGCCCGTGTATTTCTAATGTTATGGACTCTAGGAGTGACACATGTCTGGAAGTACCTGTTAGCATATACAGTGTCCAAGGATCAAACTCAGGCACTCCTGTCAAAAGAACTGTTAGGAGGGTGAGGAGAAGTTCATTCTCTAAGAAGGGAGCAATGAGAAATTCAACAGTTTCAAAGTTGCTAGATCTCCATCTTAACTCAGGTGAGCAGTCTGACGATACTGAGACTTGTAACTCGGAGAATCACGAGCTGCTTCAGAAGGGAGGCTACTTTTCTCACTCTACATCACCACTGTTTGCTGCTTCTGGATGTCTCAGCTCATCAAATCCCTCTAAGCTGTTGAAAATGGCAAGAAGAGAAGGGTCTTCCTTTTCTTGCACTCCGGTCTCCACTAGCTCTTACTACAGGCATAGAGGCAGGAACCCCAGCACTGTCGGTTCATGGGATGCAACAACTGCTGCTTCACTTGATGAAGATGGGCTGAACCAACCAGCACTGGTGAGAAGTCAAAGGTGTCCCATTCCATATTGGTCAAAGAGGAGTAAACATAAAGGATCTGAAAGAAGTTGTTCTCCTTCACTATCTGATACACTTAGAAGAAAAGGAAGCAGCTTGTTGTGTGGAAGTCAGACAATGCACAGAAGGAAGAGATCATCTGGTTCCAATAAATGTGGATATCTTAAAAAATCTTCCCAAGGTGAGCCACTCTTGGGTGATAGTTGCCATTTTTCGTATTCATCATTTGATTCAGCAAGCGAGGGAGTTTCGACCATATTTGGAGAACTAGATTTAGAAGCTTTAAGCCGGTTAGATGGCAGAAGGTGGTCAAGCTGTAAAAGCCAGGATGGGATTGCTCTGCCTGCGGGTGGAGCTGATAATGCAGTTTCAGACCAGAGAAGCTTGAGCCAGAAGTACCGGCCAAGGTCATATCATGAAATAGTTGGTCAAAATTTTGTAGTACAGTCACTTAGTAATGCTATCATAAAGGAGAGAATAGCCCCAGCATACCTGTTTCATGGGCCTCGTGGGACAGGAAAGACTTCTGCCGCAAGAATATTTTCAGCAGCTTTAAGTTGCGTAGCTAATGGAGAGAATAAGCCCTGTGGGACTTGTATGGAGTGTACTGACTTCTTCACTGGAAATGGAATTAATCTAATTGAAGTTGATGCTAGCAATAGAAAAGGTATAAACAGAATTAGGCACTTGATTGAAAATATACCAGCATCAGCAACTTCTTCGCAGTACAAGGTGTTTGTTGTTGATGAATGCCATATGGTATCTTCTAAAGTCTGGTCAGCATTCATGAAATTTCTTGATGAACCATTACCTCGTGTTGTCTTTATATTTATAACAATAGACCCTGAAAACCTCCCTCGGGCTGTCATATCACGTTGTCAGAAATACATGTTTTCAAAGATCAAAGACATTGACATAGTATGCCGGCTGAGGAAAATTGCTGTGAGGGAAAATCTTGATATTGAATTGGCAGCTTTAGATTTAATAGCGCTAAATTCAGATGGGTCGCTAAGAGATGCAGAGACAATGTTAGATCAGTTAAGTTTACTGGGGAAGAAGATAACACCTTCACTTGTAAATGATCTGGTAAGTCATTTTTAGGTCATGCACTAACTTTTTGAATTATCACATGTGCATTGTTAGTAGGATTGTTTGCTTCTTTGTTTTGGCTTGCACATGTTTAAATGGAGACTTTTATATAAGAAGTTACTGTGTTTGAGTTCGACTGATAGATCATAGATGCGCTAATGAGATTATTACATTATTACCATACAAGTACAACATGTATATGTCCGCCCAAGTATCTTGTTTTGATTCACCATTCACCCTCTTCCCTACAGTTTATTTATGAGTGTTAGCTTTATGTTTTGTCTGGCATAAACACTTACAAACTCTTTGAGACTGTTTAATAGTGGATTTATTTTTACCAAATACTGTACTGATTTTTTACTTCACCATGCATGAGGCCTTTCTTGGAGTATGTTTTATCAAACCATATTCTGACTCTTGCTTATCCAAATAAAATTGCATAGAGATTAGTATATAATGATGATCAAGATTACCTTCAGTGGTTAGAGCAACCTCTGGGATTTGCACCACGGTGGAAAGCTGAATCAGAGATTTTCTGTAGCAATCTCAATCAGAGATTTTCTGTAGCAAGCTGAAATCTGGAATGACAACCCCAGCAACAAAACTGTTTAGCAGCTAGCTGATACTAAATCAACTGAACTTGATATGTTAAACAAATCCGACATGAAAAATACTTCTTTTCTTTTCTCTTTTGCTAAATATTAGTATTTTTCACAAAACTTGGAATTGCATTTTGTAGGTTGGGGTTGTTTCAGAGGAGAATTTGCTTGATCTTCTAGAGATAGCCATGTCTTCAGACACTGCTGAAACAGTCAAAAGGTCCAGAGAATTGATGGATTCTGGTGTTGATCCGATGGCATTAATGTCTCAATTAGCTGGACTCATAATGGACATCATTGCTGGGACCTATAGATTAGCTGACCCTACGAGCGGTGAAGGAAATGGTGGTCGAAATAGTGAGTATTTCCACTTATGGATGCAATTCTATCAAGTCATATTTTTTTGATTTATTATCAGTTATGCTTAACTTCATTTCTAAGTTGCAAGACTCATTTAACGTCAGCTGACTGGGTACATAAAACTAGTTTGACCTCTCATTTTTATATACTGTGACTACTGATACATGAGTCTTATCTTGCATTCTGGTTGCAAAAGTAATGCTTCTGAACTCATGAGCGATTTTGAAGTATTAACATCTATACATATACATATCAAATGGATGAACTAATTTGTATGTTAAGGAAACATTTCATAGGAAGTACTTAATTTCTTGCTAATGAGATGACAGATCTCTCTCTCTACCTACACGAGGTAATATACCATGATCTGCTTGAATCATATTTGATGGATGGTTATCATGTTTCCTTATTTATAGTCTGACATTTTTGTACTTTGTCTGACTTTGACTCATAATCACATAAAAATGCACACCCCTTATCATATGTTCTTTCCCGTTAACCATATGGCAATACATGGTTTGGAAACAACAGACTGATAAGTGTGTCACTCAGTGAGCTGTATTTCTTCTGAATAACTATGAGAACAAAATGGACAGGGTTTTCTTATGACGTAATATATACTCCTACGGAAAAAAATTGGTCATATATTTTTTTGCATAAAAATAAACTGCTTTGGTTGTGCATGCAGTTACTGGTATCATACAACTACCAATAAAAGTATTAAATCACTTTTGTGCAAATTTCCCTGGTGCTAATGAACATATTACAAATTAATACAACCACTTCCCTACAAGGCTATTTTTCTTATTCATGTAAAAGTATAAATTAGTGTGTGTCACCACCTCATCATTTATTTTGCTGCTCTATCTAATGTTTTAAGCACTCTTGTCTTCTGTAGTAACTGATGCTGAGTTAGAAAGATTGCAACAAGCATTGAAGATTTTATCTGATGCTGAAAAGCAGTTAAGACTATCCAGTGAGCGTTCGACATGGTTCACTGCAGCTTTGCTCCAACTTGGATCCGGTCGTGATTCAGAAACTCATTCTAGAAGCAGCAGTAAACAAAGCGCTAGAGCAGCTAGTGAGACCATGTTGGAAGCAGTAAGAGAATCCTCTGCAAGCAGGACTGCCTCTCATCCATTGTTCACTATTCGTGGTTCAAGGAATACACTGGACCACAGAACAGCCAGTGGTCACTCAAGTCCTCATGGCCTTGCTTCGTTATCTTCCCGAATGAGGCCCAGTGACAACCTAATTTATGGACAATGTAGATCTGTTGATAGAGTTTTACTGGATTCTGCTCAAACAAGGAATTCTACTGAGCAGGGGCCTATAATTAATGGAAGCTCAGACAACCTTGTCCAAATATGGAGAGCATGTATTGAAAACTGTCACTCTAAGACATTGCGGCAGCTACTTTGTGATCATGGGAAACTAGCATCCATCAAAGAATATGAAGGTAGATATACAAGTATTAGCAGACATACACGTAGTGCTCATCTTCTCCATTATAAACCACATCTTCTAAAACATAATGTCATTAGATTTGGAGCTTTCCCATTTTTTTAAAATCCGGTACTGTAGCAAACTTCAATAATTTTAGACAAAAAATATGACAGCCAGAAATGCTTGTAACAATACATCTCATGCAAAGAGGCAAATAATGTATATAATCGTAGTTTCATGACTAAGAAATGAGAAATAGGTTGTGCAATCACTCATAATTTGAAAAGAGGGGTTGTAAAGAGTAATTAGTAAGGTGTTACAAATGATAAATTGTGCAATTAGGATAAAATTTCCTATATCCAGTTTAAGTTTTTGAACAATTAGATTAGGTTGGATGGCTAAGATGATTTTTGTCAGAGCCTAACTCAGACCTTTTATATTGGCATTGAAAGATGTGATGTTTTCTTTATCGTTCTTACATCATTATGCAATTTTGGGCTTTGATCAAATGATGTTGTCTTTTGGGTTAAGCTAAAATAGATCTAATAGTGACCCTGTGACTTAACAGGTTCAGCATATTTCATACTAAATTGAAGTAAACATGTAATCTGAGCACTTCAAAGGATTTGAAAATTTTGGTTTAAAACTGAACTACAATGAGTGTTGACATGACAGAAAGAAAAGTTTCCTAGCACATAACTAATGCAAAACAATATGTGTTTTTCATATGTCCAAAGAAGATATTTGACAAACTTCTGTTACAGGCTATTTAGTTGCTTTCATATCATTTGAGGACAGCAAAATAAAGTCTCGAGCTCAAAGATTTGTGAGCAGCATCAGAAATTCAATGGAGACAGTACTGAGATGCAATGTGGAAGTCAAAGTCGGTTTAATGTCAGAATTTCTTGCTGGACGACTCAAGCTTGAGAATGACCTGGAAGAAAGAATTGAGTCTGATGTCTTGAGTTGCTCAACAAACAGTGACCGACAAAGGGGAATTCTGAACCCGCCTAGAGGTTTAGGTTATTCGGAAGAGATCGATAATAAACAGGCGAGATACAACAATGCTTCAGCTGCTGGTGGAGAGGTGCAGCCAGACATTGCCGAAGGAAATACAGGAATGCATAGAACTAGAGGGCAAGAAATCCCCGCTGAACGGTCAAAAACAGCAACTGTGGAGGAACAAAGGTTAGAGAGTGCATGGCTTCAAGCTGTTGAAAAACACACACCCGGTGTGAAGCCTGAGAAAAATCAAGTTGTGCCACAAACTGGCGGTGATCAGTACCACAGGAAATCCTCAATGGCGACTGTTGTGCCCTCAAGGAACATTGACAAGGATTTGAGCAATGGATTGAGAGCTTTAAAGATCAGTGACAGTAATGGTCCTCAGAAGGACCGCAATGTACGAAGGGAGAACGGATTCGTGATTTCACCAAGCCTCTTGCACAGCAATAACGAGTTGGCAAATTGTGACAATGAGAGTGTGTAAGTAATAAACTAACTTATTGAGATGGCTTCTACATGAATTTAGCATTTCTGTTGTCCATAGAACGGTGAGATTTTACCACAAACAAGAAATAAAAGTTTGAACTTGATTTTTTTATCACATCAGCTGATGCAACTTTGGAAACTGCACCATTCGGTTATACCGCTACTTAGACTAAAGATTGTTATGTTGACTTCAGTTTTGTAGTTCTCCTGCATTGTCCAAACCTAGCTACATCTGTAGATACTTCTTTTCTAATTATCATGCATATTCTTTTCTTTATGTGAGATTTACATACATGTATTTTACAGTGTCTCTGAGTCTGGAGCACCTGGTTGCCATGGCCTGTTCCCCTGCTGGAAAACTGAAAAATCAAAAAGGGGAAAGGTAAGATCACAATCCATATGTAGTCATATCTTTTGGTCGTCTCGCCTCACGACTTCATGTGATATATCTCTTTGCATTTCAGGCAAAACGGCAGTCTCGTTTGAAGCCATCTTAATAATCTTGGATTTTTCGAAATGACTCTTGTCTGCGCCGTGGAAAACAGTTGCGTAATTCAAGAATCGCAAGACAACCAATTGGCATATTAGGTCGTGTTTGCAACCTCTACTCTTGCCTGATGCGCTCAGCTGATGCAAGATTGCGGCCTTCACGACACAGTAACTTAGCAGAGCTAAGTTGGTTACCAAGCAACAGCGCTGATGGAAATGCAAGTTTCAGAAGACTAGTCTTGTGAATTTATGCTTCTTTCATTATTGCTACTATAGAAATATTTTGATGTGTAATCCATCTGCCAAGCTGCAGAGTTTATATGTGTTGTTCTGAAACATTAGATCAGCTTATTCTAGGTTCCATGTGCATTGTTTCTTGCTGATAGTTGCTTATATTTCAATGTATTTGATAACATTTCAGTACACATCCCTTTGGTTATTCTGGCAACCATTTTTTTGCTGAGAATGAAAACAATGAGAATGCAAAGAGCATTATATATGGCACAGATTTGCGATGCTGTAAAAGAACACGTGAAAATCTCATGTATATACATCATATACAAGACGTACAACTATCTCAGAAAGAATAAGTAATTACATCTATCATCAAATCTCGAAGCTACTGCTGACTACTCCAGTTGCTACGCGTCTGTCCAGGACGCGTCCTTTGCTGCAGCTTCTTTCCATCTCCTGTAGAAAATCTGCATCTCAACGACTGATCTTCTCCTCACCGCTGCCCGGAAGGCCCCGGCTTTGCCCTCGGTGCCGCCGAGCGTAGGAACTCCCCTGTGGACGACGCCGACCTTGAGCAGTATCCGAGCTTGTAGTCGAGGCCCCAGGCGTGGACGAGGTCGTTCTGCACCATGCCGGCCCCAGCTGCAGCGCCACGCCGCGCGGGAGAACACCGGCACCATCATCTCCACCCACCCTGTGCAGGGCGGCCCCGTACTGCTCTTGTCGCACCCTCCCCCTCCTCCCATCGCCGAAGCCGGCTTGTAGAACCTCCGGTGCACGTCGCTTCCTCCCTCGACACCGTGCCGGAGCAGCGCACGCGCCGTGATGCCGTGGTGGATCTCGGACCGGCGGCCCCGTGCTGCCGTCGTCGCACCCTCCTCCTCCTCCCAAGGCCGAATCATGATGATCCTTTGTGACGAAGCGTGGTGGCTGTGCCGGCGAGGAATAGTAGCCCGAGGAGGAAGACGAGCAGCGAGAATCTTCTCGATTCTGGGGCGACATGGAGCCAGTGCTTCAGTGCCGGCCGGCGTGGTAGGTGAAGCGGGGCAAGCGATCGATCACGGGATCGAATTTGTGATCCTGCTGTCGCTGCCACATCGTAGTATATCCTGGCCCCTGAATTTGTGATTCTGTCGTTCGGCGGACTACGCGAAGCAGTTTACGCGAGACTGCTCCGGGATCTTCAGGAACTTTGCTGGCTCGTGATTGAGGATCCTTGTGATAAAGCGTGGCGGGTGCGCCGGCGAGGAAGAACAGCACGAGGAGGAAGACGAGTAACAGCGGCAGCGAGAAGCGCTTCCGCGGCGACATGGAGCTAGCTAGTGCTTCAATGCCGGACGGCGTGTTCGATCTTGTGATGCTGCCCTGTTGCAGGTCACCACGCAGTATATATAGCCGGTCCGTGGACTTGCACGTAAAGCAACCCCGAACCAAGGAAGACTCGGAGTCGGAGATAGAAGCAGCGGAGCAATATGAGTTTATTTCTAACCCGCAAAAGAAGGAAGAATTCTGCAAACAATACGAAAAACTAATCCGTGACTTCTGGTGGAGAGACGAGGAGGAGCAACGAAAAGTTCACTGGATGGCATGGGAGAATATGGTCAAACCAAAATGCAAGGGAGGAATCGGCTTTCGTGACATGCACCTTTTCAACCAAGCCCTCCTAGCGAGACAAGCTTGGCGCCTAATCCAGAACCCAGACAGATTGTGTGCTAGAATCCTAAAAGCCAAGTACTACCCACATGGTGATCTGCTCGACACGGTGTTCACCTCCGACGCCTCGCCGGCTTGGAAAGGGATTGAATTTGGACTAGAACTTCTAAAGGAAGGGATTATCCACCGCATTGGAGATGGGAAGAAAACGCAATTTGTAAGAGACAAATGGATCCCTAGGAATGAGGGCCTAAAAATCACCCATCTGAAAAAGAACTCAAGGAACAGGTGGGTCTACCGGCTTTTCATTCCAGGAACAAAAAACTGGAACATGGACCTGCTGCAAGACCTGTTCTTCGACCATGACGTCGAAGCGATCACGGACATTAAGATCCCAGAGACTGAAACAGAAGACTTGGTAGCCTGGCACCCAGAGAAGAACGGGGTATTCAATGTGAAGAGCGCCTACTGGCTGGCTCTATCTCTAAAACACAGGAAAAGAGAGCCTGGCAGCAGCAACAAGTCACCAAACGGGGAACGAAAATGTTGGGATCTTATTTGGAAAGCAATTATCCCACCAAAGATTCGCATTTTCGGTTGGAGGGTAGCTACAGACTCTCTTGCAGCTCGGATCAACAAACGTAGAAGAACCCTAGAATCAAGCGACAGATGCACCATATGCGGTATGGGCGACGAGGATGCCTTCCATGCAGTTGTGGCTTGCACAAAAGCCACTGCTCTGCGACAGGCTATGCGAGAGGTTTGGAACCTGCCTAGCGAGACCAGCTTCATATTCACAGGAAATGACTGGCTTCTCAACCTCCTCGCACAGGGTGATTCCCAAACTCAAGCAAAGATTCTGCTTCTTTTCTGGCGTGCATGGCATCTCCGAAATGACATCATCCACTAGAACGGGAAGGCCAGGATCGACGAGTCCATGAGATTCCTCGAATCTTACCCGAACTGCTGCAGTACGGAGCCGGCCCCCAAGCCAACTGATCACAAAGAAAAATCAACAGTGCTAGACTGCCCAATTCAAACTCCACGAGTCAACGCCGGTCCAACACGTTCTTGGCAGCCTCCACTCCCGGATTGGACAAAGGTAAACACTGATGGCTCTTTCTCTCATCGCGACCATTCGGGCGGTACGGGCTTTGTCATCAGAGACTGCACAGGAAACATCCTGGGCGCAGGCTGTTCGGCCATGCCAAAATACCAGGACGTGGAAGAAGCTGAAGTAACAGCGGCTCTGCACGGGATCAAACTCGCCATCGAGCTGGGGTTCCCAAAGGTGTGTGTGGAACTCGACTGTGCGCTGGTGGTTACCGCCATCCGTTCCCAAGAACAAGACAGATCAACGTACTGGTCAACGTATGAGGAAGCCAAGAAGCTACTCAAGGCCTTTCAGGATCATACGATCACTCTTGTTAAAAGAGATTGTAATAGTGTAGCAGACCATCTTGCAAATTTTGCCAGAACCACGGGCACCAGTACCAAGGGCTCTGCCCTTTATCCCATCATCAGGGATATTGTAACCAACGATTTGCCTCTGGCAACAAACCTGTAATACAATTCCCTTTACGCTAAAAAAAAAGCAAAAGAAGGAAGAATTTGCAACTGAATCGGAGCAAGCAGTTTCCGACTCTGTTAGTCTGTTAAAGCGGTGCACACGCTTTCCAGCGTAATGCTATACTTCCATTTCGAAATAGAGCTGCCCTGACCTCTGCATATGATGCACACATCCCATTTATTAAACGTTGAACAAGAAATGTTAAATCAGTCTTACAACTTCAAAGGTCAGCTAATGTGGCCACATGAATCGACCAGCGGAAAAAAAACAAAATAACATAAATTATCTTGTATCCTATTAGAATACTGTCAACCATCTTAGTTGAAAATAGCCCCAATGACCGCCATCAATCGAGTGCATCCAGTATCCATATGCATCCGCTGGTCGTCGTCTTGAAGAAAAGCCCACATGTGGGTCCAGTAAACCGTCTTGTGGATTACGTAAAAATTGAGAACTTGGAGCATCATTAAAAATGACATCATTTCTCCTATTCAAATAGCCCAAAGAGTTGCACAGACCCCTACACGAATCTGTGACTTAGCTTTTCTATCAACGCCATTCAACCAGATTCCAAATAGATTTTTAATATTTGTGGGTCAAGGCATATTAAAAGTAAAATGTACAACTTGCCAAATTAACTTAGCAAATTTACATCTAATAAAGAGATGCTCCACGGACTCCTCCGAATCACAAAAAGAACACTTTTTACATCCAACTCATTTCCTTTGAATCAAATTATCCTTGGTTACACCACTTTTCTTATGTAGGAACCACATGAAAATTTTAATTTTAGTGGGACCTTCATTTTCCACAAGTACTTCTAGAAATATTATGTATCATTATTCATATAATTCTCATATAAATACTTGACAGAAAAAACTCCAAAAGTTGTTAAGTGCCAAGTAAAGCTGTCCGGATCATCATTTGGTTGTACCTGCATGAGGCGATCTACTAAATGAAGCCAACGCTCCCATCGCTCCTCTCTCAAAATCCTAGTAAAGGCAATATTCAAAGGGGTTTGGTTCAGAACATCAGGAACTCGAACATTTTTATGTCGCACTACTGCATACAAAGACGGATATTGGGTTGATAGTGGAGTTTTGCCAAGCCAAGCATTCTCCTAAAATCGAGTTGTTTGGCCATCACCAATAAAAAAGGACCCCCTTTTGAAAAATTCATCTTTCGCACGAAGAACTCCTTTCCAAAAAGGAGAATTAATGGGCTTCGCCTCTACATGAGCTAAGGTTTTAGGTTTTAGATATTTTTTTTGCAATATCTCCTTCCACATTCCTTCTCCATTAAGAAGTTTAAACAACCATTTGCTTAAGAGACATCTATTTTTTATATCTAGAACCTCGATGCCTAACCCACCTTGGTCATTTGGCCTACATACAATATTTCATTTTGTAAGTCTATATTTCTTCTTATGGTTTGTGCTTTGCAAAAAAAAACTTGATCGATAAAAATCCATTCTTTTCCTTACCCTCTTGGGTATTTCAAAGAAGGATAGAAGAAACATAGGTAGTCTTGTTAAAACTGAATTGATTAGGACAAGGCGATCACCATAAGATAGTATCTTGCCTATCCAACATCCCAACTTTCTCTCAAAGCGGTTCTCCGCTGGTTTCCATTCAGAGTTTAAGAGTCTCCTATAATGAATCAGAATGCCTAACTATTTGACAACTTCACAACCAAAGATCATCTTGTAAGCATCTATATGCTCATTAGCCTTGCCGAAACAAATTATCTCACTTTTATGAAAGTTGATCTTAAGACCGGACAACTGTTAAAAAATGCACAAAATTAGTTCCATATTTACCGCTTTTCTTAAATCATGCTACATAAATAGAATTATGTCATCCGCATATTAAAGAATAGAAACCCCACCTCTACAAGGTAAGGTATCAACCCTCCAATTTGGCCATCCTCCTTAGGAATGCTATACTTCTGGACATGTTACTTATACTCTCACTTGGTGTTCTCTCATCATCAAATATAATCCTAGCTACTAGTTGCGTTCAGTCTACGAGACTATATCCTGAAAAACAGTGATGCCTGCGGTTAATCTGCAACTGTTCTTTCACAAAAAGGAAAATATGTGTGACCACTAACCACTACATCCGATTGCTGAGCACCAGATATACGACACTCGGCAAACATCGAGTTGCCTGAGGTGGAGTAAGCTGAGCGGTCGTTGCTGAGTGTAACACTCGGCAAATGATTTGCTTGTTATTTATAGGTTTTAATCTAGTATTATTGATAGTCGGCAATAAACTGATTTCTAGTAGCAGAATGTTTTCGTAAACCATCACAGAGAACTATACACCCTTTGGAAATAAGTCACCAACGAATGTATTTTTCTCCCAAAATAGTACGAAATATTTGTGACATCTATGACATGTTTCACTTAATCCAATCGTGAATACTCAACCTTAACAGTGGCCAGATACAGTGCTTAACATAGCCTAAATCCTCAACCTCAAACATACACGAATACCAAACCCTAAGCCCCTCGACCTCGTGAACTTCTTGCTACCCCTACCCCCATTCACCATATCTATCCACATTTTCCTTACCGTGTTTTTATCTCATTGTACCTTATCCAATTCCTCCTAATCCTGTCGGGCCAAAATCTTCCTCCTAACATATATCAGCCTTCTCATCTCAGTGTGTTGGCACAAGAACAAGACAAACATAATGATGGAGGCAACCTTTTGCGCCCTCCTTGTTGGGGTGCTGTATACGAGGTTGGCGGAGATTCCCACCATGGATGTGGATGTGGCTCTGAAAGTATTAGTTGAGGCTCATGGATCAAGAGTGGGATTTGTCCATCCAGATGACAGAGAGATATACTCTGGGCCTTTTTGGTGATATCACATTGACACCGCTTGCAAGCATATGAATGTCATATCACAGAACGAGTAAAGAGTACTTGTCGGTAACGAGATCAAACTAGGTATGATTGATACCGATGATCAAATCTTGGACAAGTAATATATCACGAGACAAAAGGAATTGGGTATGACGTTTATGGTTCACACAATCGCAAGATTCATCGTTGAGTAAGTGAGAGTCATTACGGATCTCCAGATCCTGCTGATGATTATTGATCGGAGAAGTGCCTCGATCATGTCCACGTTATTCACGAACCGTAGGGTGACACACTTAAGGTCCGTTGATGCGTTTGAGTGGATACGGAACACCGGAGGAAATATTGGACAACACAAGAATTATTTCGAGAAGTACCAAAATTGTTTTAGGGTAAATCACCGAAATTGTTTTAGGTGTAATATCGGAATAATGCAAAGGGGTATATGTTAATGTTTTTTAACTAATGTAATTAACAAATATTGAAATAAAGAAATTAAAATGGTTTTTATTTAATATAGATTGCATTTAATTGACTGGAGGGTCCACTTACTTGAATAGGGTTTGAGTGGAGCTTCCACCCACATAATGAGGGGACATGTGGGGGCACACATGAAGTGGTCGGCCAACCCTTGGGGGCTGCCCTCTCTCCTATATAAGGTGGAAGTGAGCCTCCTCTCTTCCTTGCTCTCTTGACACTCTCTCCCTCCTCCCGCTGCTCCATCGAAAGGCTATGGCTTAGGCGAAGCCCTGCTGAAATTATTCCTCCACCACCATCACTTAGTTGAAGTATAGTTGGAGTTCCCGGTAGATCCTCTACTTCCGCTGCCCCACTGGAACAAGGGTATGGAGGTCGTCATCGACTTGAACGTGTGACCGAGTACGGAGGCGCTGCCCGTTATGGGTTTGGCTTTACGATCTTGAGATCGGCGAGTGATCGACTACATGATCCACGTTCGTGCAGGAATGTTTCCCGCTTTCGGTCTATGAGGGTGAGTCCTTCTAGACAACGGTTCACCCGTTACGACCATTTCCTAGATTAGATCTTGGCAAGTTTGTGGTTCCCTTCGTAGGAATTTTTTTTCTATGCTACAAACCCACCACTTCCTTGGCATGGCACTGGTATCAAAGGTGACCAAGTTCTCCATGACATGAACCGCTGTGTTCCCCGCCTTAGAACTGGCCAGCATAAAAAGGAACGGCTGGGCGATGATAAAATGCGCCTTCGGAGTTACCCTCACTGGATGGGCTGGCATGCTTCCCTGCTAAGCCATTCTAACACACGTGGGGAAAGTATTCATCAGCTAAGTCATTCTATTTAAATATGTTGCTATTATCTTGTGATTGTAAATAATATAACAATTCAAATAGACAAGTTTTACCTTGTGTTATGCGATCATATCTTGATTGGGATCCTTTAATAGCAAACAATTGGTAGTTTTCCTGCATTGTCCAAACTTAGCTGCTTTTCTAATTATCATGCATATTCTTTTCTGTATGTGAGATTTACATACATGTATTTTACAGTGTCTCCGAGTCTGGAGCACCTGGTTGTCATGGCCTCTTCCCCTGCTGGAGAACTGAAATATCAATAAGGGGAAAGGTAAGATCACTATCCATATGTAGTCGTATCTTTTGGTTATCTCACATCACAACTTCATGTGATATCTCTTTGCATTTCAGGCAAAACGGCAGTCTCATTGGAAGCCATCTCTATCTCTACAATACTTACTCTATCTCTACTAATAATACGGCTTGAGGACGCGATGGTCACAAAACCGTGGTAGGTAAAAAAACCATAACTTTCGTCCGTAATTGGTTTCGTACGTCAAAAAGACCATATACCGATAGAAAAAACCGGACTTGAGACTCGGTTCGCGACCTCCCAAATCGATCCTCGATCCGGTAGCTGCCCGACGACCGTCCCTCCCCCACGTCGCTTTGGGCTGGCGGCGCCCCTGTGCTGCCGCTCCGGCAGCTGGCCGACGGCTGTCCCTCCCCCACATCGCTTTGAGCCGGCGGTGCCCCTGTGCTGCAGCTCCGGCAGCTGGCCGATGGCCGTCGCCTCTCCCACATTGCTTTGGGCCGGCGGATCCTCTGCACGATCCCCAGGAGCAGATCGTGGGCAAAGGTGTGGCCGGCGGCCCGGCGACATGCAAGAGAGCGCGACCTGACCCGCCTGACCCCGGCTCCCTCTGTTCTACTATGCCCAGCTCGATTTCTCGTGGGTGGCGCCAGGCACTAGACACAGTCGAGCCCTCGCCGTGGATTTGGTGGGATCTGACCAAGAATTGACTGCCTTGTGTTTAAAAAATTGATTGGTGGAGGGGATGAGAGGAAGGTGATGCTTTCTAAACTTCCGTCGACCTGGGTTGGTGCATGCCCCCCATCATCCAGAGTACTGGCGATTCCAGCTGGGACAAATCGATCGAGCGGTGGAGGAGCTGAGCCGCCGCTGCTGCCGTCCCCAGATGCGACCGAGGCAGCGCCTTACGAACCCACAATCTCCTGGCCGCCACCGATCCAACCAAGGTGCCGGGATCGAGTGAGCGGGATCTTATCAGCCGGGGAGAGTGCTCGATTGGTCCTGATTTCTTGATGTTCCTGCTTTAATTCGTGGTTTTGTCTCCTCAACGATGAGGTGTTTCTCGTTTTAGACCCAAGAAAAACTCTGTCCTTCAGTGTTGCTACATGTTTTCTTTGCAGATGTATTGTGTGAATGGTTTGTACTGCTTGCACATGCTGCAGCCGTGCACCGAGATGAATAGAGCGCTGACAAGGGGAAGGTGCTGATGGCCGGGATTCCCCAAGGACAGCTTCTTGGCCGACGACAACGAAGGGTTGCGCGCTGGAGTGTGTGCACCTTGCGAATTTTTGACATATGAGACCACCTGCACCAATGAAATGACAAAAAGGACCACCTCTCAAAAATTTTGTCAAAAAAGACCACCTGCCGCCTGGGGCAAAGCCGGCACCCCCCCTGCCGCCTCCACCAAAGCCGGCACCCCCCCTGCCGCCTCCACCAAAGCCGGGCCGCCGCCGTCACCCCGACTGGGCCCTGCCGCCAATGGGGTTGCCGGCATGTCCACGTGGCGACATGCCGGCAACGGTGGTGGCGGCACCCTGGCCGCATCTCCCGCCCAGCCCTGGCAGCCAGCCGACAGCATCTCCCGCCCAGCAGATTGCACTGATTTTTAGGTAGACTTTGTAAGATTCGAGCTAATTTCTCGCATACGCTGATAGAAACATGCTTTAGAATACTGTTTGATACAGGAAAAGACCACCGTTTGCTGTGTCGTAGCAGTAACTAAACCACCGACGGCACTAATCGCAGGCTATATAAGCAAGGTATTCGTCGTTCATTCCTCTCACACATGGGTTTGTTGCATCAGTATAGCCTCCAACCATGTCGGATGTTCTTCCTTTCTTTGATCTCGCTAACCGTGATTTCCACCCAGAGATGACCCATTGTATCCTGTGTCGTACCGGAACATATTGTGAGACTACAGGTATGTCTTTCCAGGAGGTAATCATTGAAGATAGCCACGTAGCTAAGATAGGTATATGGTTACCGAGGATGCAGCTCCCACTGAGGAGCATAGAAGAGGTACGCCAAGAACTATTAAGGCAGCAAGCAAGGTGGAATAGAGTGGTTGAGCTCAAAAATATTGAGGCTGGTCTTGGTTTTCAACGTTGGATCAATACTGATTCAACTGAAATCACGATGCTGCCAAAAACATACGCATTGCACATGCAGGTAATATATATTATTTTGCGCACTTTATATTCCTTAAGATTTATTTGTAGTACTACTGACATTATCCGGTTTTCTATTTGTCATATGCAGCACTATCCTGATGATGCAGAGTTTGTTAATAGAAGAATCAAGCACTTTGCCTGGCTGAAAAAGATATTTGGTCCAGTGCGGGGTGGTTTATACCGCCCGAATACATATGCTGACGCTCTAGCAGAGGCAGCATATGATGAGTATGATGACGATGACTTCGTGCCTGCACCTGTGAAATCCAAGGGTAAGAGTGCTGCATCGTCGAAGGCCAAATCTAACGCAGCATCATCATCGGGCAAGCGTTGATTCGATTAGTGAAACATTGTAATGTATCTTAATTTGAAGCCTCGTGACATGTGTATCTTACTTGTAGTTTATGTTGTATTTGTGTTGCAAGCAAATAAATGGCAGGCCTTATTATCGCAATAAGTGATTGAAAGCAAATTTATTTGTCCCATACAAACGAACATAGAAATATGTCTATTACATAGCTGGAAATAGTAACATAGATATATATAGGCATACACAAATTATGTTAGCCTTGTCGGCGCGGTCTGGGCTGCCTGTGCCGACATCCTGAAGGCGATAGACGTTCACGGGGGGGATGAGGTTCACGGTGGCCTCGGCCGTACTGCCGCTCGTCCTCTTCTGGTTGTGTGTCAGGTGGTGGCGGAGGAGTATGAAACACGTGCTGAGATCCTGAGGGTGGAGGGATTAAGCTCCCAGATGTGCTAGCTGGATCGTACGAAAAGAAGTCTGGGATAGATGTAAAATAATTGGTGTTATCCTGTTGCAGCATATGCTGAAATCCCTGTGGTGGAGCCATGGTGTATCCAATACCAGCTCCCATATCGTCCCACGTCGGATCAATAGTTTCCTAAGGGTTATAGACAATATTAGAACCCATGTCACGTTAATGAGGTTGAGAAGGTGTAATTAGTTAAGATATATGCACATACTTGTGTGGTATTGAACTGTTGTGAACTCTCGCCTTGATCGCACGTCGCATGTGCTTGCGGCATATTTTGGCCGACATCACAATCCACTGAATCCCACGCAGTCCCAATATCTTCGTGCACACGCCGTGCTCCCACGTCCCATGTGTACGAGTCATTTCCTCCAGATGGGGTAACAGTTGCCATAGTAATTGGCTCCTCCTAGCAAAATCATTGAAAAAAGAAATTGTTACTGTCTATGGAATTGAGTATTTTTGTAGACAAGAGTCTTATCGGGGATGGGAAATATGATAAAAGACATTGTTCCATAGTACCTGTCTAGCAGCACGTCTTTGAGATCCTAGGCGTGAATGTGAACATTGTAGTAGTGATGAGTCTTGTCGGAGATGTGTCATTGGTGTGGTACTCAGTCGCGGCTCACTGGGTCGCGCAAGACTTGGTCTAGATGAAGGCGCTTCAGGCATTTCGCGATGATGCGCCGTAATATCATCAAGACGGGTGCAGCCTAAACGCCGAAGTCCGCTAGTGGCAGTAGCGAAAATACGTCTGAATATGTTCTTCCCTTCCTGTGTATTTAAGTTCTGCTGTTGCATACCTCTTTGCGCATCAAAAGCGATTTGCTGTAAATCTTCTAGCTGCAAGTATCAAAATTAGGATATAATTAATTAGGACATGATTAATTAGGACATGATTAATTAGAACACAATCAGTACCGTGCTGTCACGATGGTACGCCGATGATAAGATTTCTGGTCCACGCACTTGCTCGTCATGTGTAAGCTCTATAGGCGGAGGACCCGACTACAAGGTACGTGTGTTACGGATGTACCACTGATTGTATATCGAAGTTGTATTTATATTGTATGGTCTGAAAATTGAGAAATATATTAGATATAGTAAAAAGGTAATATTTAGACTCTCAAATAAAATATACAAAAACATATTACCTTTCATCCTGTACACAATCAATCAACGCGTTCTCATTCCACGTTTCAATCCAACGCCTATTATGTGTCTGCCAGTCATAACAATTCTTTCCTTTATTATCTTGCCTACATGACAAAAAAGTGAATTAAATAGAGTTCACATAATATTAATTATACGATACCATTGAGTGGAAAACTTACTTATGTATGGCATGTTCGAGCTGTCTGGGTACTGGTGGGGGCACATCCTGATGGAGATCAAATTGGCGCATTACACGCTCGAGGTTATATGGCTCAACCATCCAAATAAATTGTTCTTGAACTTTGTGTAGAAATTTGCTGCTAGGTGCCGCATGCACCACCGTGACTCCAAATCAGGCCACCCCCATTCAGGGTCTGTAACCTGCTTGATTGTGTTCAGCGCGTTTAGCAGACCCGCGTTGCGATCAGAGATGATGCATACATCGGGACGCTGCTTCACGACTCCATTCTTCAAACAGCTTAGAAACCACAACCAACTGTCCTTGTTCTCACCCTCCACCAAACTATATGCAATAGGAAGAAGCTGGTTATTTGCGTCTGCTGCAATTGCCACCATGAGTGTACCCTTGTACTTTCCAGTCAGAAATGTACCATCAACTGATAACACCGGGCGACAATGATGGAATGCCTGTATAGTCTGGGGGAATGCCCAGAATACACGGTCAAGGATTCTTTTGTTCTCCTCCCGAGGGTGCGGCCGATATTTCAAGAACACTTGAGTCCCCTTGTTAGTTACACATATCTGATTAAGCAATCTAGGGGTGTAGTTATAGGCATCCTCATATGTGCCATACAACCTCTCAAAAATGTCCTCCTTGGCACGCCGAGCCTTGCCGTAGCTGACCTTGTAGCCAATTCGGTCTTCTGCAGATTTTTGCAGCTTCTTAATACCCATATTAATATCTTCTTCCACTGACACTGACATTATATGTGACACGTACTTCGCGGTCACATTGCAATGATCTAGAAGAGTTCCAACCTGCTCGCAGCTATGGGGTATAATTTTTGTGATCACCCATGGCTGACATACACCACGCCTCTGACGAGCGATCACTCTACCCTCGCAACCCTCGGCCTTGAAAAGGCAGATGACTTTCAACTCAGTCTTATCAGACTGTTTAACTCTATGCTACCGAGATATGGACAATGCATATCTTTTTATTGCCTGGTCAGCAGAGTCCTTGTCAGGAAAACTATGCCCAACCTCTAGACTAGCCTCACCGAGGCCCGCAACAGAGTGATATTCGTTGCGGATGGTCATAGTCTGCAAGAAGTCTTCGGGCATCGGTCCTGCAACCGCCCTCTGAGATGGACCAACACCTTCCTCCTCTGACGATGACGACCCAGAAGAATGATCGTCATCGTCATCATCTAGGGCCTCCGGTAATCCCTCCATACGTTCACTTATGTCAACGACCGCAGACCAATAGCCTGGGTCGGGCACAAGCTCTAGTTCCATCGGCTCCGATCGGCCGCTGCTGGGGCCGCCTGTGATGGCTAGCTGCGCCTCTGGAGCGCCGCTACTGCATCCTGACTCATCACTAGGAGAGATAAACTGCACATACACCATCGGCCTTTCAAACATAGCGGCGCCTGGTGTGGTTGCAAACCTCATGTATGTCCTCCATGAGTTATTTCCTTTCACCTCCCGCAGACCCCAACGGGGAGCTGTCCCATCATCCCCTCCCACACATATGACGGCCTCAACGGTCATCTTCTTCCCCCGCATCTCAGGGCCAAACTGCACCCGGATGCATTTCCTCACTTCCGCAAAATCTAGGTTCTCCATACCTCTCACTACAACATTTATAGACTCGCACTAAGACACATCTAGCCCAGAAATTCCATCGCGAACCACATCCCCATAAAACACTAATAAATTTTCCATCGTACCTACCCCACAAATTTAAAATGGACATTAGTCACACGGAAGCTATATTTTATATTTATGTACAAATATAAATATTCTACTAAATGAGCTGACATAATTTATATTTTGCATATAATTTATTATTCTTTCATGCATGCAATCACTAGCGGATTAAACTTACTTCACTTTACTGTTCTACTAACGTAACTATATGTGATATACTACAACAAAATAAATACTTCACACTTTTTAAGAGATTAATTTTAGACCTACCTAAACTTCAAGTATGCCACCGAAAATTTTGCATACAATTAATTATTCTTTCATGCATGCAATGAATAACAGAATAAAATTACTTCACATTTCCGTTCTACCAACTTAACTACATGGGATACACTACAACAAAATAAATATTTAACACTTTTTAAGAGATAAATTTTATACCTCAACTTCAAGAACGCGACCGAATATTTCCAATAACCAATAATTAATTATTTGGCCCGCAACTTTTTATGCCACCGAATATTTCCAATAACCACTAATTAGCTCACGTTCGTAGCAAATTTCACCTGAAATATATATGCAACCAAATTATTCACAAATCACACTTCTACTACAGAAACAAAAAAATATATGACACGAGGTTAATACCTTTTCTTCAATGACTATTGCTCCACTTGGATTTAGGCGGCACACAATTTCCATGTACTAACAGCGACATCATATTCATACTATAATCCACCTACCACATAAAATCATTTGTTTCGTTAGAATGCATGTACAAATAATCCATGCTTCATTACCAAGTAGGAAAACATGCAACTATAATATCATAATTATCACTCTCCATACTAATAATATGATACATCCCTTAATCTATAACTACTATGCAATAATATAAGTAATCATTTGGCATATGTTACCTTCATACGACTAGCAGCTCTACTTCTTCATCTGTCAATCTTTCTTTCCAATTAGCTCCCAAATACCTTCTACTTAGGCTAAACAATAACACAACTCAGCTCATTAGAGAGGAGAGAGCTGGTGATGGAGTACGAGTGACTGCTAATTGAATGAGTGAGAGAGAGATAGCTGAGAGCTGAGTGAATGAGTGAACGAAGCAAGAGAGAGCTGAGTGAATGAGCAGGGTCTGCTGCATGCACGATGCTGCACCCTTTAAAAGGAGAGCTCGTCGGCGGACGTCACATCCTGTCCCGTGATAATTGGAGTCTATTTACTGTACAAAACAGTGTATCAAAGCATCAAATAGACAGATAATAACAGCACAGATTGCATATCACATGTAACGTACCAATTTCTTCCGCTTTCCCGCCTAAAAAACACCGCAGTTAGCATGGAAATCAGTGCGGTGTTGGAATCAACGCCGAGATGCTGTCGGCTGTCGGTGCAAAGGGGGTGCCGGCAACATGGCTGGCGGCATGCTGGCCACGTCAGCCTGCCGGAATTGGGGCAGGCGGCAGGGCAGACGGCTGGTGACGGCGCCGTTTGGACGGCCACATGCCGGGTTTGGGAACGGCGGCAGGGGGGGTGCCGGGTTTGGTGGAGGCGGCAGGGGGGTGCCGGCATTGGTGGAGGCGGCAGGTGGTCTTTTTTGACAAAAATTTTGAGAGGTGGTCCTTTTTGACATTACGTTGGCGCAGGTGGTCTCTTCTGTCAAAAATTCGCACCTTGCTGGTCTGGGTGTGTGGGATGTGATCGGAGAGGGGCTGCTGGAGTGTCGAGTGTCTGCAGTACCACAATGAAGGCTTGCTGCTAGAGCCTATATGTTTTTGGAAAAAAAATTGTTCAAAGATAGACATAGCTAGCTGACTTTCTTTGTGTGTTTGTAAAATTGTATCTTTTATTAATTCTAGCTCATGTTTAAGTTGCTTTTTAAAATTACAATTTTAAATTAATGTTAATTTGTAAGGTGCAAGTTTTAGCAAAGCTACTTGATTTTATTTATGCCGGTCCCAAACACGCCAGTCGGTCATTGTCCGGCTCTTAATCCTCACCGACTAACTCATTGCAGTTCAACTTTGGGGGCTACCACCTCAGCATGTATCCCGCCAACTGCGGCAACTACTAAACGGAATCCGTTGTTGTCTAACTCAATCGTCGCTATCGCCAGTCAATCGTCACCATCCCCACTTGAGGGACTTCGTTGCCATCTTCGTCGATGGGTCATTCATCGACCATTAATTGCAAATTTTTGCAATAAAGAACTCAGTCTGAATGTGAGCATGAAGCACTCGCTATTCGGTAACCACGTGACAAGGTCAGATGACACTATGCGACCAAAAGCGCAACAAGGCCAACGATTTGTTTCGTTAACCAATGGGGAGATGGAGGCGGCTGATGACGACGTGAAGTGTAGATAAGCGTATGCTATCGAAGGGATGACCTGCGTCTCGGCGATAGGAGTATGCATTAACGACTTGAGCAGATACTCTTTGATCAAAAAAGACTTGAGCAGGTACTCTTGTGGCTCAAAAAAAAATTATTTTAACAGAAAAGAAGTAGAAAAAACAAAGGACGCGTTCCTATGTTGTGTTGAATAGTCCCACCCGCTCCTTTATACCAAGTCAAGTTGATTTATGTACGGTCGTAAATGCTTGAAAATACCAACTAGCCGTCTAGAAAATAAAAGGGAGCATCCTTTGGCTTTATGGGCGGCGGAGCCAATGACTCGATCCAACAGCAACAATAAGATTAAAAAGAAGGCTTCCGTGAAATGAGATGTAGATAGATTTTGTAAAGGAGATAGCATGACTCTAATAGGGCCTATCCATGACGGGATGGCCACCCAACAATACCTATAAGTTAAGTATGTTGTCTCTATTCATGCAAACTAGGTGGTAATTGCGTACATTGGTTTCTCAAAAAATTTCAAGCATTCCTAAATTTATTAAGAACATTACTGTAGCAAAGACAATAATGGAACATTTCTCCATCTTAAACCATTTCTTCATTTATATATAGAAAATTCAATACGCCGTGTCGGGTACTTGGCCCAAGCGAAGATGATCGCATTGCCCTTTACGAGGCCGGCTACATGGCGAAGGGGAAAATGATTGCTTGATCTTCACTGTAAAGAAACTTTTAAAAATGATTTGTCATTATTAGTGATAAGACAACCAACCAATAAAAGCAGATTAAGTCTTGACCGGTAGTTGCTTCTTGACAAGAGGATTTTATCCAATCAAGAAAAATAATTTCAAGGGGTCAAATTATTTATGAGTTGTTTTTAAATAAAATTTACCCGTAGCAACGCACGGGTATTGTGCTAGTCTACAATAAGATTGCAATGAGGCCGGTAGGTATGTCTGTCGGCACTTTTGCGTTTTACCCCTCAAAACACTAGAAAATCAACCCGCAGTCCTTTTCATCCCATCGATAAGATTGCAACGCATCTGAAAGCCGGTGCTGAGCGGTGGTTTGTGGTGGTCTGCCTCGGCGGTGGGCACGAGGACCGGCGCTGAGCGGCGCCATAGTGGGCGCGGTGCAGGAGATGTGGAGGTTTGTGCGGCCACCGGGATTTGAAGAGGGAGGGCATGCGGGGCGCTGCTGGGGCTGGCTTTCCTCGTCGGACAAAGGGCGAGAGGGGCGGACGCCGCACCTGGGATGGAAAGGATAGAGGGGCGTGCGCCGTTTAGGGAGGGGAGAGCCGAGAGGTGGCTCAGGGATGAAGAAACGGCGCGCAGCCGGCGAAATCACGCGGCAAGTGGGAGGCATATCCGGTAGCGAATACGCTAGATGGACCTCTGGCGCGCCGTCACACATGTCAGCGTGCTCAACGATTGGGGGCCGTTGCCGTCGGGCCGGCCGCTGGCGTCAGACCGCCAGTGTCAGGGCATCAATCAGGTCCTTCGGCAGCCGTTCTGGCCGCAGCATCCCGTCCTCACGGAGCAACGCATTGGGTGGGCTCGAACGTGTGGACGCCGGTATTGCCAGTTCGCGGGGTGTCAGCTCTCCCCCGACCATGGGTGCCGCGGTGGAGGTCACCTGAGCGGCTGAGCCCCGTCAGCTCTCTACCTACTCTGACGGAGCGACCGCGCACGGCCTCGACCACGTAGCCAGGAATTTTTGGCTATTCAGATACCTGTCCAGGAATTAAACGGGGTATATATGACTGCATTTGAGAAGCGACAAGCTCAAGGAGCAGATGTTGTTTGGAAGTTAATTCAATGTGCAGCTATCATAGGAGTTATCTTCTTCCTCCGGCTGTACATCAAGGAGCTGTGACGTTGTGCTAATGTCCTACGGTTTTGCTCATAATCTGAACCTAGCTCTAGGAGCGAATGCTTCAGGTTTCTCTGAAAGGTGATGTTTCAGTTTCTCATATATGGAAAAAGATGGAGCAAAATTATTCCGTTATCACTTCAAGGGTGATACTTATCATCAGGCAAGTAATAATTGTTTTTTAGAGGATAGAGCTAAAAATTAATGGGAAAGAAAATGCTGCTAACACCCCAATTTCCATCGTGAAAAGTTATGATCCAGAAACCTAGCTAGCTCCACAATTTCCTAGCATATGTAAATTTTGCTTGATATTTTGAAGATCTAGATTGTTTTCTTTATGGATAGGTTTTTTGTTGGTGCATTTTGTTGTTTGATACCATGGACATATTTTGTTGACCTGGTAGAAAGAAAACATGGAAATTCATCTAAATGAATTTATCTATTCTGCAACCTTTGCATGCTCCTAGCTTGATTGGACCATCAATTACATCGTATCAAGCTTGCCAGTAACGCCTCTCTATTTTTCTTTTGAGGGGAGCTAGGTTTTTAATTCGTTGCTAGAGTTTTCTTTGATTTTCTGAAGTTTAAACAATGTACCAAGGAGGAAAGAAGAGTGAGACAAATTATTATTTTTCTTTTGTAAGAACACACCGTCATGTTTGACACCTTTGTGTAAATTAGAGCAATTATTTGGCGATAATTATGTCTATTTTTATTTCATGGCAACGCACGAACATTCAGCTAGTCTTAATAATCTTGGAATTTTCGAAATGACTAGTGTTGTCTGTGCCATTGAAAACAGTTTCGTAATTCAAGAGATCGCAAAAGACAACCAATGTTATATTAGGTCGTGTTTGCATCCTGGCACTAGGGGTATTCTTGGGTATGCCTGTGAATACCAATGATTTTTTGCAAACCAAGGAAAACCAAGGTAAAACAACGACAATATTTAGCAAAACAATGATGATTTTGGCAAAATAAATACTACCAAATTCGCAAAATGAATACTGACTTGTGAATTCATAGCGCCGCCAGTCTACTCTTGCCTGATGCGCTTATCTCTGATTCCTTGTCACGGCCTTTTCGACACCAAGCAAAAGCGCGGATGGGAATCCAAATTTCAGAAAATTAACCTTGTGAATTTATGCTTGTTTTATTGCTATAGAAATATTTTGATCTGAAACATTAGAGCAGCTTATTCTAGGTTTCTTGTACATTGTTTCTTGCAGATAGTTCCTTATATACTTTTAATGTATGAACTTGACAGCATTTGACTACACATCCCTTTGGTTATTCTGGCAAACATTTTTGCTGAAAGAAAAAAAACAAGAGATGCAAAGAGCACAAATTTGCGATGCTGTACAAGAACACCTGAAAATCTCATGTAACATGATATACAAGTCGTACAACTGTCTGGATCAGAAAAAATATGTAGTACGGTGCACCTATCATCTACGAAGTAGTTCGAAGCTACGGGTAAGGGTCTGTCCAGGAGGCATCCTCGGCTGCAGCTTCCTTCCATCTCCTGTCGAAAATCTTCATCTCAACGACCGATCTTCTCCTCACCGCTGCCCGGAAGGCCCCGGCCTTGCCGTCGGTGCCGCCGAGCGTGGGGACTCCCCTGTGGAGGACGTACTCGCTGTCGACGACGCCGACCTTGAGCGTCCGGTCGCCCTGCGCGCAGTAGCCGAGCTTGTAGTCGAGGCCCCATGCGTGCACGAGGTCGTTCTGCACCATGCCCCAGCTGCAGCGCCACGCCGCGCGGGAGAAGACCGGCTGTCGTGGGGATGACTTAGGGGGCGCACCACGAGCCAGGCAATATGCCGGCTGGCGTCTCAGGAATCCCCGAGGCTTCGGCGCTAGGAGACCGGCTCCACTCGAGGAGGGCCGGCTGCGCCAGCAGCCGCCTGACGACTCTGCCGAGGAGAGCTGGAGCCGGGCGATGGAGACAAAACTCCTCCAACGGCCGTCTCGCCAAAAGCAGAACGGCCCCGACAAGAGCGACAGGGGCGCAGACAGGAGTGACGAGCGCCACGACCACGACCAACCAATGAGAGGGCGAGGATCCTTCCCCACGGCAGGATCCGAGGCAAAGGAGAGGGGATATGCTCTCCAGATGCCGGCCTGGGGAAAAGGCACTTTATAAAGTGCCTTTGCCAGAGCGTGGCCAGAGGAGATCAGGCCAAGGACGCCGCCGCCAAGGAGCCGGCAGCCGGCCGAAGCGTTACCGAAACCTGTAACCAGGCCCCCGTCTATATAAGGGGGCCTGGACCCTTAGCATAGGGGATCCGATCTTCTTCTTCCTCCTCTAGCCGAACAGCTCGAGGAGCACTGTAATCGCTACTACCCAATCAATACGAAGCAGGCAGGAAGTAGGGGTTTACCTCCAACCGGGAGGGCCCTGAACCTGGGTAAACCGAGGTGTCTCTGTTGGCACAATCCCGAGCCGGACCCATCGTCACCAACGTCGAGCCCCTCCGATAAGCCTCCCCATGGCTACTGTCTCCAAATTCCCACGACAGTTGGCGCCCACCGTGGGGCTAAGTGCGGTGGCGAGCGGAGTCAAGTTCCGGTCGGGACCCTCCGCCGAGAAGGTCGCCTCTGGCCTTGTCTGGAGGTTCGGCACCTTCGACTGCGTCGACGACAACTTGGCCCACTTCAAGAACGGCCTCGGCAACGGCGGCTCCTTCCTCGACGTCGGCAGCCACCGCTTCTACGTCGCCAAGCCCTTCCCGGAAGAGGTAACCGATGTGTTTGACCCACTCTGTGACACAGACTCCGACGACGGCGAAAGCAGCGACTTTTGCAACATGGTCGAGGTGCGAGCCCTGGAGGAGGACGGTGGCGGCGGCCTACCGCGCTCCGCGCGCCCGCTGCTCGAACGCCCACCTCCATCGGAACAAGATCTTCCACCTCCAGAGCGGGACGTGCTGGACGCAGCCATCACGGACCTGCGCGCTCCGCTCGACATTTCTGCGGATCCGGTCAAGGCCTCCGAGGATCTGGAGCGGACGCGCCTCAACCTCCTCAAGGAAGCGGTCGACGTCGACGACACCCGCCGGCGTGTCCTCTCCACGATCAACGAGTACAACGTCGCCCACGGCTTCACCCCAGCCGGAGATGGCCCAAGCCGGGCGGGACAAGTTCGTCAGCGAGGCCGCGAGCTGGGCGCGGAGCTGAACCAGGCGGCGCCCTCGGCAAAACTGCCTCCGATCATCAACAAGCCCACATACAGCACGCCTACGAAGAACCTCCGTGCTGCGCGCTACATCACCTCCGAGCTGGACGGACTACAAGGCGAGGACTTGCGGGAAAAGCAAGCCCGGATCCAGGAACTCCTAGACGCCGCCGATCTGCAGCAGCAGGCAATGGAGCCACACGGAGAGGCAAGCGGCACCCGAGGCGAGAACCGTATCGTCGTTGCCGGCCAGAACAAGTCGCATGGAGAAGCTTCGTCGCCAAATCACGGCCCGGCGGAGCACAGCCGGAGCAATCGAGCTCCAGGCAGAGGCGGTGGAAACCACCGCACCCAACACTCCGGCCACCACAGCCGGCAACCTCGAGATCCCGCCGCGGTCACCAGCAAGCCGCGTCACCCTCCTCGGGTGGACATGGCGGACCCGGCGCGCGGCAAGACTGTGGCGCCGGCCCAGCCGGCTCAGGGAGCTGGCCAGGGCGCTCAGGGACATCATCCGGCTCGCTCGCATGTGAGCCAGAGGATTGGAGAACGCGTTGATTCGCCGAAGGACGACGCGCGCCATCGGCTCAACCTGCTGGCGGATTCCAAGTTCGACGAAGAGGAATCCTCGGCGGGACCGGTCTGTTTCGGCCCTCGCATCCGCAACGAGCCTTTCCCGGCCAAGTTCGCGCTCCCACGAGACATGCCCAAATACACCGGGGCGGTGAAGCCGGAGGATTGGCTGTCGGACTACGTCACGGCCGTCGACATCGCGGGCGGCAACAAGAGGACAGCGGTGCGCTACGCGCCGCTCATGCTGACAGGATCGGCCCGGACGTGGCTCAACAGCCTGCCGGCTCTGCAGATCAACTCCTGGCATGATTTCCAAGAGGCGTTCATCAAGAATTTCACGGGGACATACAAGCGACCGCCCCGCCCACGACAGCTGGCCCTCTACAAGCAAGGCCCCGACGAGCCAGATCGTGACTACCTCACGAGATGGTCCGAGCTGCGCAACTCATGCGAAGGGGTGGGCGAGGAGCAAGCCATTGGCTACTTCACGGACGGATGCAGAGAAGGGACCCTGCTAAAGCACAAGCTCCACAGAGCCGAGCCGAAGTCAATGGCGGACTTCATGGCGATAGCGGACAAGTACGCTTCTGCTGATTCCGCAGCAAGAGTGCAATGTGTTGAGCCCGCGCCGGCCGGAAACCAGTCTCAGCCGGCCGCCGGCTCAGGGGGACATCACAACCGTGATCGACATGGCAAGAGGAAAGACGAACGCCGTGACAACAAGTATGGCTCCCAGCAAGTAGCCGCCGTTCAGGGAAGCCCGGGGGCTACGGGTGGAAGCCAGAAGCGCAAAGGAGACAAATTCAGCAAGGACAAGTACACCATCGAGGTGATGCTGGATCAACCTTGCAAGTTCCATAGCGTCTCTGGCAAGCCGGCAGCGCATACCACACGCCAATGCAGCTTCACCAGGGATCTGGGGCAGGGTAACCACCAACTGCCCAGGCCACCGCCGGGCTCGCCGGCTGAAGCGCATGGAAACAAGAACCGGCAGCCGGCCAAAGCAGCAGGGGACTACCCCGAGGAAGCGAATGTGGAGCAATACCATGTATTCACTTCCCAGGTGGAGGAGCCAAAGGATGAACCGTGGTTTGGTGTCGAGGTAAATGCAATCATGCAAGTTGGACCTCAGTACATGCATTGGTCTGACGCGTCGATCACCTGGGGGCGTGAGGACCACCCGCCGCTCATGCCGAGGCCCGGGGGCTATGCGCTAGTCTTGAATCCAATCGTGTTCTCTGAGACGCGCACCTGTCGATTCTCGCGCGTACTCATTGATGGAGGCAGCAGCATCAACCTTCTCTATCGCACTTCGATGGAGAAGCTTGGAATCCCAGAGATCCAACTGAAGCCAACCAAGCTCACCTTCCATGGGATCGTGCCAGGGCACTCGTGTACGCCGATGGGAAGGATTGAGTTGGAGGTGCTGTTTGGCGAGAAGGACAATCATCGTCGCGAGCCAATCTGGTTCGAGGTGGTGGACCTCAACAACCCCTACCACGCGCTGCTGGGACGACCAGCCCTGGCAAAGTTCATGGCAGTGCCACACTACGCCTACTTGAAGATGAAGCTCCCAGGTCCTCGCGGGGTGATCACTGTCACTGGATGCTACAAGAAGTCAATAGAGTGCGCAAGAGCCAGCTCCAAACTAGCGGAGGCTTTGGTCATTGCTGAAGAGAAGCGACAACTGCTGCAAAGGGTGGCGGCAGTCCAGCCGGGCAACCTGGCGACGGGGCTGCCGGCTCCACTCCTCAAGCCGGCGAGCCTGTCCAAGGAAGTTCCGCCCGAAGCGGGCAAGAAGTCAGAGGCTCTTGTCTCGGGGGCTGGCTCCTCCTCGAGGTAGGGGGAAGCATTTCGCAGCTTCGCCTGAGACAAGTCCAAAACCGCTTAAGACCTTCGGCTAAGCCAAGGCAAAAATCTTGTATCTCGAACAAGTGTCGTTGAATAAAAGAAAGTTGGGCGGCATACGGCCGATCCCAGGAAAAAGTGCTCCGAAGTGCCTTTTACCTTTCTAAGCGTTATTCACGGGGGCTGGAAGTCGCCTCCAGTCGGGAGCCGGCAGCCCCAACGAAACGATCCTCTTGTCAGCCGGACGAGTACTGTGTGCGGACCGGACCCCGAGCCTAGCCTCTGCCCCGCGCCATGTGGGATGGAGCCGGCTGGTCACCCACCCAGGAAAACTGCCTAGAGGAAACACTCGCGACCCGACGAATCGAATCCCTTGTCAGACGAACGAGTACCGTGTGCGAACCAGACCCCGAGCCTAACCTCCAGTCCAAGTCGAGGGCGACGGAGCCGGCAGGTCATTCACACTGGAAAATCGCTAAGAGGACAGAACGAGCGCTCACCCCTAACCCATGCGCATTGGTTAAAAGTTATGCGTGAGCTGGACCAAGCCAGACCCCTTATACGCCGAAGTACTACTCCCCATCCCGCGGCGCGCTCCCACCCTAGACCGGCATTCGGCTGTCGGTCCAAGGGAGACCAGCCGGCACCAGGCTGCCGGCTGGGGGTAGAAGGGCCGAAGGATGGGGGGATAAAGGAAAAAGCTGAAAGGGGTCAGGTCAAGTTCGGTTCACAAACAACTGGAGATCAATGCGTAAGAAATTTAGGGAAGAGCGTCACTGGTACACATGAACGAAATGTTGCTAGGCATGACATGAATTCAGTGTGCGTAAAAACAAATAAGAAGACCCTGACACGCTCAGGGGGCGCTTGGCGAGCCAGCCGGCTCCAGTGAAGAAATGTCGCCAGCTTGAGACGCCAGGACAAAGTCGTCGCCGCTGGGGGACGGCGGAATGGAGTGACCAACGGGATCCTCGGGGGCCTTCTGAGGTCTTTCCGCTGAATCGGGCTCTTCGAAGTCCACGCCATCCAAGGATTCGTCACTATCCCCAGAATCGAAAAGCGCCTCGGTCTCGGCACATTAAGCAATGGCGCAGGCGCGCCGGCGAAGCTTAGTTTCGTCAAGGCCTACCAGTCCGCCTTCACGAAGGTTCTCCAGCTGGTCCAGGTTGACGCCTGGATACCAGGAGAGCACGAACTCCAGAGCCTGCTGAGCACCGGCCCGAGCCGCGGACTCCTTCCAGACCTCGAGCCGGTTGGACGCGAGAAGGACCCACTGGAGGAGCGCCCGGATCTCGCCAGGCACCGCCCTCCCCGGCCACAAGGCTTCAAAGACGGAAACGAGGGCTTCGCGCAGATCTTTGCCCAGTTTGGCAGCCGGGTGGAGCCGGCCTTTGGCCAACGCAACCAACTCTCCGGAGGAAAGCTCGGCCTTAGGGTCGCTACGAGGGACGATCCCCTGTTCCGCCCTAAACTCCTTCAGCGCCGTCGCGGCAGACTCGTCGGAGTCAGGGAAGGCTCCTGCAAGGGCAGTCAAAGGGTGAGAGGACGGCAGGAAAGGGCAAAAGCCGAGAAAGGGGGACAGGGGGTATACCACGAAGAGCTTCCTCCAGTCCCAGCAGGCCAGATTGAACCTTACGGTCGCGGGCGCGCCAAACGCCGATCTCCTTTTCAAAACGCTCGCTGTCGAGCCCCCGAAGTGTCTGCAGCTCGGCGATCTGGGCGTCGCGGTTCTCGACCTCGCTCCCCAAAGTTGCGTGAAGCTTTTTCACCTTGCTGTCAAACTCCGCGGAGAGGATTTTCTTCTCTTCGGCCAGCCGACGATCAAACTCCAGCTGCAGCGACGACTCCGCCTCCTGAGCTTTCGCCAGATCAGCTTCCAGCTCCTGAACCTGGACGGCCTGGGCTTGAAGACTCTGAAGCTCCTCGGCATGCTTTTGCTTGAGTGACTCAACAGTGGCGGCCGACACCGAGTCGGCCAACTGGGACTCGAGCGAGGCTATGAGCGATGCAGAGTCTGAAAACGGAGGGATAAGAGAAGGAAGGACAGCAGTAATGTTCTCGAAATAAGGGAGCCCGAGCTCACCTGATAGCTTCTCCAGTTCCTTCTTCAAGTCCTGATACTGGACCTTGCCGTCACGGTACTTGGCCAGCAGCTTCTGAAAGACACTGGCACGAAGCGCGTTCAGTTCCTGCGAAGAACGGAAAGACGGCGACTCTTAGCAAAATTCATTTTCGAGCTAGCTGTCTCTACAGCTACCTCGAAACTCGGGGGCTAGGATGTATAGCAGGAGTCAGAGCTAAAGGCGCAGCACTCACGTTGGTCGCCTGTATAGCGTCAAGGAGTTGGAGGCCGGCGTTCTGAAGCGACCCCTTGGCAGCAGTAAACTGCTTATCCAACTCCGCCAGAGTCGGCTTGCTACCCTGCACCTTGAGCTTCTCTCCGACATCAGCGCTCGAGGCGGTATCCGCCCACTCCTGCTGAAGGCGACTGGCGGAGCTCAGACTGCCAATGTGGGATTCAGCCGCGGCGACAAGAGCTTTCCCACCAAAGGCGCCTTTGGTCACCATCTCAGGGGCTGGCGAGCCATCACCACGTTCGCTCCTTGCCACCCGAGTGGCGAGGAGTCCTGGCGAAGCCCCGCCAGAGCCGAAGGCCGGCTCAAGGAGCGGGGGCTCAGCAATCGCGCCAACCCTCAATCCGGCCGCAGGCACCATAGCTTGCACGCCCGGTACAAGCTCAAGACTGGAAAGAACCTCGGCAGCCGGTACCGAGGTCCCTTCCGTTTCCCCCGCCGCAGCCTCGCGCGTGCTTCCCCGGCTGGGTGAGTCAGGGGAGATGCAAATGGCGGCGACATCCCCCGCTGCAGCGTCGTCGGCAGCAGGAGGCGGGGACAGATCGGCCCCAGCTGGAGCAGCTTCCTCGGCGGGCGTGGGGCTTGCCTCAGGCGAGGCGACTAGGTGGGGAACAGCGCCCACGGGCACCTCCGGACGCGCAGAGTCCTCTGCCCCGGTGTCGCCCGCCACAAGCTTCAACCGCGGGGAGCGACGAACGTCCTCAGTGCGACCCGTTTCTTCCCCGCACGTCCTCTTGCGGCAGGAAGGCTCGGGAGCCGGGGTCGCGATCTCCTTGGAAGCAACGTCAGGAGAAGGTCGGATAGCCGGATCGACAGAAAGAGGCGACCTGCGAAGAAAGCATCCCACAACCAAGTCAATCGGGACCACGACGGAAAAATGAGGATAAGAAGCGAGGAAGCGGGAGCTCACCCGGCTACGGCAATAGCCCGCCGCTTGGCCACCTTCTTCATCTGGGGATGGCGCAGGTCCCGCGCTGCCGGCTCCGTTTTCTTGCGTTTGCCAGCCGGCTCGGAGAGGGCCGGCTGGACCTTCCTCTTGATGCCGACCAGATCACCTCCAGCCTCTTCAAGGTCTGCCGGCTCCGGAGCGGCAGAGCGTCGCTCGGGAGACTTTGGCAGATCCACGATCGGGGGAGCCTGGGCCCCAGCAGCGGCTGCGGCGGCCACGTGGAGAGCTATGCCCTCGAGGGTGGTAGTTGACCCTGCGTCGCCATCGTCATCATCGGACCAATCTCTTAGGAGAGAGGGGCTGGGGAACTTACCGGAGTGGTCGAGGAGTTCACCCGAGTCTTCGAGCTCGTCGTTTCCTTCATCACCCTGGGTGGTGCTGGAGCTCTCAACGGCGGCGTGGGAACTGGCATCCTCCACCTCCTCGGCTTCGTCCCAGACAACTTTATCATCCGATTTGGCTCTGTCAGCGGCAAAGCCGGCTTGGCGCTGAGTCAAATTCTCCGCCGCCTGCAGAGCGAACAAGTTCTGCCCGGACCAAGCGACCAGAGGTCAGTAGACCAGAGTTGCAAAGGAGGGAAAAGTTTGAAGCTAGGACCGGCGAGCTCACCTCAGCAATTGGGTTGTCCCGGTCGTGAGGTTCCAGTCCCCATGTCCACGAGGCTTGAAGCTTCACGTCGGCGATGCGGTTCGCCTTCCGAGCCACCTCCAGTGCTGACAACGCCTTGGAGGAATGTCGAGTAGGATCCCTAGCAGATCCCAGGAAGCACATCTTGTGTGGGCGGCGCTGAAGCGGAGATACGCGGGCGACCAGGAAGGCGAGGAGAAGGTCAGTCGGCTCCAGGCCGCCCTCCGCTTGCAGCGTGGCAACCCGCTGAAGGATCTTCTCCATGTCCGGCGATGGGCGAGTGATACGTTGAAAACGTATCTATAATTTTTGATGCTCCATGCTTGTTTTACACCAATTGCTATATGTTTTGTGTACACTTTGTGATACTTTTATGATTTATTTGGACTAACCTACTAATAGTTGCAAAAGTGCACAATGTTCTTGTTTTACACTTTGATGTGTAGGAATTACCAAGAATACAAGTGGAAACCTTATTGGAGTCAAATTGGGACTTTCTAGAAATCTGTAACAGAACTTTTTTCGAAGATGGTCACGTTACGGGTCGAAGACGGCGTCAAACAGAAAACTCTTCAAATACAAAGTTGTAGGGAATTTCACGGCGAACGTTCTGGACATAAAATTCACCTGATTCTGAGTCCGGACGGCCGAGATAAGCCCACTCCTTTGCAGACCAGGCCTGGGCCGCGCGAGCTATGTGGGAGAAGGCCCTGGTCGTCTCCTGACGACGCCCCTTCGCCTATAAGAAGCCTCGGGACGGAAAACCCTAAAGGATTCGGCAATTTTCCAGAAAGAGTTCCGCAGTTCCGCCGCCACCATCGACGAATTTCGGGGGACAGAAGTCTCTGTTCCGGCACCCTGCCGGGACGGGGAAGTGCCCCCAGAGCCATCTCCATCGGTCTCCATCACCGTCTCCGCCGTCTCCATCGACCTCACCGCCATCTCCATCAACCTTGCTGTCTCCTATGATGAGAAGGGAGTAGTTCATCCCCGGGGCTAAGGGCTCCACCGATAGCTATGTGGTTCACCTCTCTCTCCCATGATGTGATCTTTATGTGATCGTGAGCTTTGTATCATGTTGAACAAGTACATGTTATTATTCAGATATTTTGTGTACTCTAGCAATGTTATTAAAGTAATCTATTCCTCCTGCTATGGTGTAACGGTGACAGTGCGTGCATCATGGTGGTACTTGGTTTAGGCTATGATTGTGATCTCTTGTGGATTATGAGAATAATTATTGCTATGATAGTTTGAGTGATCTATTCCTCCTTTCATGGTATAATGTTGACAGTGTGTGCACCGTGTTAGTACTTGGTTTAAGTTGCAATGATTTCTATCTTGAATTGTGATCTGATTTGGATATCTCTATGAGTGGTGTTTGTCAAGTACTTGATGAACTTTAAGGGGTGCTTCTGTAGCCACTGCACAATGATTAGTGTTATTCAATAGGAGAGTAATTCAGAGTGCCTTAGCAAAGAGAAGTTATTTGTTCAGTCATGTTATATTGTTGGGAGTGTGTCCACTAGTGAAAGTATGATCCCTAGGCCTTGTTTCCAAGCTTTGCATACCGTTTACTTGCTATTTTGTTACTTGTTTGCTCGCAGCGATATTTATTTCACATCACGTTTGCTACTTATAATCATCTATACCGCTTGTATTTTACTATCTCTTCGCCGAACTAGTGCACCTATACATCTGATAAGTGTATTGGGTGTGTTGGGGACACAAGAGACTTTCTGTATCGTAATTGCAGGGTTGCTTGAGAGGGATAGCTTTGACCTCTAACCTCCCTGAGTTCGATAAACCTTGGGTGATCCACTTAAGGGAAACTTGCTGCTGTTCTACAAACCTCTGCACTTGGAGGCCCAACAAGTGTCTACAAGAATAGAAGTGCGTAGACATCAGCGAGGAGGAGCGGCGCTCCAGTTCTCCCGCTCAGGCCCGCCTGCCTCAAAGGGCGGCAAGTTGACATGATCCTCACCTCCCTTCAAGTTCTTCACATAGAAGAAGGAGCGCTGCCACTTCTTGCAGGACTCCTTCCCCTTTATGCCGGGGAAGCTTGCAGACTTGCGGGCGTAGAAGGAGGCCGTGCCGCATATCACCGGAACAGTGTCTGCCGTCTGGGTCTTGAAGAAGATCAGCCGGCGGAACAGCTCGATGTTGGGCCAGATGCCCAAGTACGCCTCGCAAAGGGTTGCGAACGCGGACAGCACCATCATCGCATTCGCTCCGATGTGATGCGGTTGCAAGTGGAAGTAGTCCAGGAATTGGCGCATGAAGCTGCTCACGGGCAGCGCGAAACCCCGGGGGAAATGGTCATAGAAGACCACCGTCTCCCCAGGCGCAGGAGCAGGGACCAGTTCATCGCCGGCGGAGCGGCAGCCCACGAGATCCGCGGGTGGGAGCACTCGGCCCCGGCGCAGTAGCTCGATCTCTTTGTCCTTAACCCAAGAGCCTTCCCAGGATCCCTTTGGCAAGGCGGACGGAGCGGCGCTCTTACCCGCCGCCGAGCCCTTCCCTTTCGGCCGGGAAGCTTTGGGAGCCATCCGGGTGCGGATCTGGATGAACGGAATGGCGGCGGGGCAAACAAGGAACCCTAATCCCCTGAAGGCGAAGCTCGGCAGCCGAGGGTTCTAAGTGGGGCGAATGCGGAAGGAAGAGGAGGAGCGGGCAACCGATGCTCCGTTTCCGAAACGGTCCCTGGTTTAAAAGTAAAGGGAGGAGTCAGTTGCTTATTTCAGCCACGATGGGACGGCAACTGACTCTTCTCATCACGACCCACGATCGTGCAAAGATCGGGCAACCACCGTGGTAGCCGCAAAGGATCGTGGGCCGGGGTCGATTGGGTATGACGCGGCAACGGGCGGCCAGGTGGAGCCTCAGTCCAGCCCTCGAGGGAACAAGTTCCCAGGAAGCGGCGGCCGGGGAACAGCCGTCAGCCGGACCATCACCGGAGCCGGTTCGTCCCGAGACGGCCGGGAAAACTCCGCATGGCCTAGCCTCGATGACTCGATCGACCGAGCCGGACAAGAGATCCTGGGACTTCGACGAGGACGAGCAAGACTTCGGCGAAAAGAAGAACCCGCCGAAGCCCCATGCTAGCCCATGAGACTTCGCCAGTTTCGGGGGCTAGTGTCGTGGGGATGACTTAGGGGGCGCACCACGAGCCAGGCAATATGCCGGCTGGCGTCCCAGGAATCCCCGAGGCTTCGGCGCTAGGAGACCGGCTCCACTCGAGGAGGGCCGGCTGCGCCAGCAGCCGGCTGACAACTCTGCCGAGGAGAGCTAGAGCCGGGCGATGGAGACAAAACTCCTCCAACGGCCGTCTCGCCAAAAGCAGAACGGCCCCGACAAGAGCGACAGGGGCGCAGACAGGAGTGACGAGCGCCACGACCACGACCAACCAATGAGAGGGCGAGGATCCTTCCCCACGGCAGGATCCGAGGCAAAGGAGAGGATGCCGGCCTGGGGAAAAGGCACTTTATAAAGTGCCTTTGCCAGAGCGTGGCCAGAGGAGATCAGGCCAAGGACGCCGCCGCCAAGGAGCCGGCAGCCGGCCGAAGCGTTACCGAAACCTGTAACCAGGCCCCCGTCTATATAAGGGGGCCTGGACCCTTAGCATAGGGGATCCGATCTTCTTCTTCCTCCTCTAGCCGAACAGCTCGAGGAGCACTGTAATCGCTACTACCCAATCAATACGAAGCAGGCAGGAAGTAGGGGTTTACCTCCAACCGGGAGGGCCCTGAACCTGGGTAAACCGAGGTGTCTCTGTTGGCACAATCCCGAGCCGGACCCATCGTCACCAACGTCGAGCCCCTCCGATAAGCCTCCCCATGGCTACTGTCTCCAAATTCCCACGACACCGGCACCATCATCTCCACCCACCCCGTGCACGGCGGCCCCGTGCTGGCGTCGTCGCACCCTCCTCCTCCCAAGGCCGAGGCCGGCTTGTAGAACCTCCGGTGCACGTCGCTTCCTCCTTGCGCTCGGGCGGTGATGCCGTGGTGGATCTCGGAGCGGCGGTCGAGCGCCGGCTGAGATACCTCGAGCCCTTCTCTCTTGACGACGTCGAGGTACCGGACGGGGTCGAAGGCGTCCACCTCGACGTCCTCGTCCCATAGGAAAACGTAGTCGTACGCCGCCACCACGTCCGGGTGCAGGAACCGCTTGGCGAACCACCACTTGGTCTGGCCGCGCGCCGAGACGTGCACGGCGAGGTCGTCCCACTGCTCCTCCCCGGCGCCGTCGTAGTGGAAGAGCATCACCGTGAATCTGTCGGCGGGGAACTTGGAGACGAGCTTGTCCACGGCCGCCTTGTTCTTGATGCCGACCGGGATCGCCAGCAGGCTCTTCGAGGACGGCCCGTGCCGGGCTGCTGCTGCTCTGGGTCGCCGACCATGGACACCATCTCCAGGTCAGACGTGCCGTGCACGATGCCCCTCGGCAGAGCCGAGCCACTCGACGGCTGCTTCTTGGGTTCTTGTTGCTCTGTCGTTCGGCGGGCTACCCGTAATAGTTTACGCGAGATTACGCGTGATCCTGCTGTAAGGTCATGATGATCCTTGTGACGAAGCGTGGCGGCTGTGCCGGAGAGGAATAGTAGCCCGAGGAGGAAGACGAGCAACAATGGCAGCGAGAAGCGATTCTGGGGCGACATGGAACTAGTGCTTCAATGCCGGCCGGCGTGTTAGGTCAAGCGGGGCAAGCGATCGATCACGGGATCGAATTTGTGATGCTGATGTCGCTGCCACCAGGTAGTATATATAGCCATGGTCCCTGGACTTGCACGTAGAGCAATCAGAAACGGTTCTGGAATCCGAGTTGGAAGTTGTCAAGGAATTCACTTGATCATCGTACAGTCCGGATGTGCTCGTCCAGCAATCGGAGATCAAGGCAGAATCGGAGATAAGTTTATTTGTTTCTGCAGAAAAAACCAAAATTCTATATCGGGTACTGTCTCAAGTGGGCCGGCCCAATTATTAGCTCGTCACTCAGGTTTCCCTTTTCAGCTCGCCCTGCTAAAAAAAGTCCCATTATTCTGCCCCTTTTTTTTCAATTTTAAATTATTTGGTGAAATTAAAAAAATTCAGATTCCAAAAATGTTTTAGATTTTTGAAAAAAATTCAGATTTTGAAAATGTTCATATTTGAAAAGTGTTCATATTTGAAAAAGTTTAAATTTGAAAAACTATTCAAACTAAAAAATGTCCCGATTTTAAAATTGTGTATTTGAAAAAGAATGTTCACTGATTTGTAAAAGAATGGTGATTTTTTTAGAAACATTCATGGATTTAAAAAGAATCATGAATTTGAACATGTTCAGAAAAGTTGGAAATGCTCACAATTTTTTTAAAAAAAAAGAAAAAGAGAAGAAAACAAAAACAGAAACAAATAAAAAAGAAAACCAAAATAGTAAAACAAGAAAAAAAACCCAGCTTAAAGCACCTAAAGGTTTCCCAAACCAGCGGAGAAAAAGCTTATGTGGGCCGGCCCACTTATGGAACTAATGCCTGGAAGGATACATGTTGCGTATGTAATGTACGCAACGGATGGTGTATAGGGATTACCCAATGTAAGTATGTGATATGTTAGCTCAATGGAGGGAAGGTGAAAATAGGTCGTGCTCAATGTTAAGGGCCAACATTTGCAATTGCTAGGTTCAACCATTCAACTAATGTAGATTACATTCAGAGACCAATGAAATTTGAGACATAACAATCAAAGCCTACCATCTAAAAGTCGCCAAGTGTTGCCACAACATGTCATTCCATCATTGCACAACCACACATGCATGATCTTAATAGGACCAGACCCAGGGACGGAGGCATGAAAAAGTAATGAGGGGAGCCACACTAAAAGAAAATTATGTTGTCATTTCTTAGGTAGGGCCAAACTGCAAAATAAGCAGTTTTGAATGGGGTGGGGGGGGGGGTTAGCAAGTATATTAGGGGTATACTAATAAAATTCTGCACCTTAGGGGCGATAGGGCCCTTGCTGGTCTCCTGTCTCCGCCACTGACCAAGCCACGCAACTGGAACCATGTTGGTGCAACACATGCTGCCAAGCAATGCCTAGGGACGTCCGTCATCAAGATTGATCACATCACATTGAGAATCCAGATTGCTCACATGGAGAAGAGAGGCTAGTCATGTGGGAAAGCTTAGACAAATGCCAAACAACATGTGCCAACTTAGATAAGTGCCAAGCCCATGCACCAAGCAGAAGTAGAGTCGTCGAATCTATTATAGCATACTCCTTCATGAGCATATGAAGAACTCCAGTCCCTGCACCGAGCGGGAGATGATAGATCACCATTTCTTTATGTGGCTATTCTAAAAAAACATTCACGAACATGATCGTCTGCAACCGTTCTTGCACAAAAGAAAAAAAATCATAAGTGATTGTTTTCTTAACCAATTCAGGAGAACTAATACAATCTTGGGGCTCAAAATTCACATACCACCATTTTATCCTTTGAAATGTCATGAATATTTTTGTTATCTATTACATGTTTCACCTCAATCAATTGTCAATAACCTATAAGTTTCTCGACCACATATATATGCTCAATGCTGTAAATCCTCAACCTCTAAGCAATCCACAGAAATGATAGGGTATCCAATAGGTATTAAGGTTAGGCATGAATTGAAAACCCATGGAATTCCAAATGAATTCCACAACCAATTCCGTGGCAGCCAAACAAGTAATTGTTAGAATCATAAATGAATTCTTTGATTCTAGCCCCAAATGATGGGAGCCAAACGAGCCCTAATAGTACATACTTGGCCCTAAGTCCCTCGACATCTTCTATCTCCCCTACCACACCCCAGATGTTGTGGGTATGTATAATCTATACCTAATAATAAAGGACGCAAGGGTTCCGTGGTTTGGTTTCCTCCAATACTTTTTCTCGGTTTTATCCTCTCATCAAACACTAAATTACCCACTTCTGCCATTGGTAAGTAAAGGAAAAAAAAGATTCGTTTTGTCCACTTTGTGCATGTTTGATCGATAAGATTACGTATACGTACAGGTTACGTATGCCGCACGGACTAGATTTTGAACCCAACTCGAGCAGATGCAAGCCCCACGTGTTCATTTGTACTGTCTGTGTCTCATACTCTTATCCCTATATAATCTACATGACCCTAATTCAATCGCATAGCACCCTGTGGAACAGAAGCAGGCAAGCAGCCGACAAATGACCGGAAGTTTGGAACACAAGTCTCGCGGAAGGAATACGTCGAGGAGCTGGCCCATAGGTCCGCCTAGGGCAGATGTACTTCGTGCTCCCTGGCTAGATGCAACACCGTAGCCTCAGGCTTCAGGAGGTGAACGTCGCGTTGGTACGTCATGCTAATCATCCAGCTTTGGCACGCACGTAAGCAAAGTTCAAATTAAAAGAGCCAAGCTAGCCAGCCGCGCGTACGTCGTCGGGATACTACGAGTCTCCGACGTAACCAGAAACCGATCTCAACCCAATCAGCCGAGCTAGCCCATAATTGGCCTTATGTTTACTCGGTCGTCGCTGATCGGCTCGTCGCATCGCGAGAGGATCGATTAATCATGTTTCCAGCTCGATTGAGATTCTCAGCGCGGAGACGATGGACACGGTCGGACATCGAGCTGGGGAAGGCGATGTTGTCGACCACTGGGAACTCAGAACAGTCCTTCCCGACCTGAGCCCGATCAGTTCAGAGCAATGGCCATATAGCTAGAACAAAGAAGATCCGATCGGTACGTCTACACGCGGAGGAGACGTTCCAGATGGTGGTCCTGATCCCGTCATGTAGCTAACCTGGACCTACTCTCGACAAAACAAACGACGCCATGGTCAAGTTGGCGACCTACTCCTGCCCAAACGCCATTGATGACGTTGTCATGCACTTGCAAGCAACTACCGCCATCGACGACCAGCTGATAAGAGCTACTGGACCTCACACAACTGGCATCGACCGTCAAGCTTCAGGAGTTAGTGTCTCACCGTAGCCTCATGCTTCAGGGCAGATGTACTTTGTTTGGAACCTCTTTATGAGACTCTCGACGATGGTGGCCAGCAATGTCAGGTCTATCACAGTGGTTTCAGAGGAGCATAGTAGAGGAGGCAGTAGCCCGGCGTCTAATGGGGAGCACGCCATGAACATGTAAAAAACACAAATATTTTTATCTTCCCATTGCAACACATCGACATGTTTCCTAGTACTATAAGAGGGTCTTGAATAATCTTGCATGAAATTTTGACAAAATCAAGCAGATCAATCGAAGCCCATGTGTTATAGTGGTCAGCCAGTCAATGGAGAAGAAAAGATAAAAACTAAAGTTGAGGGAAAGCCTAAACTGAAAGAAGCTAGCTAGTCATGGTGGAGGGATGAGAAGGCTTTGCACACCATGGACCATGAAATCCCTTGCCTCTTTAGTCTACTGGAACTTGCAGACCAATAATGACCAAAATACACATCTCATGATCTTTTTCATGGACCCTAGAATGTAAAAGCCCTCCCATGGCCATGTAAACTGTTCACTTTTGCTTCCATAGATTCAAGGTGAGGACACTAGAGCTTCAAGTATTTGTTCGGGGAGCTCTAGATTCTACTCCGATGAACCTAGTCCGAACATGATCGATATTTAGCAAAAGTGGTTTTGTTGTCTTGGGCCGTCAAATATGACTCGAGCCCTCAATCAAGCCTCTCTCGACGCCTTACAAATGTAGGATTAAGCCCCACCGTAACAAAGCAGTCAATCGTATTGAAAAGCATATTTTGTGTAAATTTAGTTATACGGCAACCATCTTCATAAGGTCATCATATAGTCCCCTATATTGTGTCGTACCATATTAGAAAAGATACCTTTTACTCGACTGTTGTTCCATACAACAATACAATGCAGTGCCCACATCTTCATTACCATTCTTTTGATTTCATTATCCCTTATCCACCACTTCCCAACTCTACATACAGCCAATGTCCTATTCCTAAATGTTAGAGTATATCTCTTGTATAGCTGTAGACTTGTGTTTGTATACGGTACCTTGTACCATCGATCCGATCTCTACGATCGATCTGACCGTGCCTTGCACGGCAAGACTTGTAACCCTAACGCTTATATAAAGCCATGAGCTGATCGCCCCAATGTGTGGCGTTTTCCCTCAAACCTCTCTTTGTTACATGGTATCAGACTCCTAAAAACCTAGCCCACCACAAACCAATCTCGCAGCAACCAACCTCGCAGCCGCCGCCATGGGGACGCAGCCCAGCCAGACCTCCTCCGCGATGACATCCGCACTCGCCGACGTCGGCACGGCCGGTGCTCTCGTCTCCGTGCCCTCTCCCGCGGCGCCCTCCTCCCTCAACGTGGCCAGCGTCAAGACGCACGTGCCCGTCGTCCTCGACCTCGCCAAGTCGAACTACTCGAAGTGGCGCATGCTCATCTCCGTCCTCCTCGGCAAGTATGAGCTCTCCGACCACGTCGCCTTCCAGACCGCCGCGGCCGACCGGACCGCCGAGTGGAACCGCGAGGACTTCATCGTCCGCTCCTGGCTCTACGGCTCCATCAGCGACGAGATCCTCGACATCATCATGGCGGAGAACCAAACCACCTTCGACGCCTACATGCTGATCCGCAACCTCTTCCTCGACAATCAGATGACGCGCGCCGTTCACCTCGAAGCCGAGTTCCGCGCGCTCGTTCAGGGCGACCTCTCCATCACCGCCTACTGTCATCGCCTGAAAGCCCTCTCGGACGCTCTGCGTGACGTCGGCCAGCCAGTCACCGACCAAACCTTGGTCTTGACGTGTCTTCGCGGCCTCAACCCACGCTTCTCCGACATCACCACCCTCGTGACGATGCAGACTCCACTGCCCTCGTTCCTGCAGACAAGGTCGCTGCTTCTTCTCCGAGAGACGCAGCTCCAGCACGCCGCTCCGCTCCAGCAGCAAACGGCGCTCTATGGCGCCGGCTACACACCCGGCAACTATGGCCAGGGTTCTGGCTACGGCCAATCCTCCGGCTACGGGCAAGGCTCTGGCTACGGCCAGTCATCCGGCTACGGGCAAGGCTCCAACGGCAACACTAACAATGGTGGCGGCCGGTACCGCGGGAAGAAGAAGAACCCCGCCGGCAACGGCGGGAACTACTACGGCAACAGCGGCAAACCTAGCGGCGGGTACTACCGCGGCCCTGGCGATGCTCGTCCGCCCTCTGTCGGACCATGGGTCTGCTTCAACCCCGCCACCGGCGCGGCCCAGCAGATGCCGGCAGCCTGGCGCCCGGCTGGCGGGCCTGGCGTCCTCGGCCCCCGCCCACCTGCGCCTCCTGCCCCACGTCCGGCCGCCTATGGCCCGACCCAGTACCAGCAGGCGCCGATCCCGTACCAGCAGCCGCCGGTCCCGACTCAGCAGGCCTACACCACCATGCTCGCGCCCCTCCACGGATAGGCATTTGGCACCAATCCGCCGCCCCCAGCAGCACCGCAAGGACCACCAGCTTGGGACTGCTCCGCCCTCATCGCCGCCCTGAACAACGCCGCTGGTACGTCATCGTCATCTGCCCCTGGTGAATGGATCATGGACTCGTGCACCACCTCTCATATGGCCTCCGATCCCGGTACTATTTCTACTCCTATACCACTTTCCTCTCCTTCACATGTCACCGTCGGTAACGGCGTCTCTTTACCTATCACCAATACCGGCCACACCAACCTCTCCCTCTCCGATAAAACTTTTCTCCTAAATAATCTTCTTATTGTTCCTGACTTAGTTAAAAACCTTCTTTCCGTTCGTCAATTTACTATCGACAATCTTGTTTCTATTGAATTTGACCCTTTTGGTTTTTCTATAAAGGATCTTCGCACACGGCACGTGATCAAGCGCTGCAGTAGCTCCGTCCCCCTCTACACCATCTCCACCAACCTGCCGCCCACTCCACATGGACTCATCGCGTCTTCCACCACCCACGAGCTTTGGCATCGCCGTCTAGGACACCCGGGTCGTGACGTCATGTCACATTTATCTAGCAAGTTTTCAATTCCATGTAATAATGCACACTCTCCGTTGTGCCATGCGTGTCAGTTGGGCAAACATGTTCGGTTGCCTTTTTCTAGGTCTAAAACCATTTGTGTCACTCCCTTTCAGTTAATTCACTGTGATTTGTGGACATCTCCTGTTCTTAGCAATTCTGGTCTTAAATATTATCTCGTTATTGTTGATGACTTTTCTCACTATATGTGGACCTTTCCTCTTCGAAGGAAATCTGACACAACAGACACAATTCTCAATTTCATTGCTTACGCACGCACCCAGTTTAATCTTCCTCTTGTCGCCATGCAAGCTGACAATGGCACTGAGTTTATTAACTCAACCATCACGACTTACTTTTCCAAGCACGGCATCCACCTTCGTCTCTCTTGCCCATATACTTCTCAACAAAACGGCAAGGCCGAGCGCGCCATCCATACTCTTAATGACATCACACGCACCCTTCTTTTTCAAGCACACATGCCGCCGTCCTATTGGGCCGAAGCTCTCTCCGCTGCCACTTTCCTTCTCAATATCCGCCCTTGTCAAGCCATAAACTTCTCCATACCACATGAGCTTCTTTATCCTACACCCACACCATACTCTGACCTCCGCGTCTTCGGCTGTTTGTGTTACCCTAACCTCTCCGCCACCGCCTCACACAAACTATCTCCCCGTTCCAGTGCGTGTGTGTTCCTCGGATATCCCGCCTCCCATCGCGGCTATCGATGTCTAGACCTCAGTACCCGGCGCATCATTACCTCTCGTCACGTTATTTTTTACGAAACCACCTTCCCTTTTGCTCAGGATACTCCTCAACCCACTACGGATTCCTTTGATTTCCTACTTGACCTAGCAGCTACCGAGCCACCTCCATACTCCGCTGCCCCTTCATCGCGCGCCTCGTCTTCCGTGTCTCCATGCACGACTCCTGCGCGCATGCACACTCCCGAGCCAGCCTCGCCTCCACCTGCGCCTAGTCCTCCCGCCTCGCCACCTCCATCGGCCGGACCTCCTTCCCAGCCCACCAACACCCACACTATGGTCACCCGTGCCAAACACGGCATCCACATACCTGCTCGTGAGCGTCTAAACTTGTCCGCCATTGAGTCCACTGTTTCTCCCATACCTAAAACCTATCGGTCCGCGTTACATGATCCTCACTGGCGCGCAGCTATGACTGATGAATATACTGCTCTAATGCAAAACCGTACATGGACTCTTGTCCCATGCCCGGCTGGTGCTAATGTTGTTTCAGGTAAATGGATCTTCAAGCATAAGTTTGGCTCCGATGGTGGTCTCACGCGCTACAAAGCGCGCTGGGTGGTTCGTGGCTTCTCACAGCAGCCCGGTGTCGATTTCGATGAGACTTTTAGTCCCGTCGTCAAACCGGCGACCATTCGTGTCGTTCTCGGCATTGCTACCTCTCGGGCCTGGCCGATTCATCAGCTTGACGTCAAGAATGCTTTTCTACATGGCACACTTGACGAGGAGGTCTACTGTCAGCAACCCCTAGGTTTTCTTGACTTGTCTCATCCTGACTACGTCTGCCGCCTGCACAAATCTCTCTATGGCCTCAAGCAGGCGCCCCGAGCTTGGTACCAGCGGTTTGCTGTCTATGCACACAGAGTTGGTTTTGTTGCTTCTCAGTCGGACGTGTCCCTCTTTGTCATGCGTCATGGTGCTGCTATTGCCTACTTACTGATCTATGTTGATGACATCATCCTCACCGCTTCGACTCCTGAGCTTCTGCAGCATGTCACTCAGCTTCTTCACCGTGAGTTCTCTATGACGGATCTCGGCGACCTCTCTTACTTCCTTGGGATTTCTGTGACTCGATCACCTACGGGGATGCTTCTTTATCAGCGCCAGTATGCCCTTGATTTGCTTCAGCGTGCCGGCATGCTCGATTGCAACCCATGTGCTACACCCATCGATACTCGATGTAAGCTCTCCGCCGACGAGGGTCCTCTACTATCTGATCCTACAGAGTACCGGAGTTTTGCAGGCACCTTGCAGTACATCACGTTGACTCGTCCTGACATTGCACATGCTGTTCAGCAGGCCTGTTTATATATGCATGCTCCCCGGGAACCGCATCTCAACTTGGTGAAGCGCATTCTTCGCTATCTCAAGGGAACCCTGGATCTCGGACTTCGCCTGCATGCTACTCCTGCTACTTCTCTCACCGCATATTCTGATGCTGACTGGGCTGGCTGTCCTGACACTCGTCGTTCTACTTCGGGATATTGCATCTATCTTGGCGATAATCTCGTCTCCTGGTCATCTAAACGCCAGGCTACCGTCTCCCGCTCTAGTGCTGAAGCGAAATACCGGGCAGTTGCTCATGCCGTCTCGGAGTGTTGTTGGCTGCGACAATTACTCCAAGAGCTTCATCATCCCCTCCAGGCTGCGACCATCGTCTTCTGTGACAATGTTAGTGCGGTCTACATGGCTTCTAATCCTGTTCAGCACAGCCGCACCAAGCATATAGAGATTGATATCCACTTCGTTCGGGAAAAGGTCTCTCTTGGTCACATCCGAGTTCTTCATGTTCCCTCGTCTCGCCAGTTCGCCGACATCATGACGAAGGGATTACCCTCGCCGCTCTTCCTGGATTTTCGGTACAGTTTATGCGTTCGTCCACCCGACGCATCAACAGCGGGGGGATGTTAGAGTATATCTCTTGTATAGCTGTAGACTTGTGTTTGTATACGGTACCTTGTACCATCGATCCGATCTCTACGATCGATCTGACCGTGCCTTGCATGGCAAGACTTGTAACCCTAACGCTTATATAAAGCCATGAGCTGATCGCCCCAATGTGTGGCGTTTTCCCTCAAACCTCTCTTTGTTACACTAAACATATGTCGGCCTCCTCATATTTCGCCTCACAACCCTCGCAACATCATCGAGTGACAAGCACCTCCCTTTTCCGAACATGTTGTGGTCGTGACAGCCTTCTCCACCTCTTAGGTGGCGACAGGCACGAGGGCGGTGTTTTCATCATCCTCGGCACAATGGCAGACTTTCACTAGAAGTGTTGGTGGCACCCTTCGATCTCCTCTATGCCATGGCGGCGTAAGATAAAAGATGAGTGGATTATGTACAAGATGGACAATCTTACCTTTCATATCTTGGGGGATGAATGAAGATCTAGGACGGCCAAAAAATACTAATAAAACAACGATAAACTAAAGCCACATAGCTATGGACGTCCGGGGCTTATCTGGATCGTCCAAACCGTACGTTGAGATTCAAACTGTTGACTTTCTCGGAGATGGCAGTCCCTCGCTTATTGCGGTGTTAGTTCTTGCCTGGGATTTGCCTCACCGCACCGCTGCCAAACATACCGTCCTCACCTGCGTCCAACTAGGTCTCCAATATCCAGAACACAGACCACATCCGCCGCCCTCTACCGCCCGCGCATCGCCGCCCTCTGCCGCCCGCGCATCGCCGCCCGCGCTGCGCCGCCGTACACCGCCGCGATTCACTGCCTTCCAGCGCTCCCGATTCGCCGCCCATCCACTTCCCATCACCGCTCGTGCTTGGCCGCCTTCCAGCTCTCACTGTTCGCCGCGTTCCGCCGCTCGCCACCGCCTGCGACTCGCCGCAACCCACCGCACGCATCGACCTAGCTTCGCTCCACCCCATAGAGGAAGATGGCAAGCAGTGCGTCCGGTTCGAGCTCCCACTCCTTCTTCTCAACCCAGGCCGGCCTGGCTCCCCCGATCCAGTGTGTCGGTGATTTTTGGTACTAGCAGATGGATGAAAAGATGTCAATTAAGGCGAGCGCGGACATGGCGCTGCAGGAGGTTACAGACGCCGTCTTCACCGTTGCGCCGTCGGGGGCCCAGCACCTCGTCGGGGCCTTCGTCCACGCCCTGGTAGCCAGCATCAGAAGATGAGTCACCGGCATCTAGTTCGGCCTCCACGGCTCCGAGCTGTACGACGCCACCGACGATGTTGTCAGCGACATGCTCCGCCTCGCCGCGATCAACATAATCACGCTGCAGCTATATTTCAGAGTTACTGAATGTTAACTGGCTTCAACCCGGAAACATGCATCTTCCAGGCAAAATCTAACCTCTTCTTGATCAAGCAGCAGAACAATTTGGTCCTGCACCCCTCCTCCACGGACCTCCTGCCCATGGTTGCCCCGGCCGCCGTCTCCAACGCTCAGGTCGTCGTCTGCGACGTAGCCGTGGACATGGACACAATTTAATTTTATACAGACTGAACGCTAGTGTGTGACCTGAATGCAAACTGTATCGAAACTGGATGAACTGAACCATCTAAAGGACTTGCCGCTGCCGGCGCAAAAATTCTTTCGTTTTTAAGCCACAGTACCGCAGTTCGTGTCCATCAAACAAGTATGGAGAGGGTCAATGATACAAAATAACAACACACATTTCTTGCCCAGAACATGGCACATTTTTCATGCCGAGAAAGTGACATTGTAGTTTTGACCGATGCACAAAATAATTAAGCTGACAAAATGACAAAAAGTGTCTTTTCCTTCCGACACAATAATATAGTTCAGGTTCAACCAAAATAACTCACTAGTACAGATCAACTTCACCAAAATATCTCAAACTTGTCTGTTACAGGATACCAAGCAATTCTGAATTTACCTAAACAAAATTTCAATGTTACACACCAGCAAGCATGGAAAGATTTGAACCGGTCAATGACAACGATAACTAAACCAATAAAATGTTACTCAGAAAAGTAAGCAAGGACAATGTCCGCCTTTTTTTGGGTAGAAAAGTGTTTTCAGCACCCTTCATCGGAATCTTCATATTCTTCAACAACGGGAGTTTTCATGGGACACTGGTTCTTCTTATGCCCAGGCAGCCCGCAGCTGCTGCATTTTGCCCGTTTCCTCTTCTGATTCCCCGCATCTTGATTTCCAGGACAGTTTGTCGCCGTGTGGTGGGGACTTCTGCATTTAGAGCAGAATTAAGATTGCCGGACATATCCTGGTCTAGGTACAGAATGCTTCTTCTTCCTCTTTGGTTCCAGTGGTGAAAGGAACATATTCTACCTTGGTCGCCCTCTCTTCCTTGCAATTAGCGGCGCCCTGATCGAGGACAGATCTTCACAGGTCATTCCAGCCCTAGCACCAATATCGCTTGCCGGCCTGCAGGTGGGAAGCTGCTGCCCTTTTGTCGTTCGCTTGCTGCATGATTTTTAGAACAAAGAACCAAATCAGAATTTGTGATACCCGGGAAAGAAATTTCTTTTTTTACTTTTTCAATGGATACACATGGATACGAGATTTTCTGTTTTGGTTTTGGACACTAATCAAGGCAACAAAGCTACATGTTTCTTGTATCAAAATGAACGGATGCTCCTAGCTCCGAAATTTAGAACATTTTGTACCAAAAGAATAGCATGAACGGATGCTCCTAGCTCCGAATTTTAAAACATTTTATACCAAAAGAATAGCATGAACGGATGCTCCTAGCTCCGAATTTTAGAACATTTTGTACCAAAAGAATAGCATGATACAAAACATGGTGTGGCTACATGTACTGCACTGCTAACCTTCCTAACCTTTTTCTGTTCTAAAAAAGCATGGCTTTTTATCAAGAAACATAAAACATGTACTGCAGTACAGCATGCCACAGATCGCCACAAAGCGACACCCCCATAAGTTATATTCTCTATTATTTGATGTAACAGAGCTATTTATCAAGGAAACCTGACACAAATTTGATAATACTACAGATAAATTTCTCTGTTATTCTGCCATTTTTCCCTGCACATACATGGGTGTTGCAGTGTGTTACGGAAAGAATCAGTTTTCTGGAGCAGCTCACAATGCAACAGTTCGTGCGAGTCAGTACATGAGCTCGTATGAAGCAAAACTGTTTCTTAGTAAGGACACCAGCTGATGTAAGGGGCTACATTGGCTAAAAGTTGAAAAACCAGAACATACAACATACGAACCCATCAGATGCTTGCAGCTAGAAGAATCTAAACAATGAAGAAATCTTATAGGATTTTTTCTTAGATAGTAGAGTAGTGCTTACCATGTGACATATAGCGATGGAGGAGGGACGTATACTCTTGGCCTCTCAGGAGCTACAGCTTGTTGCATCTCGTCGGCAAAAGAATTAGCGGCTGCAGCATATACCTCACCATCAATTGAACCCTCGTCATCAATTAGGATTGGTTCCGGGCAGCCATCAGAGGAAGAAGTTGGCGGGCCATCCTGGGACCAGAACAGGACCGGGCCGTCCTCAAAAGGATCTGGTGGCGCACCGTCCCATCTTGCTACTCGTCCTGCTCGAAGGCATCTTCCTCCCTGTCGTCTTCCTCCGATCCAGTGCCCCCTCTCTCGGAGGGCGAGCCGCCGGAGCCAGATTCACCATCATACACCACCCCTCCGAGACGATTTGGAATCTATCGCCTGGCAAGATCAACTCGTCTGCGGCTACACTGCATCAAGGAAGAGGAGCAAATGGAAAAGTTAATTTTCTCAGATCTCGAACTGGAATCTGCTCGGGGGGGGGGGGGGGGGGGGGGCGCTCAGGAGGAAAAGAGGGAGAAACCACCGCAGGAATGCCGGCTCGGAGACCCTCTGAAGAACCTCCGTGAAAGCTTCCAATCCCATCCATGGCGGAGCTTTAGCCGCCTGGGGGAGACGGCAGTGGACGACACAGCCGGAGGAAGAAAGTAGTAACGCGTCCAAAGTGTACTTACGGTACCGCTTGGGCAGTTCTCAGTGTTTAGCCTACAACGAGAGTCGCGCGTGAGGCACAGAATATCGCGAATCTCCAATCAACCTACGGCCATGATAAGCCCGGGACGTCCAAAAGGATGTGGAAAAACTGCATTCAATAAAACAAGTTTTGTAAAGCGTGGATGTGAGGATCGACGTCCCCGCCGTTCGATCGTGCACGCGACGTGACACAAGAGGAGGGTGTCCGTCCCCATCAACCATCCACCACAGCATCACAACACCGTACCTAATTCTTGTTTTACTCCAAGGTTAATCCGGTTCATGCCAACCTTACCAAAAGCACAACGAATAATCACCAAACACGTTTCATGGTGAATCAACCACGCCAAAACCAAAACGTCGTAACACTCACGAAACTGCGCGAAGACACATCTAGTACCAAACAAGCATGTTTACAGTAGGGCGTCACTTGCCGCCGGCGACGAACTCGGCGATGCGTGTCATGAGGTCGCGCGCGTCGTCGAATCCAGGGAAGAGGAAGAAGGCGTGGATGCCGTCGGGGTACTCCAGCAACGTGACGTCCTTGCCGCTGCCCAGCAGCATCTCGTGGTACCGCCTCTGCCAGTCCTGCAGCGGGTCGTAGCCGCCGATGACGAGCAGCACCGGCGGGAACGCCGGCGAGTCCACGCCGCCGGCCGCCTCAGGGGAGACGCAGCACGCGGCCTCGTGGGAACGGTCGGCGCCGGGCGGGAGGAACGCGCGCCACATCCAGTCGGTGCGGGAGACGGACACGATCGGCGCGCCGTCGAGGCGGAGCTCGGCCGGCGTCCGCTCCTCTCCGCCGAAGAAGGGCTGGACGGCGATGACGCCGGCGAGCCGGACGTTCTTGAACGATGCGACGTCCGCGGAGTACCGCCTCGCGACGTGGTGACAGATGTTGCCGCCGGCGCTGTCCCCGGCGAGGAAGCAGCGCGAGGCGTCGAGCGGCACGTCGGCGGGGTGGTTCTTGGGGTCGTCGAGGAAGCGGAGGGCGGCGACGCCGTCGTCGTAGGGCGCCGGGAAGCGGTGCTCCGGGGAGCGGCGGTAGTCTACGGAGAGCACGGCGGCCGAGGCGTAGCGCGCGATCCGCCGGCACACGGCGTCGTAGGCCAGGGACGCGTTGGAGAGGAACGCGAACCCGCCGCCGTGGAAGAAGACGATCACGGGGAGAGGCGCGGCCGGGGCCGCGGCCGCCGGGTGGAAGAGGCGGGCGTGGAGGCGGAGGGCCGGGTCGATGACGACGTCGCGGGAGGCGACGCCGCGGCACGGGGAGGAGATGGCCGGGACGCGCGGGTCGAGTAATGAGAGCACGCGGCGGTTCACGGTACCGTCGGCGCGCCGGGTTGCGTCCGATACGTAGTCGACGACCTTGAGGGACAGGCGCATGATGCGCGACATCGGCGGCTTCGGCTTGCTCCGCGGCGCAGGCTCCTCTGCCATTGTCGGAGTTTACGTCGTTGGTCTCTCCAGTTCTTGCTGCCTGGCTTAATCCCGTGTGTGTATTTGTAGTAGTCGGGTACTCGTGTCGTGTGGGTTTGAGATGAGAGTTGCTACTTGCTATCGCTCTCGTGAGCACTGGTTTTCCTACTGCCAATGAATGGTGCCTTGTTGAATTTTGATTGTATATTTTGCACCGGCAGGCACAAAGGCAACATTGCAGCAACCATAGCGCATTATCAAATTGTTGAGTAAAAATTTCATGAGAGGTGAATTTTCTGAAGTACAGTCTCACAGCCACTGTTATGTTTCGTCTTCTCTTCTCCATCCCTGCTCCGGAAGTTTTGTTTTCAAATTTCACGTTCCAAAGATTAAAGAGAAACATTTGTAATATGATTGTGCTCTTCACGCCATTCAAGAACACATGGACTCGAGAAATGTACTATGCAAATATTAAACTATGTACCCTTGAATAAAAGCTTGCTTTGCAAATGGTTATGGAAGGTGAAAAATAGTAAGGGTACTTGACAGCTACTGATAAGAAAATATCTACATATAATCAGGTGATGGCCAATGCAACTAGTGGATCTGGGTGCTCTCACTTTTGGCAAATTTGATGGGAGTAAATGGCATCTTCCAACAATATGCTAAAATAAATAATTCTAAATGACGGGAAGAAAACTCTGTCCTAGGAAGATCGATGGGTTGAAAACATATCTTTAGCTTTTCACTTCCATAGATTATACAACCTGACCTTTAGGAAAATTCTGACTGTTCATGATGTCAAGCATAATGGCTGGGGAGTGACTAGATTCAGAAGACGTTATATGGGGAAACTAGGGCTCAATGGGAAGAGATCAAAAACCTAGGTAGACGGAGTGCAGCTCAATGATTAAAAAGATATAGTTAGATGGAAGATTGGGCGCTCTGATAACTTTAAGTCAAGGATTTGTATTTGCAATTAAGGTCGATAGGAGTTTACCCTCACAAAATTAATCTAGGCTGGTGGCAAAAATCTGTATACTGACTGAGGACAATTTGTTGAAGAGAGGAGGAACTGAGTATTCTCAGTGTCACTTTTGTGATGCAGATGAAAGGTGAAGCATTTACTGTTTGATTGTACCTTTGCTAGGTTTGTCTGGCAAATGGTGGCATGTGCTTTTAACTTGGTTAGGCCTCCAGAGAGTCCAGGTGACCAGCTGGGAGTTTGGTATAGCTCCTCCCCAGCATCACAGAGGAATGTCCTCTGTGGGTGTGTAGCTTTTTGCTGAACAACCTAGAAAAAATGAAATGATGCTTGCTTCAACAGGAAAATCTCAGATGATCCCACTAACACAATATATAGGTTGTGCAACATTTTTAACTACTGGGTGATTTTGCAGAAAAACCCAAGATAGAGAAAGCCTTGAGGAGGATGCAAGAGAAGCTGAAGAAGGTGGCCAGGGAGGTGTATTCGAGAGTTCATGGATGGGCTCCGATAACGCTGCAGATCACTAGTTCCTGATGTCATCCGAGATTTATCTTGGCTACTTTTGCTTGGTATTTGATGTTGTTGCTCCAGGAGTGCTGTGTGTTTGTGTGGTGCAAATATCTGGGATAGGAGCCATGTGAGACCTTCGATCCGGTTTTAGGATGTAGGATAACGGTACTTTTTCCCTAGTAGACCTAGGTTTATCGAACTTGGGGAAGCTATTGCTTGGTGCTAAAGGTTACATTATTTTCACTTACTAGTTTGGTCGTCTGTCTGTTCCCAAACCGTTACTATATTGTTTTGTGTGTGTGTCGATGGATGGAGAATAGGCCATGGGCATAGGGTTCACCTGCAGCTGTGCATGCATAAGGGCAAAGATAATAATAAGCACAACATGTATTATAGGCTAAATATTGTTAAATAGTATGGGCGGCACATCCATATAATCTACTAGTTTTACGGAGCTACATATGCCAGTAGACTTCTAGTCCTACTACTATCCCACAGCAGTCCTGTCTAGGAAGCAGTAATTAAGTAAAACAGACTAGAGCATTACGATTTGTGACATTGCCATGATCCCAAGTGGATCTCAGATCCTCTAATCTATTACCCCTTCTGTCACTGGGATTCGATCTAGAGGGCGAAGCACCACTCATACCTCCTTATTACCTTGATCAATCCTTGGATCTTGTGTACCTGACAAGACTTTGGATCGAGGCAACGAGATGATAGACAGGTGAAATAACACATTCATACTCAACACAATATCCCCATAAAGATTAGATCATGCACATAATCGCTGTGAGGCTTCACCGAGCCCGCAGCCCGTGAGAACTACTCACTCATAACGAGATCAAAGATAGAGAACATTGTATAGATGAATTCAATAACAATATGAAATATCCTTACAATATTGCCAATCGTGGAGATCGAGATTACAAGTAGATGGCTATGGCTATGAGGTGGAGGAATGGATGGCGATGGTGACGGCGGTAGGACTCCTTTCCCTCTGTGTGATGTGGTGATCTTTGTATCTCCCACTGCCGCTTGACTATCTCTTTGTGGCGCCTGAGGATCGATTTATGAACAGACTCATTCACGAAAGTCGCTAGGTTTAATGTGGCGAAGGCGGTGGACACCAATACGAGCGGGTCATGCCCGTATGGCTGCCCGTTAAAGTTTCTGGAGGTCAGCGAGCCCTTTGACTTTGGTGTATTAGAAACTCATAATTCTTCATTAATTCTCCCAGATTTCATCATTAAAAGGTGTATTCTTGAAAGGAAACATTTAAAGAGAAGAGTTCCACGCTCGGTGGTAATTAGTTATTAATGGCAAAGGATTGAGAGATATTTCATCATTTTCATGACAAATATGAGATTTAAACTAAATGTATAGATGTTGTATTATGCAGCTATCACCATGCATGTTGAATCAAAACGACGCGAGTTGATGTTTGTTTCCCTGAGTGAGTGTGCTAGGGGTTAACTTGATTGGGGTCTATCCCCTGTTTTTCTTTTCTTTAGCCTTTTGTTTTGTTTGTAATAACTTTGTGGCGGTTTCTTTAATGAAAATCGATGGGGATCGAGAACCCGTTTGGTAAAAAAAAATGTACCCTTGAATGTTTACGAATTCTATGGATTGTATTTTGTAATTTTTACTCAATTTGAGGTAAAAAAAATAAATTCCAAATGGTCAAAACTAAAATTAGCTCCATGGTTCGACAAAGAAATTGCGCTATAAGTGCTTCCGGGCTAACTGGATTTCCTAGAACAAGGTGATTTGTGATCAAAATAGAAGAGTTTTTGTCATCCGAACTAGGTTAACTTTCACGTGTGCTGGTTTGCTATGATATTAGGCACCGTTTCCGAAATAGGAGTTCAGTAAAGCTACAGCTCAAGGGATCCAACCATGTACTCTATTTGTTGCTGAAAAAAATGCCTATAACTAAGGTAGTAGGCCGTAGTGAAAGGACTCTTTGCCTCTACTAGCTGGAGCACCTGCAAGGTCACCGTTAGTGAAGCGCCCACGGCCGCCCCTCCCCTTCTCCTCGGTGGCCGGCGCTGCCCCTCCCTATCTCCTCCTCCTCCGCGGCCGGCGCCGCCCCTCCTGAAATATGCGGAAGGCCCGAGCTGCGCCGCCCCTCCTCAGCCATGGCATCAGCGAGCTCCGGTAGGAAGGGATCCGGGCGCGTCCTCCTGAGATCTCCGTTGCCGCACGCACCCAAGTTCCTAGTCGGGAGCCCACCGGCGGCGACAGCCCGATCCTACAGCTCGTCGGGATCTTGCGGGAGTAGCTGCGCGCGCTGAATCCACGCCTCTCCGGTGGCCGGCGGTACATCTCTGGTGGGCATGCTTGATCTCGTCGGGAGAGAGAGGAGAATAGAGGGGAGAGAGAGAGTGTGGTGTCACTGGCAGTGGGCTAGGTCGGACACGGGACGCAGACGAGCGGACAGGCGGAGCTGTTCGGGACGACCCAAACTCGCCCCAAATGTCCTCCTGAAATGGCTCGGGTGCGGACAGATTGTCCGTTTGGGTAGCCCCTCTATAAGCACTTTTGTCCATTTTTTTATCCGCCCGACACATTTGGACACGCGGTGTCCGTTTGGGTAGCCCCGGCTGGAGATGCCCCAAGGACGTGAAGGTGCACACAAATCTTCTCTCTCTTTTTTTCAGCTGTTGCTTTTCCTTTTCTTTTGCGTTTCTCCTTTTTGTTTTCATTCATTTTATTTTTAATTTAAAATTTTGAATTTTTTTAAATCTTTATCTTTAAAAATCATGGTCATATTTTAAACCATTTAGTCCCGGTTGGTAACACCAACCGGGACTAAAGGTCATTTTGTCATTTTTAAATATTTTCAAAAAAAGTTTCAGATTATTTTCGATTTTCTTAAATTTTTCTATTTTCGGATTTTTGATTTGTTTGACAGTTTCCCCTCTAATCCCCTCTAATCTCTAATCATCACCCCTATTCTTCATGTCAAAGTATATACTCGTGGTTCCACTTCCTGGCAGGTCACCCATCCTCACACTGCTCCACATTCAGCACGCTTAACTTCTACATTCCTTCTCTACTAGCTTTCAAGACTGCGCTCGCGACTTCTTGATAATATTATGCTATGAATTGTATTAACCCTTAGACTTTGATAAACATAATTTTACTTTTTTGAATTCTAAATAATTTAAAAAATAAGCAACAATGATTAAGTAATAATGAGCATCAATAAATTTCAAATAATCTTTATGCATAATTTAAATATTAATTTTAAAACTCAAAATATTCAAAAAAAACAAAATATTCAAAAAACTTTAAAAATTCCAAAATTAATAAAAAACTTCAAAATAACTAAAAAGTGGAAGAAACAACTAAAGAAATTAAAAAATCCTTTAAAAAATCTTTTTTTCTCATTTTTCTAACAAAAACTAAAATCTTCCTGCTTTCATATTTCCCTTTGGAATTTTGAGAAATAAGAAATTGTGTAAACGGCCGTAGGCCATTGAAATCGGATGTAAAATTTTGTGTAGATAATTTTTCATATATTATACGTTTTTTTTTAGTCCGTATGCAAAAGTTAGAGCCGTTTTAATTTGGAACAACCTTTTTTTGCAAAAAAAATCAAATTTCAAATTTTCAAATTTTCCATAAAAGTTAGTTGCATGAGGTACATGCATGTCAAAGGATTTTGAAATTTGAAGTTTTTATCATTTTGGTAGGCATGAGAGGAAAATTGGGGGAGACCCTTTAGTCCGGGTTGGTAACACCAATCGGGACTAAAGGGTGGGGCTTTAGTCCCGGTTGGAGGTACCAACTGGGACTAAAGGTCACTAACCCTTTAGTCCCGGTTCGTATCTCCAACCGGGACTAAAGGTCCAATTTAAACCGGGACTAAAGATTTCTGACCCACATAGCCTTTTGAACCGGAACTAATGTGAGCATTAGTCCCGGATCAAAACACAACCGGGACTAAAGCTCAAATTCGTTCTGGACATTAGGCCTGTTTTCTACTAGTAATATTTTGCTTATACCTAACCATACACTATAAACTACTATCAAAACATATCTTTCACCATTTGCTTTAGATATATCTGACATATCTAAAGATATTTTAACACTCGTGCCGTGCGAGAAAAATTGCAGCACACAAATCTATAATTTGATATTGTAAAACTTTCATACACTTCAGTAAATTGGTTTAAGGATCCACTAAAGTGGAAATATCTCGAAAAACCTACCATTTATTACAAAATAATGTTTCACTTTTCTACACTGCAAGTGTATTTTGTGCAACAAAATGCGCCATGATATTTATTTACAGACTACTAGATGTGCTATGCTATGCTAACTAAGTTATAGAATAATATACTAGCAAAATTGTAGTTTGATGAAAAAGCATAGATATGTATAAATGTTTAGTATAAATATTATTTACTTAAAATCACTTGTCTAAACTAGTCATTGAGAATCAAAGCGGTTATAGCCTCAATGTGACAAGATCAATGTTTGTAATAGTAGACTTATTTATGTCATATTCGTGGTGTTTGTGTATTCTGTAATCTTCTACGAGTGGAAGGCAAACTGGTTAATGAACAGATCGCTTGTCTTGTGTGCTGCTTAGTATATCACTGGTCCTAACAGATGAGTTCACTTGTCAAACTTCCCTTTCCTGTTTGTATTTCATTGTTCGAGAATCATCCTTCACGCTGGCGCTGTTAGAATTAGATGAATTGGCATTAATTTGTGGAAATAGTTAGCAGAGGACATTTTAGTTTTGGGAAAAACTGGTTGAGGTTCAGGCAAGTATCAGCGAATCGTCATCTTGCCATATCGCGAGCCCACTTCTTTATCAAGATCCATTTCAGAGAGGGGGTGTGGTTTATGCCGGTGAGGAGAGGAGCATCATGAGTTATGCTGCAATGCCTCATTTCCTGCGCTTTCCAAAGCATGCAACCGTGAGACATGTTGCTCCTGTTGTTGCCTAGCTATATGGAAACACGAGGCCACTGAGTTGAGGTTCAGGCAAGCATCAGCGACTCGTCATCTTGCCATATCGCGAGCCCACTTGTTTGTCAAGATCCATTTCAGAGAGGGGGTGTGGTTTCTGGCGGTGAGGAGAGGGGCATCATGAGTTATGCCGCAATGTCTCGTTTCCTGCGCTTTCCAAAGCGTGCAACCGCGAGACATGTTGCGCTTGTTGTTGCCTAGCTATATGGAAACGCTTGGTTTGGAGGTTTCCAACGAGCTAGTTTTGGCTTGATTTAACACTCGTGCCGTGCGAGAAAAATTGCAGCCCAAATAACTAAACGTATAAATTTGGGCTCCTTAGATGCGAAAAATGACTCCATGGGTTACCAAACAAGCTCTTGGGGAAGGAACCACTCCATACAGATCAAATTGCTTGTCCTAAAGGTTCAAGGTGGTTGGTTGTTGGACAATGTAGGTGCACTTGGAACTGCACCACAACATGGCCCCTCACTTGATGGATTACTAGCCTACATCCTAACTACTCCCTCTGCTTCATAATTCTTGACATTGATTTAGATGTATCTAATTATAAAATGTGTCTAGATACGGCTAGAATGGAGGGAGTAGTGTTTATGACAACGTGAATGCCGCTAACCACTTGATTAGCATTTATGAATGAGGTGGCATGTGACCTGTCCTTCTGCATTCTGATAAGTTTTGGTGGAGGTGTGACAGGGCCATCCTTCCAACGATGGCGACAACGGCAATGGCGCACCTCCGCGGTAGGTAATGGCGTGATGGAAACCTCCAAACGACATCATCAGAACTGATACCAAAAATTCACGGCAATGGCATCTTGCATGTTGTTGAATTGATACAAAAAATTCATTCTCATCTTCCAACTTTCTTTGTATAGGAGAAGCCTCGAAGGGCATCGATGTTGCATTAAACACAGACGGTTATAGACAACACTGCAACATGGACCCCTAGAAAATAAGAAAATTACATTCCAGTCTAGGAAATAAGCACTAAGGACCCTAAAAAGTTTGACAAAGCGACCAGGTCCCTATTGATCGCCGATGAAACTAATCCACGCAAGGCTATTGTCCTTACAACCGGGGAACAAGGCTCTTGGGGTGAGGGCAACACTCGATTTCATCTAGGAGTCTGAAGAGGGCCTCCTTTGAAGGTTGAAGATGCGGCATGAAGGCGCCTGGAATTGCCGCCCTATCGGCCAAAGATCGCGGTGGCAAGTGATATGTCTCAAATGTATCTATAATTTTTTATGCTCCATGCTTGTTTTTACACCATTTGCTTAGTGTTTTGTTACACTTCGTGGCATTTTTATGCATTTTCCGGAACTAACCTATTAACAAGATGCCACAGTGCCAGTTCCCTGTTTTCTGCTATTTTTGTGTTTCATAAAAGTTACACAGGAAATATTCTCGGAATTGGACGAAACAAAAGCCGAACATCCAGATATTAAACAAAGCTTCCAGAAGACCAAAGAAGAGAGGGAGCTGAGCTAGAGGCTGGCCTCACCACCAGGGGGCGCGGCCTAGGCCCTGGCCGCGCCGCCCTATGGTGAGACCCCCCCTGATCCACTTCTGATGCTGCCCCTTCGCCTATAAAGACCCCCCGACGGGAAAACTCTAAAGACCCGATCAATTTTCTAGAAACACATTGCGATCTGCTGCCGTCATCGACCCGAGATCGGGAGGGTCCAAAAGCTCTTCCCGGCACCCTGCCGGAGAGGTGAATCGCCACCGGAGGTCTTCTTCATCGCCCTGCTTGCCTCCGGCGCGATGAGCGAGTAGTCTACCTTGGACTATGGGTCCATAGCAGTAGCTAGATGGTTGTCTTCTCCACCATGTGCTTCATGTTTAGATCTCGTGAGCTGCCCTACATGATCGAGATCACCGTTATGTAATTCTACATGTTGTGTTTGTTGGGATCTGATGAATATTGGTGTTATGATTGAGTTGATGTGCTAAATATTATCTTATGTTATCTCTATGTTGTTTATGATCTTGCATGCTCTCCGTTGTTAGTAGCTATCTTGGCCGAGTAGATACTAGTGACTCCAAGAGGGGGTATTTATGCTCGATAGTTGGGTCTATGCCTCTATTTAATCTGGGGAAGTGACAGAAACCTCTAAGGTTGTAGATGTGTTGTTGCCACTAGGGAGAAAACAACATTCTTATGTCCAAGGACATATGCTTTGTTTACATTACACACTTTGCTTAATATAGTTATCTGTTGTTCGCAACTTAATATTCACGGGATCCTCGGATGATTCCCCGTGGGTGGATTATTAGTCATAGATGCAGTTGGATGGCGGTCTATGTATCTTGTTGTAATGCCCATAGTAAATATCATAGTGATCCTCTTGACATATGCATGTTATCTTTATTCTATCAATTGCCCAACTGTAATTTGTTTACCCATCATGTTGTTATTTATCTTATGGAGAGACACCACTAGTGAACTGTGGACCCCGGTCCAATTTCCTTTACATTGCTATCACCTGTTTACTTTACTCGCACTGTTTACTTCTCGCATACTACTATTGCTTTCCACTCGATATGCTCATTCCTTTCTTTACAGCAAACCGGTGAGATTGACAACCTCATCGTAAGTTGGGAGCAAAGTTCTTGGTTGTGTTGTGTACAGGTTCCGCGTTGCTACTAGTTGAAGACGCGCTAACAAGAATCGTTAACGGCGCCCTTGTTGGAGTGTCACTAGGCTAGCAAGCATCACCTTCTGGAGTTTGGCTTTTCCTTCTGGATTGACATACCTTGGTTTTGTAACTGAGGGAAAACTTGCTGCTTTGCTCATCACACCTTCTCTTGGGGTTTCCAACTGGCCAGTCATTTACATCATCAACTACACGCCAACAAAACACCAACAAGTTTTCTGTCACCATTACCGGGGACTGAAGAAGAAGAAGCTCCCACATCAATACCGCGCCATCAACAAGTTTTCTGGCGCCGCTGCCGGGGAAAAAGAAGACTTCTGCAAGGGGAGTTTCGCACACACATCCTTTACTTTGTTTTAAGTTTTGCTTTACTTTATTTTTACTTGCATCGTTTTATCAAAAATACAAAAAAATAGTTTCCTTATAGTTGTTGTTTTTACTTGTCTTCTTTTAGCTTTGCTAGAATGGCTACTCCTGAAAACACCAAGTTGTGTGATTTTACTAGCACTAATAATAGTGATTTTATCTGCACTCCTATTGCGCCACCTGCTCCTGGTGCAATTTTTTATGAGATTAAGCCTGCTTTATTGAACCTTGTTATGAAAGAGCAATTTTCTGGTGCTAGTATTGATGATGTTGTAGCTCATCTCAACAATTTTGTTGAGCTATGTGAGATGCAGAAATATAAGGATGTAGAGAGTGATATTATTAAGCTTAAGTTGTTTCCTTTTTCTTTGAGAGGAAAAGCTAAGGATTGGTTGCTGTCTTTGCCTAAAAATAGTATTGATTCATGGGCTAAGTGTAAGGATGCTTTTATTAAAAGATACTATCCTCCTACTAAAATTATAGCTTTGCGTAGCAATATTATGAAGTTTAGCCAGTTTGATAATGAACATGTTGCTCTAGCTTGGGAAAGAATGAAATCTATGATAAAGAATTTTCCCACTCATGGACTGACTACTTGGATGATTGTCCAAACTTTTTATGCAGGACTAGATTTTTCTTCAAGAAACCTATTGGATTCAGCTGCTGGAGGCACTTTTATGTCCCTTACCTTGGGCGCCGCAACAAAGTTTCTCGACAATATGATGGTAAATTATTCTGAATGGCACACCAAGAGAGCTCCACAAGGTAAGAAGGTAAATTCTGTTTAGGAAACCTCTTCTTTGAGTGATAAGATTGATGCTATAAAGCTTATGCTTTCTAATGATAGAACTCATGTTGATCCTAATAATGTTCCTTTGGCCTCTTTGGTTGCTCAAGAAGAGCATGTTGATGTAAACTTCATTAGAAATAATAATTTTAACAACAATGCCTATAGGAACAATTTTGCTAGTAACAATTATAGGTCGTATCCTTCTACCAATGGTAATGGTTATGGTAACTCTTATGGTAATTCCTCCAACAACACTAGGGCTGCGCCCTCTGAGCTTGAAGTCATGCTCAAGGACTTCATCGGTAAGCAAACTGCTTTTAATAAGTCTGTTGAGGAAAAGTTAGGCAAATTTGATATTCTTGCTTCTAAAGATGATAGCCTTGCTCATAATATTGAACTTCTGAAATTAAAAGTGTTACCTAATGATGTGAAGGAGAACAATACTTTTGCCACTGCTAATGCTATCCAAGTTAGAATTGATGAAAATATTAGGATGTTAGCAGAATTGCATGCCTGGTGGGAAAGAGAAGATGATATGGCTAGAAGGATGAAGGTATGTACCATTACTACCTCTAATGATATTGTTACAAATGCTAGCAATCCTCTTACTTTGATTGGTGTAGAGAAAACTTCCACTCCTTGTACTAAAAAGCCTAAAACTGCTAAAACTTTTTCTCAAAAGAATGCTGAAATTTTTCGGAGTGTAGGAGATGATAGCTCTATTTCCTTTAATGATTTTGATGTTGATGGCTGCAATATATCTAAAGTTATTTTGTTCTTGCAAAAGCTTGCTTTGAGTCCCAATACTAGTTCTTTAAATGTTGCTTTTACTAAGCATATTACCAATGCTCTTATGAAAATTAGGGATGAAAAGTTGAAGCAAAAAGCTTCTATACCCAAGAAGTTAGAAGATGGTTGGGAACCCATCATTGATATGCATGTTAATGGTTTTGATTGCCATGCTTTATTTGAACTAGGTGCTAGTATTTCTATTATGCCTAGAAAAATTTATGATATGCTTGATTTACCACCGCTTGAAAAGTGTTATTATGATGTTCCCATTGCTGATGTTGCTAAGAAGAAACCTTTGAGAAGGATTAACGATATTCTTATTATGGTTAACAATAACCTTGTTCCCGTTGATTTTCTTGTTATGGATGTTGAATGCAATGCTTCATGTCCTATTATTTTGGGAAGACCCTTTCTTTGAACTGTAGGTGCCATCATTGATATGAGGGAAGGCACCATAAAATATCAATTCCCACTCAAGAAAGGTATGGAACACTTCCCTAGAAAGAGGAAGAAATTACTTTTTAACTCTATTTTTAGAGAAAATTATGAGCTTCATGCTTCATCACTTGATATTACTTGATTCACACTTTCTGCGCCTAGCTCAAAGGCGTTAAAGAAAAGCACTCTTGGGAGATAACCCATTGTTTTACTTTCAGTTATTTTTCTTTTTTTTGAGTCTTGAAAGTTATTACTACTGTAATAACCACTCCTTATCATTTTTATTTCCTTTTTGTGCCAAGAGAAGCCTCTAATTTGAGTGAGGTAAGATTCGGGGAAGTTGCTGTCCTGAAACAGATTTCGGTGCCGCACCGTAAAAATTCGCGAAAATTCTCAGAATGTCTTTTTGACCTGCAGTTTCTTTTGTATATGCCCCAGGTTATATCCAAACTTTCATTAGTTTAACACTTTTTGATTTGAGCAACAGAAAACCCTTTAAAAAATAGACCTTTGTCAGCTGTTCTGTTTTGACAGATTTCTGTCACTATTTGTATTTGCCTCTCGATCGCTTTCTTTTTGAGTTCTTTTGATCACGAAACTTTTTGGGGAAGTTGCTACAGTAGTATATGCTTTATATTTGGTGGTTTTGAGTTGAAACCTGAAGCAAAAAGGGGTTGATTCGTTATTATGCTTACACTAATGTTGCTAATAGAATTGTGTTGAGTTTTGTATGAAGGAAGTTTTCAAGTGTAGGGATTGGAGAATGATGAGATGAGTTGAAGAATGGACAAAAACTCAAGCTTGGGGATGCCCACGTACCCCAAGAAATATCCAAGAGATACAAGCGTCAAAGCTTGGGGATGCCCCCGAGGCACCCCTTCTTCATCAGCAAAAATCAGGTCACCTTTCAACACACTATATTTTTATTGCTTCATGCACTATGCGTTTTTCTTGGAGCGTCAGTTGTTTTAGTTTTTAGTTTTGTTTAGTTTTGTTTGATGCAATAAATGGTTGTACCCCAACAAATTTCTTTTGGAGAAGTTGCCTTGCTTTTCATTTGCCAAGAACACTCCGTTTTTCACTCTTATCGTTCAACGAGTGTTCTCTTTTTCTGCTACTGCGTTTAGTTTTCTTTTTTTGCCTTGATTTTTGTTCAGATCTTGTTATATATTTGTATCAAGGTGTATTTTGACCTCTGGTCTTGGTATTCATCAAAAGAGTTATTTCAAAAAGGTTCGAATGGTGTTGGAAAAGAGAAAAAGTTTCATGCAAAAAAGTGGTACAAAAAGGAGCTTGTGTAGACTGCGGCTTAGGCTTTTACATATCGTGCTTGATATCTTTTTGATAGTATGCTTAGTGGTTTTGTTGTAGCATGACTTGTCTCAAATGACTGAGATTGCTTAATGAGCCTTTGAAAAAGTCATGCGTTGTTTTTATTATTTGGAAGCATTATTTTGGTTTTGTCCTTGATGCTTTATTTGGGTTGACTTGGCGCATGCTCACACATGTTAGACTCATACAAAGTCGTCATAAGCCTCTATGATCATTTAGTTTTTGACTTTTGATGCCATCTTATGCTTCTTTTAATTTTGCTTTGTCGCTTTGCATGATTATGGCCGTCAGTGCTCTCTTAGTTGGTCGCTCCCAGTCTTTTGATAGCCCTCATTTTATACCGAGTATGAGCTCTACTCATGCATGCAACTCCTAAAAACCAAGTTTGCCATTGTGTTCACTATAAATTCCTATGCATGGTATTTATAAGCCATTCCAAGTAAATTTTCATGTGCTACCTTTCAAAAAACCTTCAAAATACTTCTCGTTTTGTGACACTGTTTTCAACTCATGGGGACGTAGTGGTCGGATTTGCTATCTTCCATATTGTTTATTCCAAAAAGAAAAAAGGAAAAAAAAGAACAAAAAGGCACTCCTCCATGGTATGTGAATGTTGGTGGGTACCCGATGGAATCGGTTAGCCATGGTTTGAAAAAGGAAATAATGTGGGGAGGAGTGCCAAGCTTTATAAAAGAGCACAAAAGTGCCAATCTCTCTCAAAATTTTGCTTCATTTTTGTATGGAAGATAATAAGAACCCCATTGCCAGTCGTTGACAAAGACAACCACCTCTCAAAACACAATTTTTATCTCTCTGTTTTACAAATGAAAAGCTCTAGCACATGTTTAATTACTGCTTCCTTCTGCGAAGGGCATTTCTTTTACTTTTATGTTGAGGCACCACCTTCTACCCTTATGCACCGTCTAAGAGAGCATAGTTGTCATTCTTAGTATAATGTGCATTGTCCCAAAGTTTATCATTGATTGATTCATGATTTTGGTTTCACTTGTTCTTAAATTATTTATATCTAGTCACCCTCTTAAACTTAAAGGTGTCCTATGCATTTATGTTTTGTTATTCTATGAAGGACAAGCTGAAAACCATTTGCTATGTTTTTCCTTATGATTTGAACACACGTTTGACTTTCATTGTTTCATTTTCATGATCTTTTGTTTATGTTCTTTTTCATGTTATAACATGGTTGCTAAGTTTCTTCTATCAAGATTATATCTTTCATGCCCATGTTTTAAGTTCTTTTGATCCCAGCACACAATGCTTACATAGATGATCAAGATTGTGTAGGTGCATATCACCTCAAAAATTATTCTTTGTTATCATTTACCTACTCGAGGACGAGCAGGAGTTAAGCTTGGGGATGCTTGATACGTCTCAAACGTATCTATAATTTTTGATGCTCCATGCTTGTTTTTACACCATTTGCTTAGTGTTTTGTTATACTTCATGGCGTTTTTATGCATTTTCTGGAACTAACCTATTAACAAGATGCCACAGTGCCAGTTCCCTATTTTCTGCTATTTTTGTGTTTTAGAAAAGTTACACAGGAAATATTCTCGGAATTGGACGAAACAAAAGCCGAACATCCAGATATTAAACGAAGCTTCCAGAAGACCGAAGAGGAGATGGAGCCAAGCCAGAGGCTGGCCTCACCACCAGGGGGCGCTGCCCAGGCCCTGGCCGCACCGCCCTATGGTGAGACCCCCCTGGTCCACTTCTGACGCTGCCCCTTCGCCTATAAAGACCCCCCGACGGGAAAACCTAAAGACCCGATCAATTTTCCAGAAACACATCGCGATCCGCCGCCGTCATCGACCTGAGATCGGGAGGGTCCAGAAGCTCTTCTCGGCACCCGACCGGAGAGGGGAATCGCCACCGGAGATCTTCTTCATCGCCATGCTTGCCTCCGGCGCGATGAGTGAGTAGTCTACCTTGGACTATGGGTTCATAGCAGTAGCTAGATGGTTGTCTTCTCCACCGTGTGCTTCATGTTTAAATCTCGTGAGCTGCCCTACATGATCGAGATCACCGTTATGTAATTCTACATGTTGTGTTTGTTGGGATCCGATGAATATTGGTATTATGATTGAGTTGACGTGTTGAATATTATCTTATGTTATCTCTATGTTGTTTATGATCTTGCATGTTCTCCGTTGTTAGTAGCTATCTTGGCCACGTAGATACTAGTGACTCCAAGAGGGGATATTTATGCTCAATAGTTGGGTTCATGCCTCTATTTAATCTGGGGGAGTGACAGTAACCTCTAAGGTTGTAGATGTGTTGTTGCCACTAGGGAGAAAACAATATTCTTATGTCCAAGAACATATGCTTTGTTTACATTATACATTTTGCTTAATGCAGTTATCCGTTGTTCGCAACTTAATATTCACGGGGTTCTCGGATGATTCCCCGTGGGTGGATTATTAGTCATAGATGCAGTTGGATGGCGGTCTACGTATCTTGTTGTAATGCCTAGACTAAATCTCATAGTGATCCTCTTGACATATGCACGTTATCTTTATTCTATCAATTGTCCAACTGTAATTTGTTTATCCAGCATATTCACTAGTAGAAAAAAGGGCTTCCGTTCGTACCCTTTAGTCCCCAAACAATTTGGTCCACGACTAATATGAGCATTAGTCCCGGTTCAAATGAAAATGTGGGCCAGGAAGCATTAGTCCCAGTTCAAATGGAGGCTTTAGTCCCGGTTTGAGCCACCAACCGGGCCGGTTGGTGGCTCAAACCGGGACTAAAGGTTCGGCGCCCATTTTTCCTCTCATTCCTACCCACGCCCCCCCCCCCCCCCCCCCGCGCAGAAAAAATATCTAAAACAAATAAACGAAAATGATAAAAACTTCAATTTTCAAAATCCTTTGACATGCATGTACCTCACGCAACCAACTTTTATGGAAAATTTGAAAATTTGAAATTTGATATTTTTTGCAAAAAAAGGTTGTTCCAAATTAAAACGGTTATAACTTTTGCATACGGACTAAAAAAAACGTATAATATATAAAAAACTATCTACGTTATTTTCACTTACTAGTTTGGTCGTCCGTGTGTTCCCAAACCGTTACTATATTCTTTTGTGTGTGTGTGTCGATGGATGAAGAATAGGCCATGGGCATAGGTTTCACCTGCAAGCTGTGCATGCATAAGGGCAAAGATAATAATTAGCACAACATGTATTATAGGCTAAATATTGTTAAATAGTATGGGCGGCACATCCATATAATCTACTAGTTTTACGGAGCTACATATGCCAGTAGACTTCTAGTCCTACTACTATCCCACAGCAGTCCTGTCTAGGAAGCAGTAATTAAGTAAAACTGACTAGAGCATTACGATTTGTGACATTGCCATGATCCTAAGTGGATCTCAGATCCTCTAATCTATTACCCCTTCTGTCACTGGGATTCGATCTAGAGGGCGAAGCACCACTCATACCTCCTTATTACCTTGATCAATCCTTGGATCTTGTGTACCTAACAAGACTTTGGATCGAGGCAACGAGATGATAGACAGGTGAAATAACACATTCATACTCAACACAATATCCCCATAAAGATTAGATCATGCACATAATCGCTGCGAGGCTTCACCGAGCCCGCAGCCCGTGAGTACTACTCACTCATAACGAGATCAAAGATAGAGAACATTGTATAGATGAATTCAATAACAATATCAAATATCCTTACAATATTGCCAATCGTGAAGATTGAGATTACAAGTAGATGGCTATGGCTATGAGGTGGAGGAATGGATGGCGATGGTGACGACGGTAGGACTCCTTTCCCTCTGTGTGATGTGGTGATCTCTGTATCTCCCACTGCCGATTGACTCTCTCTTTGTGGCGCCTGAGGATCGATTTATGTAGAGACTCATTCACGAAAGTCGCTAGGTTTAACGTGGCGAAGACGGTGGACACCGATAGGAGCGGGTCATGCCCGTATGGCTGCCCGTTAAAGCTTCTGGAGGTCAGCGAGCCCTTTGACTTTGGTGTATTAGAAACTCATAATTCTTCATTAATTCTCCCATATTTCATCATTAAAAGGTGTATTCCTGAAAGGAAACATTTAAAGAGAAGAGTTCCACGCTCGGTGGTAATTAATCATTAATGGCAAAGGATTGAGAGATATTTCATCATTTTCATGACAAATATGAGATTTAAACTAAAGGTATCGATGTTGTATTATGCAGCTATCACCATGCATGTTGAATCAAAATGATGCGAGTTGATGTTTATTTCCCTGAGTGAGTGTGCTAGGGGTTAACTTGATTGGGGTCTATCCCATGTTTTTCTTTTCTTTAGCCTTTTGTTTGGTTTGTAATAACTTTGTGGAGGTTTCTTTAATGAAAATCGATGGGGATCGAGAGCCCGTTTGGTAAAAAAAAATTGTACCCTTGAATGTTTACGAATTCTATGGATTGTATTTTTTAATTTTTACTCAATTTGAGGTAAAAATTAAATTCCAAATGGTCAAAACTAAAATTAGCTCCATGGTTCGACAAAGAAAGTGCGCTATAAGTGCTTCCGGGCTAACTGGATTTCCTAGAACAAGGTGATTTGTGATTAAAAGAGAAGAGTTTTCGTCATCCGAACTAGGTTAACTTTCACGTGTGCTGGTTTGCTATGATATTAGGCACCGTTTCAGAAATCGGAATTCAGTAAAGCTACAGCTCAAGGGATCCAACAATGCCTATAACTAAGGTAGTAGGTCATAGTGAAAGGACTCTTTGCCTCTACTAGCTGGAGCACCTACAAGGTCACCATTAGCGAAGCGCCCCCGGCCGCCCCTCCCCTTCTCCTCGGTGGCCGGTGCCGCCCCTCCCTATCTCCTTCTCCTCCGCGGCCGGCGCCGCCCCTCCCGAAATATGCGAAAGGCCCGAACTGCGCCGCCCCTCCTCAGCCATGGCGTCGGCAAGCTCCGGTAGGAGGGGATCCGGGCGCGTCCTCCTGAGATCTCCATTGTCGCATGCACCCAAGTTCCTAGTCGGGAGCCCACCGATAGCGACAGCCCAATCCTACAGCTCGTCGGGATCTCGCGGGAGTAGCTGCGCGCGCCGAATCCATGCCTCTCCGGTGGCCAGCGGTGCTTCTCCGGTGGCCGGCGGTACATCTCTGGTGGGCATGGTTGATCTCGTCGGGAGAGAGGAGAGAATAGAGGAGAGAGAGAGTGGTGTCACTGCCAGTGGGCCAGGTCGAAAACGGGACGCGGACGAGCGGACGGGCGGAGCTGTTCGGGACGACCCAAACTCGCCCCAAATGTCCTCCTGAAATGGGTCGGGTACGGACAGATTGTCCGTTTGGGTAAATCCGCTATAAGCACTTTTGTCCATTTTTTTTTATCCGCCCGACACATTTGGACACGCGGTGTCTATTTGGGTAGCCCCCGCTGGAGATACCCTAAGAACGTGAAGGTGCACACAAATCTTCTCTCTTTCTTTTTTTTAGCTGTTTCTTTTCCTTTTCTTTTGCGTTTCTCCTTTTTGTTTTCATTCATTTTATTTTTAATTTTAAAAATTGATTTTTTTTAAAATCTTTATCTTTAAAAATCATGAACATATTTTAAACCATGAACAAATTTCTAAACAATGAATAATTTTTTAAATTTCATTAATAATTTTCCAAAAAATCATGAACAAATTTCAATGTCATAACAAATTTTAAAAATCAATGAACATTTTTTTAAATATATGATTTTTTCAAAAATCATGAAACATTTTTTGGAGATTCATAAATGGAATTTTCGAAATTTATGAACAAATTTTAAAAATCCCTAATATTTTTCAAAAAATCTTGAAAAAATTTCAAAATTCAAAGCCTAAAAAATCTTAACAAGTTTCGAAATTTGAAAATCTAAACAAATTAGAAAACCTGAAAATCCGAAAATCTAAACAAATTTGAAATTCTGAAAAAAAAAATCAAAAATTTTAAATTATGAACAAATTTGGAAATTCGAAAAATTGAACAAATTCAAAATCTAAACAGTTTTGGCAATCTAGAAAATTTACAGATCTGCTTTTTTCAAAAACTGAATGATTATGAAATATGAAAAATGTTGAAAAAAAATGTTCACATAAATGAACAAAAAATTGAACCATAATAAACACAAAAATATAAAAGAGAAAAAACGAGAAACGGGAGCATTGCAACGCACTATGGCTTACTGGGCCCGGCCCGTTGAAACGACAAAAGGCTGAAAAGGGTACGAGGCCCCTTACACCCCGTCGCAACGGGCGGTGTATAGGAATTGACACCCCCGGGTTAGAAATTACTAGCACATTGCCCGGGCTTTGCCCCGGAACCACATTAATTAACTATAAAATTGATTTAATTGATGATTTTTTAATATTAATGAAATTTCTGACAAGGGCAAATGCTCTAATAAAGATGGCTGAGGATGGATTGATTCACGGTGTGATCACAAACAAATAAGAATTCATTTGCACCTTTAATTTTCTTTTAGAAGTATCAGATGCTAATGCTTTTCTTCTTTCACTAACTTTCTGTGACCTTCATTTTTCATTTTTAGAGATTTATTCACGGTGTGCTATTAAGGGCATGTATATTTTATTAGTTCAGCCCGCGGTCTATAGCAAGCTTCCACCTTACGTCTATACAACACTAAAAACATACTCTATAATGGACTTCTAATATTTTGCTATCACTAGCGCCCAAATTTAGCTATTGACATGGCAGAGAAGTGGTCCTCCAGTCTCGATCTGAAGTTTTCCTTGCAATAACCTCTTGGTAGGTAAAATACCTGCACAAAAGAGTGTAAACCAGTTAGCTAAACATAGGCCGCTGGACTGAATTCAACATCAGATATATAAATACATGTCGTAGTGTTGCTACATTTGCCAAAATAGACACCCGTGCGTTGCTACGGATCTATTGAGAAAAAAGTATGATAGCTACATAGTTTGGAAAAGAAAAATCTTGTCTATTCTAAATAATATTTCGAAAGTCAATGCATAATGTGTGATATTGCTAGCATATTAGAATTATGTCCAGGTTAACCAATAAAAACAGTACTATGTGTACTCTCTTCTTCTCAGTTTATTAGGCTTAATAGAAATGGTACTGTAATTTAGGTAGTTACTCATTAGCTTCAGCTGTAGCTGTTTTTTTGTCTCGGAAGTATCTGTAATTATGGCTGGAAGGCAAAATATCACGCATACATTGGGCAGCAGTTTAAAAGGAGGACAAAATCCATCTTGCATGGCTTGGACGGGGAAAACTCGAATGAATTCACACTGCATGCAGAATCATGTTCACAGGGAAGCTACGAATATATAGTGGGTATTAAATGGAAAAGGGATGGTGGAGCGTTTTTAGGAGGAGGTGGGGATTCATTAGCGTTAATTAATGCTAGATATGAGTCTAATTTTTGAGATTTTTTTTAAATTTCGAGTAAGCCTAATAAACTGAGAAGGAGGGAGTAGTATCCTAGCTCAAGCAAACATAACATTTAGTTACAAAGTCCACGTCTTTTACCAAAAACTTGGAGTTCTTCTACCCAAAACTAAATCGAAATAGATGCTGCAGTACATTACTTCTTTCTGCTCATTTACACACATATGCAGCAAGCCAGCAATGCACTTACAAACAAAGCAATCTCACACAAGTTTTGGAGGTAAAAAATAGTAGACATTGCTTAGCCTGTATAAATTCAGAGATGTGGATTAAGCCATGATGATGCAGTGCATCTGCAACCACAAAACTATTTTCTTTCATGTTACACCATCCTAAACAAGGTCTCATGATGAATGGAATTCAATTTTTATTCAGCAGCTACAAAAATATGCATGACACAAAATATTTCTGGCCACAGTAGTAGTTTGCTCAGCTATTCCCAGTTAGGCATTTAGAGATGCATTCCAGATTGATGGAATATTGAAGTGCATGCGCTTAGCAGTCTGAAAACAACTCAATTCACAAAACCTGAACTTAAGAAATATTTTAGGTACTTTCAAAAATCTGCCACTATGATCTAATTACTGAAGAATATGCTGGCTGCAATCAATACTCGTGTCCCTTAGTCCTTGCATATGGACTTTGCTTCCCTATTTTTTTGCGTACCAGGATTGAGAAATAATGTACTCTTTCTGACATACAAGCCAGATCTCGTGCTGCAGTTTGATGATCTCATCAACCATCAAAAAAATATATTCTTATTCCTTGGCATGAATTATTGATATTTAAGGAGTGTTGTAGCAGATCAGCAACCCGGCCGCAGCCCGCAGGACCTGGTCAGTGATCATCTAGGATGCCGACGCGCTGGAGCTACTTCTTGCGGCGGACACGCTCATCCATAGAAGCCAGGGACAGCCCGCGGTCGGCGGCCGGAGGCGACAAATCCCTGAACAGGTTATGGGCGTAGTTATTTCATTGGCTCAAGCTTCCTTGCGTAGTTACCCCAGGCGCTGCGAAAGCATCACCATCCACGTCCACGTGATCCATTAGGCTACTGTACATATCGAGAGTGGCTTCTTTGGATTGCACATCGCTGCCGGAAAGATAGTCCACACTCCCGGTCACCGTGTCTTCGATCTCACGAATTTCTGCAGCGGGCGGTACCAGATGACAAGCGTGGCAATCCAGATGTTGACGGCGGTGCCAATGGAGACGCCTACACAGCCACATACTCCATGCAGCGGGCGGCGCCTGCTTTGGTCGCTCTTTCTGGCTTCTTTCTCTAGAATCACGTGCTTCACTTCACCGCGGATCTAATTCAGCAGCGCAGCCCTCACTATTCTAGCGCCTTCTGCTTTACTGATCCGCCGTCCTCCATGTTCATGTGAGCCGCGCCGCCGCGCCGTCATCACAATAGAGCGATTCCTGGAGGCTCGATCGAGCAATTCCTGGAGGCCCGATCGAGTGTTGTATATACGAGCGTTTAAGCGGTACTGCACCGTCGACCTGGACTCTTCTATGGAGCGTAGTCCGGAGTCCAAACCTAATACGTCGACTCAGGTTGTGGTAGGTGACACGAACTCGTGATAGTGCGTGCAGCGTGCGTCTTGGTTTTTTTGCACGGGACAAAAGGAGCGAAGGCGGGGACGGATCGGACGAACGTACCATGGTTTTTTTGACGTACCAAAGCGGTTTTCTAACGTACCACGGTTTTGTAACCATCACGTCCTCAAGCCGTATTATTAGTAGAGATAAGAGACTCTCTATCAGATAACCTAAATATTCTGTCTCTACCGCATTACGCGATATTTTAATAGATCCACCACTATTAGAGCAGGTGCTATTGCACGCATGCCAACAAGCAGAGGCGAAGCCAGCAAAGCAAATCATTGGGTTCATCTATACAAAGTTATGTGGTCTAAGTGATAAACCATACTAAGTACAAGCAATTTAGTGTAGATTAACATAAATTTATTGGGTTCACATGAACCCAACCCTTAGATGCTAGCTCCGCCACTGCCAACAAGTGGAAAAGAAGACAGTTGCACATCTACCAGTAGGGACTGACGAGCCAGCAGCCACAACCGCGTGTTAGATTCTAACGCAATGTGGCTCTGATTTGGGTGGCAAACTTCGATTCCGCTAGTCGGGTTTCGGTTCAAAGCTTCGACCTTTGATGCTCAACCTCTACTGATGTTTTGCAGGCTGGCAAGCTATAGAGATGAACAAATCTATCGATCATTATGTGATGGGCGAGCCCTTGACTTTGTAAGTAGAAAATCAAAACTAAAAATTACAAAGAAAGTTAGAGAAAATGTTGAAAAAAGGTTTGAAATCAAGACTTGCTAATGCAAATTCACTTACTCTAGCCAACACCTCAGCCACATTATTGTGTCAACACTTGGATTTGCTTTTACACAATGCAAACTCAAATTGATGGTTGTATAATATGATTTGAAAAGTTTAACAAAAAAATTAGATATTCACCTGCATACCCATAAATATACATGGGCACATCCATTATGAATGTCCAAATAACAGAATACTCTACAACAAAACTGAAAAGACCAAAGGCCTAATTTGCAAGAGTAAGTGTCCAAACCATGGAGGCACCGCGATAACTTGTAGGTTTTTTTCTTTCGGCGAAGCACCTAACTGGTTGCTAATTTTACATACGTTGTGTTATTTCACGTACTCTGGGTTTTTTTTCAAAAAGGAGGAACACCCCTGACCTAAGCATTGGTTGATGCACACTACCGTGGTCAGTACAGTAACAAACTCTAATTAGGAGTACCTGTCTAGGACATAAATAGAGCCACGCAGTAATTAATATCGTGTGACACAATTGCCTGGTCGGCTAAACTTATCTTTATAATGGAAACAATCAAAAAACCATTCAATCTCACTTCCTCATGCGGTTCACTTCCCATGGCCAACATCCTTGCACACATCTTTGTACTACACTAACTACAGATGATACATGTTCATGGTCGCCTTCATGTACAAGTTCGGAGCCCTCAGTTACGTCGACGGAACCGCCGACGCAATCCCAGTGACAGGCGTGGCTTTGGTTCTTAAAGACAACAAATCACTCGGTCATGCAAGTGATTCTCTAGAATATACACTGGTAGAAAAATGATCTTTAGTCCCGGTTGATAAGGGTTTTTAGTCCCGGTTGTACCAACCGGGATTAACTAATCGGGACTAAAGGTCCTCCTCTTTAGTCCCGTTGTGGCACAACCCGGGACTAAAGGTTTTTCACATGGTTGTCCTGAGCACTGCGGGCTGGAAAACCCTTTAGTCCCAGTTGGTAACACCAACTGGGACTAAAGGTCATTTTGTCATTTTTAAATATTTTCAAAAAAAGTTTCAGATTATTTCAGATTTTCTTGAATTTTCCTATTTTTGGATTTTTGATTTGTTTGACAGTTTCCCCTCTAATCCCCTCTAATCTCTAATCATCACCCATATTCTTCATGTCAAAGTATATACTCGTGGTTCCACTTCCCGGTCGGTCACCTATCCTCACACTGCTCCACACTCAGCACGCTTAACTTCTCCATTCCTTCTCTACTAGCTTTCAAGACTGCGCTCGCGACTTCTTGATAATACTATGCTATGAATTGTATTAACCCTTAGACTTTGATAACATATAATTTTACTTTTTTGAATTCTAAATAATTTCAAAAATAAGCAACAATGATTAAGTAATAATGGGCATCAATAAATTTCAAATAATCTTTAGGCATAATTTAAATATTAATTTTAAAACTCAAAATATTCAAAAAAATCAAAAAACTTTAAAAATTCCAAAATTAATAAAAAACTTCAAAATAACTAAAAAGTGGAAGAAACAACTAAAGAAATTAAAAAATCCTTTAAAAAATCATTTTTTTCTCAGTTTTCTAAAAAAAATTAAAATCTTCCTGCTTTCATATTTCCCTTTGGAATTTTAAGAAACAAGAAATTGTGCAAACAGCCGTAGGCCGTTGAAATCGGATGTAAAATTTTGTGTAGATAATTTTTTATATATTATACGGTTTTTTTCGAATCCGTATGCAAAAGTTAGAGCCGTTTTAATTTGGAACAACCTTTTTTTGCAAAAAAAATCAAAATTCAAATTTTCCATAAAAGTTAGTTGCATGAGGTACATGCATGTCAAAGGATTTTGAAATTTGAAGTTTTTATCATTTTGGTAGGCATGAGAGGAAAATTGGGGGAGACCCTTTAGTCCGGGTTGGTAACACCAACCGGGACTAAAGGGTGGGGCTTTAGTCCCGGTTGGAGGTACCAACCGGGACTAAAGGTCACTAACCCTTTAGTCCCGGTTCGTATCTCCAACCGGGACTAAAGGTCCAATTTAAACCGGGACTAAAGATTTCTGGCCCACATAGCCTTTTGAACCGGGATTAATGTGAGCATTAGTCCCGGATCAAAACACAACCGGGACTAAAGCTCAAATTCGTTCTGGACATTAGGCTTGTTTTCTACTAGTGATATTTTGCTTATACCTAACCATACACTATAAACTACTATCAAAACATATCTTTCACCATTTGCTTTAGATATATCTGACATATCTAAAGATTTTAACACTCGTGCCGTGCGAGAAAAATTGCAGCACACAAATCTATAATTTGATATTGTAAAACTTTCATACACTTCAGTAAATTGGTTTAAGGATCCACTAAAGTGGAAATATCTCAAAAAACCTACCATTTATTACAAAATATTGTTTCACTTTTCTACACTGCAAGTGTATTTTGTGCAATAAAATGCGCCATAATATTTATTTACAGACTACTAGATGTGCTATACTATGCTAACTAAGTTATAGAATAATATACTAGCAAAATTGTAGTTTGATGAAAAAGCATAGATATGTATAAATGTTTAGTATAAATATTATTTACTTAAAATCACTTGTCTAAACTAGTCATTGAGAGTCAAAGCGGTTATAGCCTCAATGTGACAAGATCAATGTTTGTAATAGTAGACTTATTTACGTCATATTCGTGGTGTTTGTGTATTCTGTAATCTTCTACGAGTGGAAGGCAAACTGGTAATGAACAGATCGCTTGTCTTGTGTGCTGCTTAGTATATCACTGGTCCTAACAGATGAGTTCACTTGTCAAACTTTCCTTTCCTGTTTGTATTTCATTGTTCGAGAATCATCCTTCACGCTGGCGCTGTTAGAATTAGATGAATTGGCATTAATTTGTGGAAATAGTTAGCAGAGGACATTTTAGTTTTGGGAAAAACTGGTTGAGGTTCAGGCAAGCATCAGCGAATCGTCATCTTGCCATACCACGAGCCCACTTCTTTATCAAGATCCATTTCAGAGAGGGGGTGTGGTTTATGCCGGTGAGGAGAGGAGCATTGATACGTCTCCAACGTATCCATAATTTTTGATGCTTCATGCTTGTTTTTACACCATTTGCTTAGTGTTTTGTTACACTTCGTGGCACTTTTATGTAATTTCCAGAACTAACCTATTAACAAGTCGCCACAGTGCCAGTTCCCTGTTTTTTGCTATTTTTGTGTTTCAGAAAAGTTACACAGGAAATATTCTCGGAATTGGACGAAACCAAAGCCAGTCACCCAGAATTTCACCGAAGCTTCCAGAGAACCGAAGAGGAGATGGAGTGGGGCTACGAGGGCCCCACACACCAGGGCGGCGTGGCCCAGGCCCTGGCCGCGCCCCCTATGTGTGAGGGTGCCTCGGTCCACTCCTGATGATGCCCCTTCGCCGATAAAGACCCCCCCGACGGGAAAAACCTAAATTCCCGATCACTTTTCCAGAACACATCGCGATCCGCCGTCGCCGTCGACCCGAAGATCGGGAGGGTCCAGAAGCTCTTCCCGGCACCCTGCCGGAGAGGGGAATCGCCACCGGAGGTCTTCTTTATCGCCATGCTTGCCTCCGGAGCGATGAGTGAGTAGTCTACCTTGGACTATGGGTCCATAGCAGTAGCTAGATGGTTGTCTTCTCCACTATATGCTTCATGTTTAGATCTCATGAGCTGCCCTACATGATTGAGATCACCGTTATGTAATTCTACATGTTGTGTTTGTTGGGATCCGATGAATATTGGTGTTATGATTGAGTTGAAGTACTGAATTTTATCTTATGTTATCTCTATGTTGTTTATGATCTTGCATGCTCTCCGTTGTTAGTAGCTATCTTGGCCGAGTAGTTGCTAGTGACTCCAAGAGGGGGTATTTATGCTCGATAGTGGGTTCATGCCTCTATTGAATCTAGGGGAGTGACAGAAACCTCTAAGGTTGTAGATGTGCTGTTGCTACTAGAGGGAAAACAACATTCATATGCTCGAGGGCATATGCTTTGTTTACATTACACACTTTGCTTAATGCAATTATCTATTGTTCGCAACTTAATACTTGTGGAGTTCTCGGATTGATTCGCCACAAGTGGATTATTAGTCATAGATGCAGTTGGATGGCGGTCTATGTGTCTTGTTGTAATGCCGAGAGTAAATCTCATAGTGATCCTCTCATCATATGCACGTTGTCTTTATTCTATCAATTGCCCAACTGTAATTTGTTTACCCAGCATGTATTATTTTATCTTATGGAGAGACACCACTAGTGAACTGTGGACCCCGGTCCTATTTCCTTTATATTGCTATCACCTGTTTACTTTAATCGCATACTATTATCACTTTCCACTCGATACGCTCATACCCTTTATTTTAAGCAAACCGGTGATATTGACAACCTCATCGTAAGTTGGGAACAAAGTATTTGGTTGTGTTATGTGCAGGTTCCACGTTGCTACTGGTTGAAGACGCGCTAACAAGAAATCGTTAACGGTGCCCTTGTTAGAGCATCACGCAGCTAGTGGGCATCACCTTCAGTCGTTTGGCTTTCTCCTACTGGATTGACTACCTTGGTTTCTTACTGAGGGAAAAGCTTACTGCTATATTCATCACACCTTGCTCTTGGGGTTTTTCAACTGGCCGGTAATTTACTCGGCTTCATCAACCTATTTTTGGCGCCGTTGCCGGGGAGGAAGAAGACTTCTGCAAGGGGAGTTTCACACGCACATCCTTTACTTTGTTTTAAGTTTTGCTTTACTTTATTTTTACTTGCATCATTTTATCAAAAACACAAAAAAATAGTTCCTTTTATAGTTGTTATTTTTGTTGGTCTGTTATTGTCTTGCTTTATCATGCTTTCTATCAATAGTTGGTTTCTTTGAAACTAAATCTTTTTGGCAAGGTGGGTTCACAGAAGAGCAACAAAAATATTATGAGGAACACCGCTTGTCACAAAAAGGGAAACACTTATGGGAACAAATCAATAGATTGTATATCATTGCTAGAAATGTGTGCTCTACTTATAATGTTACTTATTGCTTTGATAGATCTTGTTGCTGTAGGAGGTATAAACACCTCCCTTTTCAATGTGAGTATAATGATGATGTTACCATATCTTCTTATATTAATGGAAATTATGACTTTTATGATGTGGAACAAATTGAAGAATTTATTGCTTGGAAGAGTGCATTCGAACTTGCTTATTTGCTTGAAAATACTAATGATGCACCTTATAAATATGAGGTTTATGATATACTTACATTTTGCTTTGATAATTACAAGGAAGAAAATGGCTATATTCTTAAATATCTTAATAGATGCTCTCCAACGGAAGAGACTAATGCCTTGAAGGAGCCTATAGAAGAAGAAATTACTGAAACAGGAAGCTCATTGGATGAAAAAGAGGAGGAGAGTGATGATCAAGAGGAGGAAGAATGGAGCTACCCATGTCTACCTCCCAATAAGAGTAACTCTTTAACTAATACCTTATTTGATCGCCCTCCATGCTTAACAAAGGAGGGTAAGTGTGATATTTATATTGTTGAGTTTGTTCATGATGCTACTAAAAATTATTATGAGAGAGGAAAATATGGTTGTTGGAATTTTCATGTTACTAAAACACCTCTCTTTATATTAAAAGTTCCAAAGTTGCTCTTGTTTTATCTACCCATACTTGTGACTATGTGCTTCTTTGATTTATTTTCTTACAAGATTCCTATGCATAGAAAGTGGGTTAGACTTAAATGTGCTTTATATTTGCTCCTTGATGCTCTTTTTGGCATCCATTCATATTTCTTATGTGAGCATCTTCTCAAATTACTGAGCCTAGCTCAAAGGCGTTAAAGAAAAGCACTCTTGGGAGATTACCCAATGTTTTTACATTTAGTTCTTTTTCTTTTATTTGAGTCTTGAAAGTTATTACTACTGTAATGACCTCTCCTTATCCTTTTTGTTTCGTTTTTGTGCCAAGAGAAGCCTCTAATTTGAGCGAGGTAAGATTTGGGGATGTTGCTGTCCTGAAACAGTTTTTGGTGCTGCACCGTAAAAATTCGTGAAAATTCTCTGTATATCTTTTGGGCCTGCGATTTCTTGTGCATATGACCCAGGTTATATATAAACTTTTATTAGTTGAACACTTTTTGATTTGAGCAATAGAAAACCCCTCAAAAATTCGACATTTGTCAGCTGTTCTGTTTTGACAGATTTCTGCCAATATTTGTGTTTGCCGCTTTATCGCTTTCTTTTTGAGTTCTTTTGATCATGGAACTTTTGAGGAAGTTGCTACAGTAGTATATACTTTATATGTGGTGGTTTTGAGTTGAAACCTGAAGCAAAAAGAGTTGATTCTATGTTATGCTTACACTAATGTTGCTAATAGATTTGTATTTAGTTTTGTATGAAGGAAGTTTTCAAGTGTAGGGATCGGAGAATGATGAGATGAGTTGAAGAATGGACAAAAGCTTAAGCTTGGGGATGCCCATGCATCACCCCAAGAAATATTCAAGAAGTATAAGTGTCAAAGCTTGGGGATGCCCCCGAGGCACCCCTTCTTCATCGGCAAAAATCAGGTCACCTTTCAAGACACTATATTTTTATTGCTTCATGCATTATGCGTTTTTCTTGGAGCATCAGTTGTTTTTAGTTTTTAGTTTAGTTTTTTTTTGTTTGCTACAATAAATGGTTGGACCCCAACAAATTTCATTTGGAGAAGTTGCCTTGCTTTTCATTTGCTAAGAACACTCTGTTTTTCATTCCTATAATTTCAACGAGTGTTCTCTTTTTCTAGAACTGTATTTAGTTTTCGTTTTTTGCCTTGATATGTGTTCAGATCTTGTTATATCTTTTCATCAAGGTGTATTTTTGTCTCTGGTCCTTATTGGTTTTCATCAAAAGAGGTGTCTATAAAAAGTTTGAATGGTGTTGGAAAAGAGAAAAAAGCTTTATGCAAAAAAGTGGTACAAGAAGGAGCTTGTGTAGACTGCGGCTTAGACTTTTTCATATCGTGCTTGATGTCTTTTTGATAGTATGCTTAGTAGTTTTGCTATAGCATGACTTGTCTCAAATAACTGAGATTGCTTAATGAGCCTTTGAAAAAATCATGCGTTGTTTTAATTGTTGGGATTTCTATTTTCGTGCCCTCGGGTCGTTAGTTGTACTCAGTTTTCCCTAGCCGCTTAGTTTTTCCTCAGTTTTCCCCCTCACTCTAGTTTGAAACCCCTCGTAGACGCTCGGACGGGAGGGTTGCGGTCTGGTCAGAGGCCTTGACTGTTACCGGTGATGGCTGGGGAGCCGCGGTGGTTGTGAATTGACCGATGCTTTTGAATGGTGCTGATGGGTAGGGTCAGGAGACACGTCGGAGCAGCCAGCCATCTATCGCTGACGTGTGGGCCGTTTTATTTTCTGATTGTATACGCGGTGCTGCCAATGACAAATGGGGCCTCTCTATAGGGCTGCCGCAGCCAATGACCAGTGGGGTCGTGTATTTTTCAGGAAAAGACATATATTGCCGCTCTGTGGGGCCTCCGCAGCCAATGACCAATGGGGCCGCTCTGTGGGGCTGCCACAGCCAATGACCAGTGGGGTCGTGTATTTTTCAGGAAAAGACATATATTGCCGCTCTGTGGGGCCTCCGCAGCCAATGACCAATGGGGCCGCTCTGTGGGGCTGCCGCAGCCAATGACCAGTGGGGTCATCTATTTATTTAGAGAAAATCATATATTGCCGCTCTGTGGGGCCTCCGCAGTCAATGACCGCTGGGGTCGTCTATTTATTTAGAGAAAATCATATAGAGCCGCTCTGTGGGGCCGCCTCAGCCAATGACCGTTGGGGTCGCCCTTTTTCTTAAGCTAGACCCAGAAGGTGACTATTTTCGCTAGAGAGAAGCAACAAGTTCGCTAATTAATTTTTCTTAAGCTAGACCCAGCAGGTGACTATTTTCGCAGTTTAATCTAAAGTGAATCTTATGCTAAACATGGCTGAAACCTAGTGTTGTGTATCTCATTAGTCATCGGAGAACCGCTGGCAGCTCGTTCCCCACCCTCGGACGGAGCAGCCATCGCCGGTACCTCGTCGCGCCGCCGGCTCTGTCCCCCGGCGGCGTCGGACGGACTGCGGCGCTGCACGTCAACCACGGCTCCAGCACTTGTTTCATCCGCACGCATTGTACCCACCGCAGGAAAGTCCGCCGCAAGCAGATCCGCCGCCCACGATGACCGGGATTTGTTCCGCGCACCAATTGGTAGTATAGCTTGGTAAGACCTCCGCTTCTGCCTCCCCCGCCCCCTAAACGATTCGGTTCCCGTAATTTATTGGAGTTTGTAGGTGCGAAATAGTCCTCAATGTCTAGTCGTAGCGGGTACACCGGGGAGTGTGGGGATTCGATCATGTCGTGGCCACGTTCTACTTCTCCTACCTCGTCGGAAGTGCAGGTATCTAGCTTCTGCTCTCTGTACTACCATTGAATTTAAGTGCCGCCATGGTCTGTTGGAGTGATTTCAGTTGTTCTTTTTTCCATTATTGTTACAGTTCGCCAGGCAAGCCGATGATCCATGGTACATTGCATACCAAGATGAATCAACCCAGTGGTGTAGCCAGAGGATGGATTTGGAGGAGAAGGTGGCCAATTTAGGTGATGAATTGGCCCGTAAAAACCTGATGATATTTGAGCTGAAGCATACTGTGGAGGAAGAAAAGAAGAATTCAGAGCTTATTCGCAAGGAGAAGTTGATACTTGAGACAGATCTTGCCGTATCTGATCAAGTGGTAGAAAATCTAGAACATGAACATCAAGTGATGGGAGAGGCGAAAAGTAGATTCATCTGGGCAGTTTTATTTGGTGTCATCCCTGTCCTAGCAGTTATGTGGTTGTGGTAGATGATTTAGATAGTATAGAATTGTTATTCAGTAGATGGCTCTAACCACTGTATTTTGGTGTGGCTCTAACCACTGTATTTTGGCGTACAATTTCCTAGTTGTGCTAAGTAATGCGCGCGATAATTTTAGCATGCATGAACATCTTATAAAAGTGAAGGGATCCCAAAAGTGAATTTGGATGAGTTCTAAAAGTGAAGGGATCCTAAAAGTGAAAGCATGTACCAGCCTCTCGGATCAAATACATATCAATCTTCCCAATCAAGTTGGGATAGAATTCGAATCATACATTCGGATGTACAGGGACACATCGAGAAAGTGGAGAAGCTTTTTTTGAGACGGAGGTAGTAGTTCGAACAATTTTATCCCAAATTGAAATTGAAAATTACAAATTTATCATAATTTATCCCAATTTGCGGCGTTGAACACGGCCGCGCACCGATGGGCTAGAAGGGCCTAGACGACGGGCGGCTGAGGGGTGGTCATCTGCGCCATCCGCAAACTCGAACATGGAGGAGGGCTGGATCTGCGGCTTCGCAACCACTCTTGGCACCGCCGCCGTCTTGGTGGTTGGATCTGCGCCATCCGCAAACTCGGACATGGAGGAGGGCTGGATCTGCGCCGTCGCAGCGATGTTGTAGGCGATGGCTTCAATCGTCTTGGCATCAATGACCACTGTCGACACGGCCGCCGTCTTGGTGTCCATCAGCAACAGATCTGAGGAGGGCAACTGTGACGACCTCAAATTTGATAACAAATTCGAAGTGCCCGTTATGCATTCCACCACAATCCCAGAATCATTGTTGTGATACACATAACGTAGTTGGTAACCAGTTCCATAGACATTACAATACGATGATTCAAACACAATGGTCATAGAGACCAAGTTCACATTACAACACAATATAGCAGCGGAAATAACGTCTTCGGGTCCATGCCTTCACCCTACAGGCAATGGCGTCTCAGTAGAAGATCTTAGTTCTGGTATTCCTCTTCATATCCTTCCTCCGGATACTCTTCCCCATAGTCTGGCCAAGTTGATAGCCAGGGACACAGCCGTGAGTACATTGGATGCACTCGCAAACCATCTTATAAAGGAAAAGTTGAAGTAGATATGCAAGGTTGATATGGTGGACTTAGCACTAAGTTTAGTTTGCAAAAGCTAGTTTTATTTCCCAAGAATGTTCATTGGTAGAAAAGAAGTTTAGTTCTCTAAATTCAACCTAAAAGGAACTTCAATGGTGTCAATATCCATATCAAGTCAAGTCATGTCCTTCACCAAGTTCATCATAAGTTATTATCATTCTTGACAAAAGTCAAGTACAGCTTGCCAACTGTCCATGACCGCGGACGCGACTATTCGAATAGTTTGAAAACCTCTGCAGAGGGGTACACTTTACCCACAAGATTCGATACATCTGCCGGGAGAAATCCACGGATCGTCATACACAAGTATGCGGGGTTCAGATAATCAAACAAACTCTTTCACTTGCTCACCCTAGTATAGGATCCTTCCCTAGAGCCCGGGATACGGAATCCCCGCTCTGGCGCCTCTAGTTTTGGCCGCTCCGGGATGCCGGATTAGTGGAATCCACTCGGTTCAGAAGTAACCGCTCACGGTGTCCTTCCATAAAGGTTGATACAAGGCCTCCCATACTAAGGTAAACAAGCTACGGACTAAGCCCCTTCCCATATAGGGGTAATGTGGTCGTACGGTATGGTTGGCTCACATAGTACATCACTTAGTATCATTTGACAAATACATTCCATAGTTCTTAGTCACGATTATTTTCCTTCATAAAACCATCATGTAGGAGTGGTTTCCAATTCAAGTTTTCAAGTTCAATTCACCAAGTTCAAATGGGGTTCCTCTAGAGATAGCACCAATTTTATTAGCGACTAAGCAACTACATTGAGGGATGATACCACTAAGTAGAGTTGGATAAACTCAGCTTGATGCTCTTGCTAAACAAGACATCACTACACTCTATCATTCTACTCTAGCAATTCAATCATGCAATTTACTTAAATCAAGTAGAAGGCAATATTAAAACTAGGCATTGGGAGTATGAATCAAAATATGGCTTGCCTTGGTTGGCAAAGTGTCCGGGGTATCCTTCTTCTTCTTGATAATACTCCCCCTCAATATCCTCTTCCGTAACACTAGCGTCTAGAAACGAATAATACAAAGCACACAATCATCACACAATACTAACATTACTTCAACACACATACTTGTTTTCACACAATAGTATTCAGGGTGGATTTTATTTGAATTGGTTGGCAAGTTTTCTTCCAAGTTTGCATTGAGTGTGCATGTTCACATTTTCTACCATAAGCCAAGTGTGGTTCACATTTTTAAGTATGGTAAGTAACTAGGGTTATTAGGGCTAGTTCAAGTGGAGTTTGGCTAATTAAGTGAGTTGGTATTGAGGGCAATTTAATTTTAAGTGTAGGATAGAGATCTATCATTTTATGCTACCAACTGAGATGGGATTAGGGTCTAATTGATACCACTAACAAGGTTTGAGTTGATTAAAGTTGACTAACAGTAAGGGAGGTCATTGGTGAGTTCACAATTTAAATTTCATGATTTTAGGAGGCTTAAACAATTTTCTAGAAATCTTCTATGATTAATAAAGTTATGGTTACACTATTCTTATTTAATTAAATTCCTACGTCAAATGGAATTCTAACCAGTTCTACAGGCTAGAGCATTTGACAAGCTTTCCAACGCATATTTATTTGCTAGAAATGGATTTGTAAATCTCTTTGAATTAAAGTTTGAAAATCACATCTGAAAGTTATTTGAATTAATTCAAACAGGCGGGAAAAATAAAAATTGAAACGGACCGAAACTTAACCGCACCGGGCCGAATCCTAAACGAATCCCGAACAGGCCGGCCCAGAAAATGTTTCGCGCGGCGGGAAAGAATTAAAACAGAACCTGACAGGGGGGTCCCACCCGTCAGGTCACTTAACTAAACCGAATCGGTACGCGACCCTCAGATCTAGATCGAACGGCTACTACGCGTCGTCTTCCTCGGCCAGGGCGGAGCTCACCGGCGTTGCAGAGACGAGTGTTCGACGGCGAGGGCGTGACGGAGAGGAAGCAGAGCTTGCCGGCGGGATAGCAGATCGACGACGGTTGCTCGACTCCTCCACCTCGCACCAGCAGCAGCTCCAATGGCGGCTGAAATCCTCCAGAACGCGGCGGCGCTCCCGTGCAGAGCTCGGACGATTCCGAGGGAGAGAGGAAGAGAGAAGAGTGGGGATCGGTTGCGGTGGGTGTGTGCTTCCTCTGGGGGTGATCGACGGGGGTTTTTATAGTCGCGGGAGGCCGGGGGCAAGGCGACCAGTGCGTGGCCAGTGCGGGGGTCCTGGCGGCATTCGGAGGTCGCACCGGGCACGGCGGCCTCGGGGGTGTGCTGCGAGGTTGTCGCCTCGGCTGCGGAGGGCTGTGGGTCGGTGCTGGCGAGGGCATGGCGGTCGGGAGCGTGCAGAGAAGAAGAAAGACTGGGAGGGGGCCCTGGGCGCATTTCTCTTCTTCCCTCCACTTCTCACGGCTCGGGTCGGGGCAGAGGGAGCGGGGCTCGACCGCGGCGCCTCCCAGGAGCATGGCTGCAGGCGCTGGACGAACGGCGACAGTGATCATCACAGTAACTAAGATTTGCTCGATTTTCATCTGTTAAGTGTTCGACGAAATGCCCGCAAGAGATTTAAATTTGAATTTTTGAAATTTTCCACTTTGGGTGATCAGCATATGAGCCAAGGTATCCAGTGGTATTTTTGTTCTGAAGAAAGGATGAGTTTTGTAGAAATCTTATTTCGAATTTGAAGTTTGGTCACTGATTCAGATTCAAAGTTTGACAGAAGTTTGAGTGATGTTCTGATTTGAATTTTGGGTAGCAACCCTTTGGTTGGGTTAGTATGCAACTTGGTCAAGCTCAACTAACTGGCCAAACACCAAGTTCAGTTACAGATTTCTTATTCTAAAGGCTCAAAGTAGGGTAGTCAATAAGATTTTCTAGATCATCTTATTCTTCTCTTTTTCTTTCTTATTTTTATTTCTGGTTTCTTTGGTTCTCATACTTTGTCTCCATTGCTTCTGTTGGTTAAGTTCGAATTAACTAACTATTGCACAACCAAAAATAACACACATGAAATCATAGAATACATATAATAAGAAATACATGCATACATGCAATAATAGATAACTAAAGTTTTATCTTGGTCCAAAATTTGGCACTTTAATTAATAGAAAGTGGATTACAATTTTCTGAGTTGTTACAGCAACAGAAGTGAGACATCGGCAGGCTCCGACATTGAAGGCTGGATCTGCACCGTCGCAGCGATGTTGTAGGTCGAAGCGATGTTGTAGGCGATGGCTTCAAGACGATCGGTGAGCACTGTCGACACGGCCGCCGTCTTAGTGTCCATCAGCAACAGATCTGAGGAGGGCAACGGAAGTGAGACATTGGCAGGCTCCGACATTGAAGGCTGGATCTGCGCCGTCGCAGCGATGTTGTAGGTCGCAGCGATGTTGTAGGCGATGGCTTCAAGACGATCGGTGAGCACTGTCGGCACGGCCACCGTCTTGGTGTTCTTCATCATCAACAGATCTGAGAAGATAAACGAAAGTGAGACAGAGAGAGACATTTCAACTATTTCTGAGGGTTAGATCCTCACCGGCACTCTTAGATCCTCACCGGCACTCTTAGATCCACGCCGCCGCACGGTTAGATCCGCGCCGCCGCACGCACGGTTAGATTCGCGCCGCCGCACGCACGGTTAGATCCGCGCCGCCGCACGCTGCAGTTCCGCGCGGCCGCACGCACGGTTAGATCCGTGTCGTCGCACGCACGGTTAGATTCGCGTTGCCGCACGCACGCACGCTACAGATCCACGCCGCCGCGACCGCTAGAGTAAGAGAGGAAGATGCGACTGCTAGGGTTGGTAGGTATGTGCTCTGCTCTTCTCTCCGTATGCGTCCATCGAGGTAGAGAGAGATATACAGGCCGTCCGATCATAAATGATCCCACGGTGCAAGCGTACGTTGAGCTATCAACCAACCAAGATCCGTGTGACATACATATCGACCAATCAGAGATCAGCCAGTAAGTACAAGTGAGGAAAACTGAGTAGAACTAAGAGGGGGAAAAGTGAGAAAATGTTTATCGGAAGGGCAAAACTGAGTAGGACTGAGTAAAACAAGTGGACCCGGAGGGGAAAACTGAGTAAAACTAAGTAAAACAGGGGCACCCAAATAATAAAGGGAGTAAGGGAAATTGTAGCTTTTGGCATAAAAATTGTTAGATTGTGTTATTTGAACAATATAGTATATTTTGGCCGAGGTGATATTGTTTGCAATTCAAAGATACACAACTGTGACGAATTTGGACTCTTTTGAACAAGGTTTGTAAGCATAGTGGGTATTTGGGAGGTGTGTTGAGTAGAAAGCCCTGCATCTTCATAGCTAGTAGCTCATGGACTAGGAAGTGGTTTTGGGAAAAACTTCATATCTCTATATTTCCTTTTCCATTATTATTTCTCTAGGTTGTAGGTAACATAACTAGACTCCATGGGAAGGTTCCACCATGTTTTGAATTATTTTGAATTAAACTAAACCCAAAACTATATTTTTTGAGTTTAGTCACTTAGAAAATGATAAATTTCCTTTTCCATTATTATTTCTCTAGGTTGTAGGTAACATAACAAGACTCCATGGGAAGGTTCCACCATGTTTTGAATTATTTTGATTTTTTTTGAATTAAACTAAACCCAAAACTATATTTTCTGAGTTTAGTCACTTAGAAAATGATAAATGTGGCTTAAGCGATGAACTTATTCGAGGTGCATGACCATAGAAAACTTGCAATAACACATACATTCAAATTAATTGATTAAAATAAAATATTTCTCTTGCTCCTGGTGTGACTCGCTGGGTCCACCACCTTACTCTGGGTAACCCTACCAGGGATATTACTGGTGTCTACCTTCCTTTTGCCATCTTTCTTGTTCTTCTTCTTCTTCTCTTCGGGTTGTGCCAAGACCGAGACAACCATATCATACGAAGCTTGTGCTCTTTCTTTTAATGCATTTTCTTCAAATGCTTCAAGCAGCTCTCGATCCATTGCTTCAATGGCCTCTCGATCCATCTGTTCCCTCTGCTCTCGATCCATCGGTTCAAGCAGCTCTTGATCCATCTGTTCCCTCTGCTCTCGATCCATCAGTTCAAGCAGCTCTTGATCCATCGGTTCAAGCAGCTCTCGATCCATCGGTTCAATCTGCTCTGGATCCATCGGTTCAAGCAGCTCATCATCCATTGCTTCAATCTCCTCATGTTGAATTGCTGCTTCATTCTCCTCTGCATTTGCTGCTCCCGCCTGATCTTCCATTCCAAAAGCTGGGTCAACTGGATTTTTACAAAGCCTAGCAATCTGTCCAGGGGTTCCACAACGTTCGCACTTACATCGTCGAATCGGTGCACCACCCTCTGCACTAGCTCTGATCCTATTCTTCCTCGGCCTACCTACCGGTCTAGTCAAAACTGGAGAGTACAGTTTGAAGCCTGGATCGACTGTCATCCATTGGTCTTTTCCCAACAAGGTAGGAACATTCATAGCATATGCAGCCCTAAATTTGGCAATAGAGAAATACTCTGACACATACTGATCAACTTCACCTTCTGCACCCGCTATAACACTCATGAAAAATAATGCGTGTATGCAGGGTATCCCACGGATCTGCCATCGCCTACAATGGCATGTCCTATCAACCAAACTCACTGGATACCTCCACTGCCTGTTTTTACTGTCAGTGTAGGTTACCTCAGCCTCCATTCCTTTTCTGATGCATTTCATCTTCAATTGTTTTGCCCTGGAATGCAAAGACTTAATCAAAGATGGGAGCATGAGATGGCCAACATATTTTGTGGCTGCAATTCTTTAACGCAGATCGATCTTTATCATGATCATCTGCCTAATCTTATCAAATATTTGCCACAGCATAAGCCCTTTCAATGACTTGACCTTTGCATTGAAACTCTCCGCAAGGTTACTAGTTACATAGTCTACCTTGCAAATTTCATTGAATTGGCTTCTTGACCACACCCTACCATGATGTTCATTCAAGTACTCCTTCACCCCAGGTTTTTGTTTATACAACACTTCCAAATAAAACAGATGCTTCCTAATGCTGCATGTGTATGCAGCTGGCCATAGGTTGTCAGTATAAACTTTACCCTTGAATTTCTTTGTAAAATTCGGTACCAAGTGTCGCATACATTCCCTATGATCCACTCCAGGGAATACTACTTCTACTACACTCTCCAAACCTTTGCAAGCGTCTGTGTGGATAGCAAGTCCTGGTGGATGACCTATAAGGTCGCGCAAATTCTGCAGATTCCAAGTCCAACTTTCCTTTGACTCAACCTCCAAAACTCCATAAGCAATAGGGAACATCCAATTGTGTCCATCAACTGCAGTAGCAGCAACTAGCTGTCCTTTAAACCTGTCATGAAGAGCTGTTGCATCCATGGCCAAATAAGGCCTGCAACCGTCCAGAAAGCCTTTCCAGCAAGCTTTGAAACAAACAAAAGCCCTTCTAAAACATTCCTTCTGCATTATCCTCCCGCTTTTCAATTTGTAGGGAACTGTATGCTTGTCTATCGCTACAACACTGCCTGGACTAGCCATCTCCACTTCAGCTTTGAAAGTGTAAAGCAACTGAAAGCTTTCATTCCATGGACCATTGATCCTGTCAAGAGCCATTTCCTTTGCATAGAACATCCTCATGTAAGGTATTTTTATAGTAAACTTATCAGATATCAATTTTATGAGTGCTGTTGGACCAAGTGATGGAGTTTCTCTCATCCAATCTATGATTGCATCTGCCAACCACCTAGTCTTCGCTAGCTTTGATTTCTCCTCTGGCGCTCCCGCTCGTGGTGGACAAGTATGGTCGATCGAGTTCTTCTTTATCTGAAACATAATTATAAGGGATGTCAGTAACAGTTAACAAATTTTACACTGTGATCTAATATTCACAACTGGTTGGCGTAGTACCTGAACCACGGTGCTTCTGAGCATTGTGGATGCATGCAGCCTCCACTTACACCTCTTGTACGAGCACTTAACTGTGAACCTACCTGGCTCACTTTTAATAACCTCATAATCATTCTTGGTGAGAATGCAATATGTAGTAATTGCATTATGGCAGTCCATCATCGTTTGAAATACGGTGCCTTCTGCAAGCTGAGGATCCTCCCTGTTCCACTCAATTGTTGGCAAGTCATCACCTTTGTAATCGGCTAAAATGAGGCTGTCATTGTTCTCATCCTTCTCTTCATCATCAGTGTCATCAAATCTGGCACCTTGTGCAATATCTTCCATATATTGATCCTCCATTGCCTGCTTACTGCATCGAACTACCAATTCAGGAAACATCAACTCATCCTCATCATCTTGAGGAGACGGATCCTCAATCTCTGCATCGTCCTCCACATCGACCGCAGGAACGATCTGGCTACCACTACCACTAGCACTGGGGACAGATGGTGCTGCTGTGGACCTACAAGGAGCGGGGCGGCGCACACGATTAGCAGAGGTAGCAACACTAGAGAGACATGATGCCCGACCACCTGATGATGCCCCAACACCAGATGATGCCTGGACCCTATCCACATGGATTCGAATTTTACCGACACGGCAAGAATCATTTAAAGCAAAAAGAATTCCCAGATCGTTGTCGGAAATTAGTGGAACATATCTTCCCTCCATGCTGTTGAAATATTGGAAATCAACTGAATCGCCAGTGCCCCAGGCGTACTGAGCGCAGATGTTATCTTTTAAATCCCTCAACGAGATGGTAGTTGCAACCACCGCTGGGATGTAAAATCTGCTCACATTGCGTTCAGAATCACGCAAAAAGCTAGTATCCAGCCTAACCACCGGCCAAAAAGCCAGCGCTGGATCAATCCTATTCAAAAAGCAACGCTGTTAGTTGAGCAACAACGATTCGCGCTCAAAAACTGCCTACTGTTAATTCACATAGGCAGACGATGCTTACCCAGATGGAATCCATGCGTTAGATCCCTCCGATTCCCAATCTTCTCCGCCGTTGAGGGGCATAATCGGCACACCAGACGGATGTACAAACTCTACCGCGATAGGGGTAGATCTAGTGGAGGCAGAGCCCTCTCCGCCTCCCGGGGGTGGTGGTGGGGGCGGGGGCGGCTCGGGGGCGGATGACGCCATAAGGTAGGAGGGCAGGACGGCGTGGCGGCGGAGGGGCGGTGAGCTCTTCCAGTCTCGGGTGGAGGGGAAAGCTTTGGGTGAGTGACCGCCAGTCCGACGTGTCTCATTGGGTCAATAGTCAACACCATTCAAAAGCAACGGTCCATTCACAACCACCGCGGCTCCCTAGCCGTCACCGGTAACGGTCTAAGGCCTCTGACCAGACGGCAACCCTCCCATTCGAGCATCTGCGAGGGGTTTCAAATTGGAGCGAGGGGAAAACTGAGGAAAAGTTAAGCAGCTGGGGAAAACTGAGTACAACTAACGACCCAGGGGCACGAGAATAGAAATCCCTTAATTGTTTGGAAGCATTATTTTGGTTTTCTCCTTGATGCTTTATTTGGGTTGACTTGGCGCATGCTCACACATGTTAGACTCATACAAAGTTGCCAATAGCCTCTATGATCATTTAGTTTTTGACTTTTGATGCCATCTTATGCTTCTTTTAATATCGCTTTGTCGTTTGCATGATTATGGCCATTATTGCTCTCTTAGTTAGTCGCTCCCAGTCTTTTGCTAGCCTTCGTTTTGTACTGAATATGAGCTCTACTCGTGCATCCAACTCCTAAAAACCAAGTTTGCCATTGTGTCCACTATAAATTCCTATGCATGGTATTTGTAAGCCATTCCAAGTAAATTTTCATGTGCTACCTTTCAAAAACCTTCAAAACACTTCTCGTTTTGTGACACTGTTTTCAGCTCATGGGGACGTAGTGGTCGGATTTGCTATCTTCCATATTGCTTATTCCAAAAAGAAAGAAAAAAGAGAAAAAAAGAAAGAAAAAGGCACTCCTCCATGGTATGTGAATGTTGGTGGGTACCCGATGGAATCGGTTAGCCATGGTTTGAGAAAGGAAAAAAAAGGTGGGGAGGAGTGCCAAGTTTTGTAAAAAGAGCACAAAAAGTGCCAATCTCTCTCTCAAAAACTTGCTTCATTTTTGTATGGAAGATAGTAAGAACCCCATTGCTAGTCATTGACAAAAGCAACCACCTCTCAAAACTCAAGTTTTATCTCTCTATTTTACAAATGAAAAGCTCTAGCACATGTTTAATCACTGCTTCCCTCCGTGAAGGGCCTTTCTTTTACTTTTTTGTTGAGTCACCACCTTCTATCTTTATGCACCATTAAGAGAGCATAGTTGTCATTCTTATTATAATGTGTATTGTACCAAAGTTTTCATTGATTGATTCATATTGTTGGTTTCACTTGTTCTCAAATTATTTGTATCTAGTCGCCCTCTTAAACTTGAAGGTGTCCTATGCATTTATGTTTTGCTCTCCATGAGGGACAAGCTGAAAACCATTTTGTATGTTTTTCCTTATGATTTGAACACACGTTTGACTTTCATTATTTCATTTTCATGATCTTTTGTTTGTGTTCATTTTCATGTTATAACATAGTTGCTAAGTTTCTTCTACCAAGATCATATCTTTCATGCCCATGTTTTAAGTTCTTTTGATCCCAGCGCACAACGCTTACATAGATGATCAAGATTGTGTAGGTGCATGTCACCTCAAAAATTATTTCTTTTGTTATCACTTACCTACTCGAGGACGAGCATGAGTTAAGCTTAGGGATGCTGATACGTCTCCAACGTATCCATAATTTTTGATGCTCCATGCTTGTTTTTACACCATTTGCTTAGTGTTTCGTTACACTTCGTGGCACTTTTATGCATTTTCTGGAACTAACCTATTAACAAGTTGCCACAGTGCCAGTTCCCTATTTTCTGCTGTTTTTGTGTTTCAGAAAAGTTACACAGGAAATATTCTCGGAATTAGACGAAACCAAAGCCAGTCGCCCAGAATTTCACCGAAGCTTCCAGAGAACCGAAGAGGAGACGGAGTGGGGCCATGAGGGCCCTACACACCAGGGCGGCGTGGCCCTGGCCCTAGCCGCGCCCCCTATGTGTGAGGGTGCCTCGGTCCACTCCTGACGATGCCCCTTCGCCTATAAAGACCCCCCGACGGAAAAACCTAAATACCCGATCACTTTTCCAGAACACGTCGCGATCCGCCTCCGCCGTCGACCCGAAGATTGGGAGGGTCCAGAAGCTCTTCCCGGCACCCTGCCGGAGAGGGGAATCGCCACCGGAGGTCTTCTTCATCGCCATGCTTGCCTTCGGAGTGATGAGTGAGTAGTCTACCTTGGACTATGGGTCCATAGCAGTAGCTAGATGGTTGTCTTCTCCACCATGTGCTTCATGTTTTGATCTCATGAGCTGCCCTACATGATTGAGATCACCGTTATGTAATTCTACATGTTGTGTTTGTTGGGATCTGATGAATATTGGTGTTATGATTGAGTTGAAGTACTAAATTTTATCTTATGTTATCTCTATGTTGTTTATGATCTTGCATTCTCTCCGTTGTTAGTAGCTATCTTGGCCGAGTAGTTGCTAGTGACTCCAAGAGGGGGTATTTATATTCGATAGTGGGTTCATGCCTCTATTTAATCTGGGGGAGTGACAGAAACCTCTAAGGTTGTAGATGTGATGTTGCTACTAGGGGGAAAACAACATTCATATGCCCGATGGCATATGATTTGTTTACATTACACACTTTGCTTAATGCAATTATCTGTTGTTCGCAACTTAATACTTGTGGAGTTCTCGGATTGATTTGCCACAAGTGGATTATTAGTCATAGATGCAGTTGGATGGCGATCTATGTATCTTGTTGTAATGCCGAGAGTAAATCTCATAGTGATCCTCTCATCATATGCACGTTGTCTTTATTCTATCAATTGCCCAACTGTAATTTGTTTACACAGCATGTATTATTTTATCTTATGGAGAGACACCACTAGTGAACTGTGGACCCCGGTCCTATTTCCTTTATATTGCTATCACCTGTTTACTTTACTTGCACTGTTTACTTTACTCGCATACTATTATCACTTTCCACTCGATACGCTCATACCCTTTGTTTCAAGCAAACCGGTGAGATTGACAACCTCATCGTAAGTTAGGAACAAAGTATTTGGTTGTGTCGTGTGCAGGTTCCATGTTGCTACTGGTTGAAGATGCGCTAACAAGAAATCGTTAACGGCGCCCTTGTTAGAGCATCACGCAGCTAGTGGGCATCACCTTCAGTCGTTAGGCTTTCTCCTACTAGATTGACTACCTTGGTTTCTTACTGAGGGAAAAGCTTGCTGCTATATTCATCACACCTTGCTCTGGGGGTTTTCCAACTGGCCGGTAATTTACTCGGCTTCATCAAGCATCATGAGTTATGCTGCAATGTCTCATTTCCTGCGCTTTCCAAAGCATGCAACCGTGAGACATGTTGCTCCTGTTGTTGCCTAGCTATATGGAAACACGAGGCCACTGAGTTGAGGTTCAGGCAAGCATCAGCGACTCGTCATCTTGCCATATCGCGAGCCCATTTGTTTGTGAAGATCCATTTCAGAGAGGGGGTGTGGTTTCTGGCGGTGAGGAGAGGGGCATCATGAGTTATGCCGCAATGTCTCGTTTCCTGCGCTTTCCAAAGCGTGCAACCGCGAGACATGTTGCGCTTGTTGTTGCCTAGCTATATGGAAACGCTTGGTTTGGAGGTTTCCAACGAGCTAGTTTTGGCTTGATTTAACACTCATGCCGCGCGAGAAAAATTGCAGCCCAAATAACTAAACGTATAAATTTGGGCTCCTTAGATGCGAAAAATGACTCCGTGGGTTACCAAACAAGCTCTTGGGGAAGGAACCACTCCATACAGATCGAATTGCTTGTCCTAAAGGTTCAAGGTTGTTGGTTGTTGGACAATGTAGGTGCACTTGGAACTGCACCACAACATGGCCCCTCACTTGATGGATTACTAGCCTACATCCTAACTACTCCCTCTGCTTCATAATTCTTGACATTGATTTAGATGTATCTAATTATAAAATGTGTCTAGATACGTCTAGAATGGAGGGAGTAGTGTTTATGACAATGTGAATGCCGCTAACCACTTGATTTGCATTTATGAATGAGGTGGCATGTGACCTGTCCTTCTGCATTCTGATAAGTGTTGGTGGAGCTGTGATTGGGCCATCCTTCCAACGATGGCGACAATGGCAATGGCGCACCTCCGCGGTAGGTAATGGCGTGCTGGAAACCTCCAAACGACATCATCAGAACTGATACCAAAAATTCACGGCAATGGCGTCTTGCATGTTGTTGAATTGATACAAAAAATTCATTCTCATCTTCCAACTTTCTTTGTATAGGAGAAGCCTCGAAGGGCATCGATGTTGCATTAAACATAGATGGTTATAGACAACATTGCAACATGGACCCCTAGAAAATAAGAAAATTACATTCCAGTCTAGGAAATAAGCACTGAGGACCCTAAAAAGTTTGACAAAGCGACCAGGTCCCTATTGAACGCCGATGAAACTAATCCACGCACGGCTATTGTCCTTACAACCAGGGAACAAGGCTCCTGGGGTGAGGGCAACACTCGATTTCGTCTAGGAGTCTGAAGAGGGCCTCCTTTGAAGGTTGAAGATGCGGCATGAAGGAGCTTGGAATGGCCGCCCTATCAGCCAAAGATCGCGGTGGCAAGTGATATGTCTCAAACGTATCTATAATTGTTGATGCTCCATGCTTGTTTTTACACCATTTGCTTAGTGTTTTGTTACACTTTGTGGCGTTTTTGTGCATTTTCCGGAACTAACCTATTAACAAGATGTCACAGTGCCAGTTCCCTATTTTCTGATGTTTTTGTGTTTCATAAAAGTTACACGGGAAATATTCTTGGAATTGGACGAAACAAAAGCCGAACATCCAGATATTAAACGAAGCTTCCAGAAGACCAAAGAAGAGAGGGAGCCGAGCCAGAGGCTGGCCTCACCACCAGGGGGCGCGGCCCAGGCCCTGGCCGCGCTGCCCTATGGTGAGACCCCCCTGATCCACTTCTGATGCTGCCCCTTCGCCTATAAAGACCCCCCGACAGGAAAAACCTAAAGACCCGATCAATTTTCCAGAAACACATCGTGATCTGCCGCCATCATCGACCCAAGATCGGGAGGGTCCAAAAGCTCTTCCCGGCACCCTACCAGAGAGGGGAATCACCACCGGAGGTCTTCTTCATTGCCATGCTTACCTCCGGTGCGATGAGTGAGTAGTCTACCTTGGACTATGGGTCCATAGCAGTAGCTAGATGGTTGTCTTCTCCACCATGTGCTTCATGTTTAGATCTCGTGAGCTGCCCTACATGATCGAGATCACCGTTGTGTAATTCTACATGTTGTGTTTGTTGGGATCCGATGAATATTGGTGTTATGATTGAGTTGATGTGCTGAATATTATCTTATGTTATCTCTATGTTGTTTATGATCTTGCATGCTCTCCGTTGTTAGTAGCTATCTTGGCCGAGTAGATACTAGTGACTCCAAGTGGAGGTATTTATGCTCGATAGTTGGGTTCATGCCTCTATTTAATCTGGGGAAGTGACGGAAACCTCTAAGGTTGTAGATGTGCTGTTGCCACTAGGGAGAAAACAACATTCTTATGTCCAAGGACATATGCTTTGTTTACATTACACACTTTGCTTAATATAGTTATCTGTTGTTCGCAACTTAATATTCACGGGATCCTCGGATGATTACCCGTGGGTGGATTATTAGTCATAGATGCAGTTGGATGGCGGTCTATGTATCTTGTTGTAATGACCATAGTAAATCTCATAGTGATCCTCTTGACATATGCATGTTATCTTTATTCTATCAATTGGCCAACTGTAATTTGTTTACCCAGCATGTTGTTATTTATCTTATGGAGAGACACCACTAGTGAACTGTGGACCCCGGTCCAATTTCCTTTACATTACTATCACCTGTTTACTTTACTCGCACTGTTTACTTCTCGCATACTACTATTGCTTTCCACTCGATACGCTCATTCCTTTCTTTACAGCTAACCGGTGAGATTGACAACCTCATCGTAAGTTGGGAGCAAAGTTCTTGGTTGTGTTGTGTACAGGTTCTGTGTTGCTACTAGTTGAAGACGCGCTAACAAGAATCATTAACGGCGCCCTTGTTGGAGTGTCACTAGGCTAGCAAGCATCACCTTCTGTAGTTTGGCTTTTCCTACTGGATTGACATACCTTGGTTTCGTAACTGAGGGAAAACTTGCTGCTTTGCTCATCACACCTTCTCTTGGGGTTCCCAACTAGCCAGTCATTTACATCATCAACTACACACCAACAAAACACCAACAAGTTTTCTGGCACCGTTACCGGGGACTGAAGAAGAAGAAGCTCCCACATCAATACCGCGCCATCAACAAGTTTTCTGGCACCGTTGCCGGGGAAAAAGAAGACTTCTGCAAGGGGAGTTTCGCATGCACATCCTTTACTTTGTTTTAAGTTTTGCTTTACTTTATTTTTACTTGCATCGTTTTATCAAAAATACAAAAAAAATAGTTTCCTTATAGTTGTTATTTTTACTTGTTTGCTTTTAGCTTTGCTAGAATGGCTACTCCTGAAAACACCAAGTTGTGTGATTTTACTAGCACTAATAATAGTGATTTTATCTGCACTCCTATTGCGCCACCTGCTCCTGGTGCAAATTTTTATGAGACTAAGTCTGCTTTATTGAACATTGTTATGAAAGAGCAATTTTTTGGTGCTAGTATTGATGATGCTGCAGCTCATCTCAACAATTTTGTTGAGCTATGTGAGATGCAGAAATATAAGGATGTAGAGAGTGATATATTAAGCTTAAGTTGTTTCCTTTTTCTTTGAGAGGAAAAGCTAAGGATTGGTTGCTGTCTTTGCCTAAAAATAGTATTGATTCATGGGCTAAGTGTAAGGATGCTTTTATTGAAAGATACTATCCTCCTGCTAAAATTATAGCTTTGCGTAGCAATATTATGAAGTTTAGCCAGTTTGATAATGAACATGTTGCTCTAGCTTGGGAAAGAATTAAATCTATGATAAAGAATTGTCCCACTCATGGACTGACTACTTGGATGATTGTCCAAACTTTTTATGCAGGACTGAATTTTTCTTCAAGAAACCTATTGTATTCAGCTGTTGGAGGCACTTTTATGTCCCTTACCTTGGGCGCCGCAACAAAGCTTCTCGACAATATGATGGTAAATTATTCTGAATGACACACCGAGAGAGCTCCACAAGGTAAGAAGGTAAATTCTGTTGAGGAAACCTCTTCATTGAGTGATAAGATTGATGCTATAGTGCTTATGCTTTCTAATGATAGAACTCATGTTGATCCTAATAATATTCCTTTGGCCTCTTTGGTTGCTCAAGAAGAGCATGTTGATGTAAACTTCATTAGAAATAATAATTTTAACAACAATGCCTATAGGAATAATTTTGCTAGTAACAATTATAGGTCATATCCTTCTACCAATGGTAATGGTTATGGTAACTCTTATGGTAATTCCTCCAACAACACTAGGGGTGCGCCCTCTGAGCTTGAAGTCATGCTCAAGGACTTCATCGGTAAGCAAACTGCTTTTAATAAGTCTGTTGAGGAAAAGTTAGGAAAAATTGATATTCTTGCTTCTAAAGTTGATAGCCTTGCTCATGATGTTGAACTTCTAAAATTAAAAGTTTTACCTAATGATGTGAAGGAGAACAATACTTTTGCCACTGCTAATGCTATCAAAGTTAGAATTGATGAAAATGTTAGGATGTTAGCAGAATTGCATGCCAGTTGGGAAAGAGAAGATGAGATGGCTAGAAGGATGAAGGTATGTACCATTACTACCTCTAATGATGTTGTTCCAAATGCTAGCAATCCTCTTACTTTGATTGGTGTAGAGAAAACTTCCACTCCTTGTACTAAAAAGCCTAAAACTGCTAAAACTTTTTCTCAAAAGAATGCTGAAATTTTTCGGAGTGTAGGAGATGATAGCTCTATTTCCTGTAATGATTTTGATGTTAATGGCTACAATATATCTTAAGTTATTTTGTTCTTGCAAAAGATTGCTTTGAGTCCCAATGCTAGTTCTTTAAATGTTGCTTTTACTAAGCATATTACCAATGCTCTTATGAAAATTAGGGATGAAAAGTTGAAGCAAAAAGTTTCTATACCCAAGAAGTTAGAAGATGGTTGGGAACCCATTATTGATATGCATGTTACTGGTTTTGATTGCCATCCTTTATGTGATCTAGGTGCTAGTATTTCTATTATGCCTAGAAAAATTTATGATATGCTTGATTTACCACCGCTTGAAAAGTGTTATTATGATGTTCCCATTGCTGATGTTGCCAAGAAGAAACCTTTGGGAAGGATTAACGATGTTCTTATTATGGTTAACAATAACCTTGTTCCCAATAATTTTCTTGTTATGGATGTTGAATGCAATGCTTCATGTCCTATTATTTTGGGAAGACCCTTTCTTCGAACTGTAGGTGCCATCATTGATATGAGGGAAGGCACCATCAAATATCAATTCCCACTCAAGAAAGATATGGAACACTTCCTAGAAAGAGGAAGAAATTACTTTTTGACTCTATTCTTAAAGCAAATTATGAGCTTGATGCTTCATCACTTGATATTACTTGATTCGCACTTTCTGCGCCTAGCTCAAAGGCGTTAAAGAAAAGCACTCTTGGGAGATAACCCATTGTTTTACTTTCAGTTCTTTTTCTTTTTTTGAGTCTTGAAAGTTATTACTATTGTAATAACCACTCCTTATCATTTTTATTTCGTTTTTGTGCCAAGAGAAGCCTCTAATTTGAGTGAGGTAAGATTCGGGGAAGTTGCTGTCCTGAAACAGATTTCGGTGCTGCACCATAAAAATTTGTGAAAATTCTCAGAATATCTTTTTGACCTGCGATTTCTTGTGCATATGCCCCAGGTTATATCAAAACTTTCATTAGTTTAACACTTTTTGATTTGAGCAATAGAAAAACCCTCTAAAAAATCAACCTTTGTCAGCTGTTCTATTTTGACAGATTTCTGCCACTATTTGTATTTGCCTCTCGATCGCTTTCTTTTTGAGTTCTTTTGATCACGAAACTTTTGGGGAAGTTGCTACAGTAGTATATGCTTTATATGTGGTGGTTTTGAGTTGAAACCTAAAGCAAAAAGGGGTTGATTCATTATTATGCTTACACTAATGTTGCTAATAGAATTGTGTTGAGTTTTGTATGAAGGAAGTTTTCAAGTTTAGGGATTGGAGAATGATGAGATGAGTTGAAGAATGAACAAAAGCTCAAGCTTAGGGATGCCCACACACCCCAAGAAATATCCAAGAGGTACAAGCGTCAAAGCTTGGGGATGCCCCCGAGGCACCCCTTCTTCATCGGCAAAAATCAGGTCACCTTTCAACACACTATATTTTTATTGCTTCATGCACTATGCGTTTTTCTTGGAGCGTCAGTTGTTTTAGTTTTCAGTTTTGTTTAGTTTTGTTTGATGCAATAAATGGTTGGAGCCCAACAAATTTCTTTTGGAGAAGTTGCCTTGCTTTTCATTTGCCAAGAACACTCTGTTTTTCACTCTTATCGTTCAATGAGTGTTCTCTATTTCTGCTACTGCATTTAGTTTTCTTTTTTTGCCTTGATTTTTGTTCAGATCTTGTTATATCTTTGCATCAAGGTGTATTTTGACCTCTGGTCCATGTTGCTATTCATCAAAAGAGTTATTTCAAAAAGGTTCGAATGGTGTTGGAAAAGAGAAAAAGTTTCATGCAAAAAAGTGGTACAAAAAGGAGCTTGTGTAGACTGCGGCTTAGGCTTTTGCATGTTGTGCTTGATATCTTTTTTATAGTATGCTTAGTGGTTTTGCTGTAGCATGACTTCTCTCAAATGACTGAGATTGCTTAATGAGCCTTTAAAAAAATCATGCGTTGTTTTTTATTATTTGGAAGCATTATTTTGGTTTTCTCCTTGATGCTTTATTTGGGTTGACTTGGCACATGCTCACACATGTTAGACTCATACAAAGTCACCATAAGCCTCTATGATCATTTAGTTTTTGACTTTTGATGCCATCTTATGCTTCTTTTAATGTTGTTTTGTCGCTTTGCATGATTATGGCCATTATTGCTCTCTTAGTTGGTCGCTCCCAGTCTTTTGCTAGCCCTCATTTTATACTGAGTATGAGCTCTACTCGTGCATCCAACTCCTAAAAACCAAGTTTGCCATTGTGTCCACTATAAATTCCTATGCATGGTATTTGTAAGCCATTCCAAGTAAATTTTCATGTGCTACCTTTCAAAAAACCTTCAAAATACTTCTCGTTTTGTGATACTATTTTCAGCTCATGGGGACGTAGTGGTCGGATTTGCTATCTTCCATATTGTTTATTCCAAAAAGAAAAAGAAAAAGAAAAGAAAAGAAAAAAGGCACTCCTCCATGGAATGTGAATGTTGGTGGGCACCCGATGGAATCAGTTAGCCATGGTTTGAAAAAGGAAATAATGTGGGGAGGAGTGCCAAGCTTTATAAAAGAGCACAAAAGTGCCAATCTCTCTCAAAAACTTGCTTCATTTTTGTATGGAAGATAGTAAGAACCCCATTGCCAGTCATTGACAAAGACAACCACCTCTCAAAACACAATTTTTATCTCTCTGTTTTATAAATGAAAAGCTCTAGCACATGTTTAATCACTGCTTCCCTCTGCGAAGGGCCTTTCTTTTACTTTTATGTTGAGTCACCACCTTCTACCCTTATGCACCATCTAAGAGAGCATAATTGTCATTCTTAGTATAATGTGCATTGTCCCAAAGTTTATCATTGATTGATTCATGATTTTGGTTTCACTTGTCCTTAAATTATTTGTATCTAGTTGCCCTCTTAAACTTGAAGGTGTCCTATGCATTTATGTTTTGTTATTCTATGAAGGACAAGCTGAAAACCATTTGCTATGTTTTTCCTTATGATTTGAACACACGTTTGACTTTCATTGTTTCATTTTCATGATCTTTTGTTTGTGTTCTTTTTCATGTTATAACATGGTTGCTAAGTTTCTTCTATCAAGATTATATCTTTCATGCCCATATTTTAAGTTCTTTTGATCCCAGCACACAATGCTTACATAGATGATCAAGATTGTGTAGGTGCATGTCACCTCAAAAATTATTCTTTGTTATCATTTACCTACTCGAGGATGAGCAGGAGTTAAGCTTGGGGATGCTTGATACGTCTCAAACGTATCTATAATTTTTGATGCTCCATGCTTGTTTTTACACCATTTGCTTAGTGTTTTGTTACACTTCGTGGCGTTTTTATGCATTTTCCAGAACTAACCTATTAACAAGATGCCATAGTGCCAGTTCCCTGTTTTCTGCTCTTTTTGTGTTTCAGAAAAGTTACACAGGAAATATTCACGGAATTGGACGAAACAAAAGCCAAACATTCAGATATTAAACGAAGCTTCCAGAAGACCGAAGAGGAGACGAAGCCGAGCCAGAGGCTGGCCTCACCACCAAGGGGCGCTGCCCAGGCCCTGGCCGCACCGCCCTATGGTGAGACCTCCCTGGTCCACTTCTGACGCTGCCCCTTCGCCTATAAAGACCCCCCGATGGGAAAAACCTAAAGACCCAATCAATTTTCCAGAAACACATCGCAATCCGCCGCCGTCGTCGACCCGAAATCGAGAGGGTCCAGAAGCTCTTCTCGGCACCCTGCCGGAGAGGGGAATCGCCACCGGAGGTCTTCTTCATCGCCATGCTTGCCTCCGGCGTGATGAGTGAGTAGTCTACCTTAAACTATGGGTTCATAGCAGTAGCTAGATGGTTGTCTTCTCCACCATGTGCTTCATGTTTAAATCTCGTGAGCTGCCCTACATGATCGAGATCACCGTTATGTAATTCTACATGTTGTGTTTGTTGGGATCCGATGAATATTGGTGTTATGATTGAGTTGATGTGCTGAATATTATCTTATGTTATCTCTATATTGTTTATGATCTTGCATGCTCTCCGTTGTTAGTAGCTATCTTGGCCGAGTAGATACTAGTGACTCCAAGATGGGGTATTTATGCTCGATAGTTGGGTTCATGCCTCTATTTAATCTGGGGGAGTGACAGAAACCTCTAAGGTTGTAGATGTCCTGTTGCCACTAGGGAGAAAACAACATTCTTATGTCCAAGGACATATGCTTTGTTTACATTACACACTTTGCTTAATGTAGTTATCTGTTGTTCGCAACTTAATATTCACGGGGTCCTCGGATGATTCCCCGTGGGTGGATTATTAGTCATAGATGCAGTTGGATGGCGGTCTACGTATCTTGTTGTAATGCCTAGAGTAAATCTCATAGTGATCCTCTTGACATATGCACGTTATCTTTATTCTATCAATTGCCCAACTGTAATTTGTTTACCCATCATGTTCACTAGTAGAAAAAAGGGCTTCCGTTCGCACCCTTTAGTCCCCAAACAATTTGGTCCGCGACTAATATGAGCATTAGTCCCGGTTCAAATGAAAATGTGGGCCAGAAAGCATTAGTCCCGGTTCAAATGGAGGCTTTAGTCCCGGTTTGAGCCACCAACCGGGATTAAAGGGTAGGGACCTTTAGTCCCGGTTGGTGGCTCAAACTGGGACTAAAGCCTACCCTTTAGTCCCGGTTTGTGGCTCAAACCGGGACTAAAGGTTCGGCGCCCATTTTTCCTCTCATTCCTACCCCCCCCCTCCTCGCCGCGCAGAAAAAATGTCTAAAACAAATAAATGAAAATGATAAAAACTTCAATTTTCAAAATCCTTTGACACGCATGTACCTCACGCAACCAACTTTTATGGAAAATTTGAAAATTTGAATTTTGATATTTTTTGCAAAAAAAGGTTGTTCTAAATTAAAACGGCTATAACTTTTGCATACGGACTCGAAAAAAACGTATAATATATAAAAACTATCTACACAAAATTTTACATCCGATTTCAACCGCCTATGGCCGTTTGCACAATTTGTTGTTGTAATATCCCAGGATTAGAGGTTATAAAATAGAGACACCAGATGTGTGCATTGCATTTCATGCATAGAAAATCCGGGTAATTTTCGCGCGTTTAAATAAAACATACCAAAGTGATTGGAGTTTCACTTGAGTTGATGGAATTGAAGTAGCTCATCAATTAGAGTGCGATAAACTTCAATATGACCTTTGTTAAAATCCTTGTTTTGGGTAGTGATAGTCACAACAACTAAAAGAGATAAGTGAGGTAAAACTATAATGCTTGACACACCATTTTAGAACCAAATATTTATTCACACCAAGATTATCATGGTATTCTTTTAAACCTACTTCTTTCATGCTAAAGAAGTCTACACAAGTCTTATTCTTAAACCAGGAACTATTCTTTATGCTTATGTCCTAATCTAGTGAGTCCAAATATGAGAAGTGGAGAGGTTAACTCAATGCCAGTTTGATTATAAGATTTGCCTTAACTCTAGGTGAGATAACTTAAGAACATTAGAACCATTCCTAGAAAGGCCAACTAGGAGACTTTAGACATTACTCAAATTCTAATTAGGATAAGTCATTTGATATAAGGGAGATCACATCATAAACCCTAATTCTGGTCTAGACTAGAACCATACTTAGGAAGTGACCAATACCTAGACTTATGGAGTTATGAAGTGGAGTAGATCCTATATGAATCACACAAAGGGGAGATTATATCCTTAATCTCAGAAGGTAGGTACAACCAAGAATAAATCCTTGTTAGAGGGGGTTGATGAAGGAAATAGTATGATCATGTCCAATACATGATTATGCTTGCTGATGAAGCTAATTAGTTTAGTCATGAAACCTAATCTGATAAGCAGATATCATCCTAAAACCAAGTGTGGAGTAGGAGTCCAACTTAAACACATCTCAATTAGGAGATACCCATCTTGTTAAAGATATATGAGAAACCTTGATCTGTGTACAAGTTTCTTTGATAGAATCATCTGGATATAGGTTGAGCAGATCAATAGCCCTGACCTAGAAATTAGTTAGTCTATAGAATCTTTGTTGCATTAATCACATTTCAAAGGGAACACTAGATCCTGGTTTAGTGTCATAGCATTCTACCCAGTTCCATAACCCTTATTCATTTACTGGGGAAATCATACCCAAGTATCATTCTAACTTATGTATCACTTGTGATCATAAGCAAACCATACAATCTTGACATACATTTAACCAAACAATTGTTTCGTAGTAACAACCCTCCTAGTAGAAGTCCAGTCCATTACCACTAAACCATTTACCTCTTGTTATGTATGTGGACCTCAGATAAAGAGATCTTCATTGTAAAAGAGGGGTACTTTATATTTTCAAGTTAAGTATATAGTAAATAATTAATGCCATTGGTATAACTCCATATAACAAATCCATGACATTGAGTAGCATTGTAGTGTTAAGCATAAATCATGTCCTTTCATCAAAGTCTAAATAAGAAGTTCAAAGATAGTAAAAAGTGTGGATGATCATTCTATACCATCTATTATATTATTAAAACAACTGACAACTGACGGTGAAGATTAAACACTTTAAAAAGAACGCCTCAGATTTATTGAAGATAACGGTTCGTGTTGATTTCGGAAAAGAAGCGATTAAATCCAGCTGAAGATAGGAGACGTGCACAAGCAAGATTGTCTAAAAAAAGTATAAAGAGATTAGGATACGCACGATGATTATGTTTTGTCCACATGATTCCGATTAAATTGTCCGCACGTATTGAATTCAGCCGTCGAGGTTGTTTTGCATTGTCTAGGCTCCAGCGCGCTACCACACGCTATATCTTGGCTCTAACCATCGTCTGTCATAGGCAAGAGCAACATAAGACACACACGTCGAGTGATCGACCAAAGTTGAGGACGTACGGAAATCCACAAGCATATATAGGAAACATATCGAATGTAATACAACTATACGCTGACCGACTCCAACTATTTTGTCCTGAGTTCTGCCCGATCGATCGCACTCGAGAAGCGATAGATCCATCCGCCTAGCCTGTCTGTGGAGGCAATGAAGGTATTACTCACATATTTCATCGACATGCCAACTTGCACCAGAAGAGAGCCAAGCCCTCAGCTTCTCAGGTAAGTAAGATTCACATATGTCAATTAAATCTGCTTATGCAAGAGAAACGTATATAAGAATCAACGCCTGATCAAATAGCACATATATATCAAGTGACTTATCTGCATCTCACATGTTTGTCATACGTATAAGAGTTAATAAGGAGAGCATAAAGACTTCAGAAATAAAAGACAAAAAACAAACGATGCTATTTATTAGGAAGTAAAGGCAAGAAAAAAAGATAGGTTTAATTCATGAAATTCCCAACAATGAATATTTTATGTGGTTCTCCTTAGAAATAATTTCTTACGATCTATAATAGAAAAATAGATAGGCAAGGTATATATTTGTCAACCGAAGACCTACTATACAATGTTCAGTGTGTATCTCAGATATAATTTTCCATGTTTAATAAACTTAGAATATTACAAGACCAAAACGGTATAGCATATATGTAAGAAGGACACATATGAAGTCTGTATAAGCGAAGATAGCTGGATTTCAGAATGATGGTTATCTATTGGAGTTATATGTAGGGATCCGACATAGAACTAAAATTGGAGACAAAACACAAGAAATTGGATATATAGCGCACAATATACAAAATTAAATTCTTAGCAAGTGCATAGAGAATACAAAAAAATTATGACGAATTAGTGTTAAAAGATACATTGTAGAAATCAGTATTTCAATAGACATATATATAAAGTGAAAATAGCTAAGCTTCAAAGTAATTAGATGTATACGGAATTAGAAGTCAGAGTATGTATAAAACTAAAATCTAATGTTGAAATGTAAGAAATGAAATTGGCATTCGGTACTCACATATAGTTTCCGTAGCAACAACCTACATATGACCAAAATATTTTTCGACCAAGTCCACTTGAGTAGCTTCAGACGACACATTCTGACTAAAATCATTGTCTATATTTTAAATGACATATCATTGAAAATACATGAATTAAATAAATTGTCATTTTATTAGGGAGGAATAATACCGACTGAGAAACATTGCCGAATAAGTTTTTCCATGGATATCTGTGCCACGAATAATTCTATTCTATTTAAATATTTATCTAATGACCTATCGAAATTTAGGTACTACTAAAAAAATCATAAGAAATCTAGCCGCGCAAATGCGCGGGCCATGCAGCTAGTTCTAATATAAACCATAGCTTCTTTATACTCCTAAGAAAATCCATATCACAGGAAAATAATTTGAACACCCAAGTGCCCATTTAAAAACTTACCTTTAATCAAGTTCCTAGATCTAAATTTTATTATAATACCAACTAATATTTGTGCAATACACATTGAGAATTCTTTAGTACAATATTTTGTACCAGTAATGTATCAGGGGTATTTTGTGTGAAGTCATAAATACAAATTCCTGCAAAAACAGAATTCAAATACTAGTTAGAAATCTCAAAACTAGTAAATCAGAAAAAGAAAAAGGAATTGGCAAAGAAAAAAAAGGGGAGAGGAGTTTATCGCCGAAGCCCATCTACTCGGCCCATCTCACCAGCCCACCGGAGTCCAGCCCGGGGTGATGAAATGGTATGTTACTGACAGGTGGGACCCACCTGTCAGGAGAAGACCATCGTCTTCTTCTTCCTCCTGCATGCTCGACAGAGCGTCGCCGGCGAGGCCACGTTGCCCAGCCGCCGATCTTGACCACCGATGAGGCCGCTGACCGCCAAGTACTCGACCTCATCCAACTCCTCATCCGTTGCCAGTCGGCGCGAAGTGATTCGCGCCCTACTCAAGTGCCAGTGCCACCGCCGCATCCTGGCCGTCGCCGGTGGTGAATAGACGGGAGAGACCTCACCGCCTTTATAGGAAACACCTGTAGAATCATCGTTCCGCGCTTGTTCTTCTCTGATCTCTCCCAATCCCTCTGGTCCTCTCTGTTCTCTCTACCAAACCGAAGGTGCTCGCAGGAGTTCCGCCAGATGCCGTCGTTTCCGGTCACCTCCTCGACTGTGGAGTGGACCAGCCGCAACGCCTTGTCTTGTAGAACCCTCACGTCGAAGGAATCGAGCAGGAGAGCTCCTAGTCAAGCGAAGCAACTCGTTCCCTGTTAATGGAGTTCGCCAGAATCCGTGGTCGTGCGCTCGTCTCCGTCAAGCAATCGACCCATCCGAGCATTCCTTCAGCTTCTAGGTGAGCTCCCGAATCTCTTGGTAACCTTTCCTCACCTTCTCTCGGTCTGTAGCTTCATCGTGTAGAGCATCATCGGGCACCGCCGCTGGACCTCGCCGACGACAAGGTTCCGGCGACCATTCCGAGGGGGTTTCATCACTATTAGACTCAGCTTGGTCCCTCGGTCCTAGAAAGCCACTTGCACGTCATCGGGGAGCCCTGGAACGCTGCCGCCGCCGTCTACTGACTCGCCGGTGGCTAGTCAATGTCGAGTCATCAATTTTGACTCAGTCCACACACGCGTGGCAGATGACTGGGCCTTAGCCCCACCAGTCAGTGGCTGGGGTAGGATCAGATTCGGTAAGAAAAAATCTCCCTGTTGTTTAGAAAAGTCAGTCAATCTTTTGACTAAGTCAATTGCCCTCATGGCAGTTGACGTGGCATGAGCCCCACTAGTCAGTGGGTGGGTCTAAATCTGAACCGGTACAAAAAGTGTTTAGATGTCAATTAGAAATACCAGAAAATGTGTAGAACTTAGGAAATTCATATCTTATTCATTTTAATTCAGAAAAATGCAAATGATATATCAAAATGTTCAGAAAAACATAACCTATCTATTTAGATTATAATCTTACATACTTGTCTGAAATAATTTTGAAATAAATTTGAAACCTTGTTTAAGTAGTATTTGAATTTTGAATTCAAACCCAATAATAATAATTCAAACCAACTTTTCAAATACCAAATAAAACTTTGACAACTTCAACAAAGTTAATTTCAATTAATATTCCATTATTTCAAAAATTTAAATCATATACTTTAATATTAGGATTTCAAACCCTAAAATGATTTTTCCCAAATAAATTTAAAATAGTAAAATTTGGGAGAAATCATAAACTTGAATAAGAATTATTCCCTAACTCTAATATTGCTACTTCAACAATTGTTTCATTAAGAGAAAATCTAAAAAACCATTATAAAATTTTTAATCACTTAAAATTTGGATTCCAACCCTGAAAATCTAGAAACAGAAATACTAGGCTTTCTAAATTAATTTTTGGACACTAATAGAACCATACAATGAACTTCCAATGCAATAACACCTTAAGTGATATGTTCTTCAAAAGTAATTCTTTTGAAGTACATATAACTTAAGTTCTACCATTTCTTTTAGTACTAAAACCAATAACTACCTTAGTGTGCTAGTCTAGCCATACTTTCTAATTCAACCATGAGTGGTTAGTTTGATATTATATTTCAACTAGGTATTTGTTCTTTAAAAGTAATTCTTCTAAAGAACATATTAAATAAACATCACACCAACTCTTATGCCTCGAGATAAGTAACTACCTATGCTTGATAAAAATGTTGTGCCAACTATAGAAATAGCTATACACGTTAGACAGCAAGGTCAACTTCTTTGAATGATCTTATTCAAGCAATTTGTACAAGTATTAGATGGATCCTAGTTTGTTTCTTTGTTATGATCCACCTTATAACTAATCTTTGATTATGATAGAGCTATACTAAATCCTAGAACACTAAATCTTATGTGTAGTACTTCTATTCAATAGGAATTATGTTCTTCAAATGTTATTCTTTCAAGACACCTTGAAAGTAAATATCAACCATTCCATTAAGCCTCATCAAATAATTTCTATTTGTGTGTTAAGATTGTTGTCAACCCTAAGACCAACTAGGTATTCTTATCAAACAAGAATTACCACAACTTTGCCTGTCCATAACCAACTACTTGATTGCTAATAACAAGATACCACTTAAAATTGTTACTTTCAAGTTTTCACTCATTGCTATAATAGTCTTTTGCAATAACTCTTGTATGAAGCTTTATTCTATTACTGACAAGGGTATAGTTAATAGAGCCCGTTAGTTGAGTACCCCTGAGGCCCGTTTGGATAAGCCCAATTGTAATGATAGTCGAATACGAGTTATTACCGTATGTCGATATTTGTAATCTGTATCGGACCCTACCCGATCCTCGAGACCTGGCCACCTATATATAGGGGTCAGGAGGGGACGGTGTAGGGCAGATTGAAAGCAAGCCAGGTTGAACACCCAAGTTTACTTTCGATATACACATATTTCGACTAACTTTACCTTCGAGTTCATCCGACGCCCTATCTCCCCGATCCTAAGTCCTTCATCTAGGACATTTGTCGAGTTAACCCCTTGTCAATTGGCGCCGACCGTGGGGACTTTGGGCGTTGGAATCATGAATTCGACGGCTTTTTCGCTCTTAGCCAACAGCAGTCCAGAAGTCGACGGAAGTCAAGAGGTGGAGCTAACCATTGGAAGTTTGAGCATCCTCATCGGGCCGTCGGGTTCGTCCCGCCTCTCGGACTCGACAAAACTAGATCCATCGGCAAGAAAGCCCGAAACAGAGGAAACATTGGAGTCATCAGAAGGCTCTTCCAATGAGGTGAACTCGCAGGTCAGCTTAGGAAAAGCATCAATCGCAGAAGGCGACGAAATTGAGGAAAATCTCGACTCAGAAGAAAAAGCGTGTCAGACACACAACAACGCAAAGGACTTCGCCGGAGGAAGCAGCGGCGTCTCCAAAGTACATCAGTTATGCGTCATTATCACTGAAGCAGAAGATGGAAACAACAGCGAAGGAAGCAAAAAGGTCGACAGGCAAGACGACAAAGTGAAAAATCACAACAAAAAGGAAAAAGAGAAAGTCCACGTCTCGGCTGGTGAATGGAGAATGATTACGTCAGCCATTAATCATGGTACAGAAGTACCCGAGGGATCGAGAAGAGAAGTTCTAATGGGATATCAGTACGCACTATACCAACACAAGAAGAAACTAAGGGAGGAAAGAGACATAATGTTTCAAGACAATAACAGTACATCAAGGGAAGAATACTGGGAAGACTACAGCGAAGATTCAGAATATAGCAGAGAAAGGCGTAAAGATCCAAAACACAACAGGGGGGTGACAGCATGCGGCAGAGAAGAAGGGTACTCGAGGAGCCCCACCCCGCAGCTAGAAGAGGAGGAAGATGACCTGATACAAAAAACGCCAGAGGCAGCATTGACAGCAGCACAAGCGTATTTACTAGCTACAAGACCAGAACATGGAGACCCGCGAGGAAGTATACATCGAGCCACGATACGAAGCCTTGGAATAGTAGAAGATAAAATCAGGGAGCAAGCCCCAGAGGTGAAGTCGACAAGCTACAAGGGAAGCGGCAAGGAGAAGTTCAGGTACAAGTACTCAAACGATGACTATAGTGAATCATCAGAAGAGAAAAAGCGACAGAAAAGGAAGGAGGATGCAAGAAGTATAATAGCACAAGCTCGAGTAGATAAATCGCGGCATGCTTGGAGGGAAGAAAATTACGAAGACGATGATAAAGATATGGGTGCGTTATGCTTTACCCGCAGGGTTCGCAAAACGCGAGTACCCAAAGGATTTAAACTACCCCACGATCAGAACAAGTACGACGGGTCGCAGGAACCCACCTTATGGCTATCAGATTATCTACAGGCAGTGCAGATATTAGGAGGAACAAAGGCGACTGCAATGCAAAGTTTGCAGCTGCACCTCACCGGCGCCGCCCGGTCCTGGTTGAACACCCTACCCGACGAATCCATTGGAAGCTGGGGGAACTGGAAAGTCAATTCGCAAGAAATTTTCGTTCCACCTACAAGCGCCCAGCATCATTGGAAGAAGTTAAAGCATGTCTGCAGAAGAAAGGCGAAACGCTACGATCTTATATACAACGCTGGAGTATAATCAAAAACTCAGCAGAGGACGTCTCCGATGAACGAGCAATAGACGCCTTTTCGGAAGGACTTCGTCGCTCAGATCTTGTGCAAGAAATAGGAAGAACAAGACCTACGACAGTAACTGAGCTAATGGAACAAGCCAACAAATTCGCTGATGGAGAGGACGCGTATAACAATAAAAGAGGACGTTCGTCAGAAGTCGACAGAATAAGTCGACAGAGGAGACGATACCGCAGCGGGGGTAACCAAGGAAGGCGAAACCAGGTAGCCGCAGGTTATATACTAGAAGAAGAGGAAGGGTACGAAAGTAGGAGGTTTCAGGCAAAAGGAACAGAAAAATCAAGATACTCTGGTCCTTCGGCTGAGGATATGCTATACGGACCTTGTCGAATCCACTACGCGTACCTCGACGGGAAAAGGGTCTCAAATCACCAGATGAAGGATTGCAGAACATTCCTAAGGTTGCAAGGCGCCATGGGCTCGAGCCAAGAAGGAAGGCAAGGAGAAAAACGCAGAAGTCAAGGATATCAAACTCAAAGATTATCAAAGCATCTAGAGTCAAAGGTATACATATCAGCCATGATTCAACCGGTGCCCAAGTCGAAAAAAGAGCGAAAGAGCATATCCAGGCAAGTGAACCTAGCAATATCATCACCACCAGCTACCACAGAGTACCTACGATGGTCAGCAACCAGTCAAGTTCAGTAGAGCAGACCACCCACGGAAAGTTCCTAGGCCGAGCCACTCGCCTATGGTTCTAAAAGCACAAATAGGAGGGTACGACATCGGAAGAGTGTTCATGGATGCAGGGAGCGGCATAAACTTAATATATGCTAGAACACTGAAGGCTATGTGCATCTCACCGACGAGTCTGAAGCCAACAGATTGCTCTTTCCACGGGATAGTACCAGGAGCAGCAAACTACCCTTTGGGAAGAATAGAACTCGATGTCTGCTTTGGTAGCAGCAAAAACTATAGAAGAGAGAAACTGGAGTTCGAAGTTATGGATTGGCCGTCACAATATCATGCAATCCTGGGGCGCCCAGCATTTGCAAAATTCATGGCAGTACCGCACTACGCGTATCTCACGTTAAAAATTCCAGGGCCCAAAGGAACAATCACAGTACAAGGGAGCTTTGAAGTAGCCAACACATGCGACAGAGAATTCAACAAGATGGCGCAAACCTTCGGCATGACAGCAGAGTATGAGAGGTTAAAAGGAGAAACAGATCATAATGTGCTACCCGACGTTGGACGATCCTTGCCAGATAAGGCTTTCGACACAACGCAGGACTCAAAGAAAATTCAGGTCCACCCTACGGATCCAAACAAGACGACATCAATTGCGGTGAACTTGGATCCCGCATAGGAAGGCGCGCTCGTCGAGTTCCTCCGTGAGCGCTGGGAAATCTTCGCCTGGTGTCCATCGGACATGCCAGGGGTTCCCAGGGAACTCGTCGAGCACGCACTAAATGTAGATCCCAAGGCGAAACCAGTCAAGCAACCACTGCGACGATTCGATGAACCCAAGAGGAAGGCAATAGCGTCAGAATTGCACAGATTAGAAAATGCTGGATTTATCAGAGAAATCAAAACTTCGAGTTGGGTGTCGAACCCAGTAATAGTACCCAAGAAGAACACAGACGTACAAAGAGTATGTGTCGACTACACATCTCTCAATAAGCATTGTCCAAAGGATCCCTTCCCTTTACCCCGCATCGATCAAATAATCGATTCAACAGCGGGCTGCGCAAGGCTTTCCTTTTTGGATGCATATTCTGGCTATAACCAGATCAAGCTGAAGAAAGAGGACGAGGAAAAAACGGCCTTCATCACACCGTATGGGGTGTTTTGCTACCAAGTAATGCCATTCGGCCTAAAAAATGCAGGAGCAACTTATCAAAGGATGATGCAAAGTTGCCTCGGGAGCCAAATAGGGCACAACATACAAGTCTACATTGATGATGTAGTCATCACCACAAGAGAGGAGAAATCTTTAATCAGCGACTTGGCAGAAACCTTCGACAACCTGAACAAGTTCAAGCTTAAGTTGAACCCGACAAAGTGTTCCTTCGGAGTTTCAGCAGGGCAACTTCTGGGGTTCTTGGTATCAGCACGAGGAATAGAGGCAAATCCAGAGAAGATTCAAGCAATTTTAACAATGGGGAAACCCATGAAACTCCACGACGTACAGAAATTAGCAGGACGCGTCGCGGCATTAAGTCGTTTCGTTGCTCGACTAGGGGAGAAGGCACTTCCTTTTTATGCACTCATGAAAAAGTTAGACGACAAATTTGAGTGGACAGAAGAAGCAGACGCAGCGTTTGCGCAATTGAAAAAAGTGCTTTCCACGCCGCCAATGCTGGTCGCACCTAAAGAAAAAGAACCACTGCTGCTGTACATCGCCGCAACCCACCAGGTGGTAAGTACAGTTCTAGTAGTCGAAAGAAGTGAAGAAGGCAAAGCTCATGGCGTCCAGAGACCGGTATATTTCATCAGTGAAGTGCTATCTCCAACCAAACAGAGGTACCCGCATTATCAGAAGTTAGCATACAGTGTCTTCACAACTGCACGTAAGTTACGACAGTATTTTACTATGCACCCAATTATAGTGGTCAATGAAGCACCACTATCGAACATATTGAACAACCCTTTAGCAACGGGCCGTGTCTCTTTGTGGGGAATCGAGTTATCTCCCATGGACATCACGTACGAAAAAAGGAAGGCGATCAAGTCGCAGATCTTGCCAGATTTTACAGCAGAGTGGCTCGAGTTGCAAAGCACAGGACCACCAGATTTATCGAGTACTTGGACAATGTATTTCAACGGTTCTAAGCGAGTCCAAGGCGCAGGCGCAGGAGTAGTATTGATATCGCCTCATGGCGACAAATTAAAATATGTCCTAAGGATGAGCTTCCCATAGGCTTCTAACAATGAAGCGGAGTACGAGGCTTTGTTGCACGGAATGAAGATGGCTAAAGCTTGTGGAGCAACTCGCCTAAAAATATTTGGAGATTCTAACCTTGTTGTTCAGCAAGTCATGAACAGGTGTGACGCAATCAACGACAACATGATGGCCTACAAGAATTTGTACCATTATCTAGAAGGAACGTTCGATGGATGCGAAGTCTCGCACATCAGCAGGAACAGCAATGAAGAAGCCGACACTCTAGCAAATATCGGATCACAATGCTTACCTGTGCCGTCTGGAGTATTTTGGGAAGAAATAGCGGAAAGATCAATAAAAAGTACTAAAAGTTCGACTACCACGGCAGGCTCGGGGGCTACGACAGAACCAGAGGAGGTCATGATGATAGAAGAAACATGGATGCAGCCATATCTTGCGTACATGATAAACAAAAAGCTCCCAGAAGATGCAGTGGAGGCTAAGAGGATAACTCGAAGAGCGAAAGCGTTTGTCGTGTTGGAAGGAAAACTATACAACAGAAGTATTACCGGCGTTTTACAGCGTTGTGTCACACCCCAGGAAGGACAAGCAATATTAAAAGACATACACGGCGGAGTATGTGGCCATCACGCCAGCAGCAGAGCAATAGCGGCAAAAGTTTTTCGAGCGGGATTCTATTGGCTAACAGCCATCAAAGACGCAAAAGATATAGTTCGAAAGTGTGAAGCATGTCAAAGGTTTGCATCCAGACCACATGCACCAGCAGCGGAACTACAAACAATACCATTATCCTGGCCCTTCGCGCAATGGGGACTTGACATGGTGGGAAAGTTGCACAAATCTTGGCCAGGAGGGCATGTCTATATGCTAGTGGCAGTCGATAAATTCACCAAATGGGCGGAAGCGGCCCCAGTAACAACTCAAGACTCTACAGCAGCAATCAGCTTCATCAAGTCGATAGTTTTTCGTTTTGGTGTACCACACAGCATCATCACAGACAACGGGACAAATTTTACTTCAAAAGAATTCAAAAGTTACTGCGAAGGATTGGGGATCAAGCTTAAATTTGCATCTGTGGCGCACCCGAAGACAAACGGGCAAGTCGAAAAAGCCAATGGCCTGATAAGTAGTGGAATAAAAAAGAGGCTTTTAGCACCTCTCGAGAAAGCCAAGAGCGCTTGGGTAGAAGAATTGCCCTCCGTTCTTTGGAGCCTAAGAACTACGCCCAATGCAGCAACTCAAGAAACTCCTTTCTTCCTGGTCCATGGCGCAGAAGCCGTGCTTCCAGTCGAAGTTACACACGAGGCTCCAAGAGTGACAGCATATGACGAGGCGATATCGACAGAAGCATTGCAAGACGATGTCGATGCGCTAGATGAAGCAAGAGACAAAGCATTAGAAAGGGCTACGCAATATCAACAAAGCTTACGAAACTACCATAGTAGTCGAGTTCGTCCACGGTCCTTCGTGGTGGGAGACCTTGTTTTGCGACTCAGGCAAGATAGCCATGGGAAATTGGAGTCCCCTTGGGTGGGACCTTACATCGTCACAGAAGTAATACCAGGAGGAGCATATCGACTACAAGACAAGAAGACTGGGAAGGACGAAAGCAACCCGTGGAATGTAGAACAGCTACGACGTTTTTACGCGTAGACTAAATATAGAGGTATCAATATATTCAAGTTAGCCTTCTGAACCCAGAACATGAGGCCACATGTCGGGTTCTTTGGGTTGAACTCGGCAAAATTGTACGATTCTTGTGTTACTTCTCCGCTCGGGGGCTTCAACCCCTGGGTCGTACGAAAAAATTATTATGACAAGATGGAGGCTTTTTCCTTATTATAAGGTTGTTTAGACAACCCGGTGAATATTGATAGAATTTGGTTCATAAGAAGAACCTGATATTACTCCTACTTTTGTTGGTTCGCAAAGAGCCCAATATATGGGAAACATACCTCAGAACATAACTTGTTCTCATGGTACTAGCAAATGACATCGAGTACTTGGACAATATTCATTACAGACAAGCATGGTGGTAAGGACATGATAAAAAGAAATTACATAAAAAAAACGCAGTCCTAATGGAAGTAGACTTCAAGCTTCGTACTCCTTCTGGCAAAGAGTGCCATCGAAGATCTTCATGTCGAACTTCGACGTCCCGATATGGAAGTCGAAGGCCATGAAGAAACCTTGACGGATGTCATGGTCCTCCGCAAACTGCGACCAGCCACCCCTGAAGTACTGCTCGCCGTCGCCATCGTACCATACCTCCACCTCGTATGGGATGCCACCGCCAGATTGTTCACGGAGAACAGCTTCTCGCAGTTCGCGGCCATCCATAAACTTCGTAAAATTCAGCGGTAGTCGCTGAATCTCACGGCATTGCGCCATGGCAATGCAGAGGAAGGAGAAGATTTGAGGAGGAGCAGTGGGAGCGGCAGGCGCAACAGGAGGAGGAGCAGCAGGGCCTGAAGTGGCGCTGGTCACCTTGGGTTTGTTCTTGCTACCAGGAGGGCGGCCAGGACGACGCTTGGCCGGAACATCAGAAGAAGTTCCTGCGGCGGCCGGCGTGGTTTTCTTGTTCTTACTTCCACGAGGGCGACCCCGACCTCGTGGGGCTACCGGGGAGCCAAGGGTCAGACGAGAACCTTGAGCATCAGCCATGAGCACAACAGCAAAACCTCGCAAAAACCCTAGATGGAGGAAGAAGATGATGCGGTGGAGGAGGAATCCGATTAGGATTTCTTACCTTAATCAGCAGGCGCTTTATTTATAAGCACATACTATTGGGCCTTCGGGCTACAGCAAAGCCCGTGAACATAATTTACAACAGGAGTTAAATTCTGCGCACAGCAGACGATAAAATCAAAGAAGAAGGAAAAAAAAGGGAGAGATTATGCGATATGAAAACCTCGACTTGGACTCGGGGGCTCGTCAAATAATAAGAGGTCCACATAAGAAAGAAGAGCTGAACTTTGAGCCTATGCTTGACTACAAGTCGCCAAACATAGCCTCGGGGGCTACTCCCATCGGGAGCGCTGAGCGCGCACCCGATGAAAGATGAGATGACCAATATTGAAGATGCAGAAGGATAAGCATACAAAACTTCGACTACATAGCCGACAAATTGAAGATAAGAGATTACTCCCATCGGGAGCGAGTTTTATGGTTGCAGAAACCCGAATATTTTCAGTCGAAATTTGACTGCGACATAAGATTCTCGAGTTGCGTTATCGCAATGAAACTCAAATGCCGTGATTTATCATGAAGGTAAGACCCCGGGATCCGTCCTGTGTGGCCTGGTATACGCACATGGATGCGCTCTGCTGGTATGTATCTGTGTCTACGACGCGAAGAAAATCCTGGTGGACGCACTGGGTACCCTGAGAACCACTGGGATTCATTCTTTGTAAGTCCTAAATGCGGCAAAAGAATGGATTTGACCGGTATCCCGAATTCAAGTCCAAGGGGATTGAATTTGAAGTAGGTGACAAGTATCTGTTCCGGCAGTTAACTGACCTCTTGATCCGTCAGAGTTGTCAGGCTTGCTCATCAAAACCCCTTGCGAAGGAATATAGTGAAAATAAGTCAAAAAAGACTAAAGTCGAAGATTTGAAGAAGTCGAAGAATTGATCAAGTCGAAGATTTGAAGATTAGAGATTCAACCTGAATCTACAATTCTGGTAGAATCTCAGGGGCTACTGACAAGGGTATAGTTAATAGAGCCCGTTAGTTGAGTACCCCTGAGGCCCGTTTGGATAAGCCCAATTGTAATGATAGTCGAATACGAGTTATTACCGTATGTAGATATTTGTAATCTGTATCGGACCCTACCCGATCCTCGAGACCTGGCCACCTATATATAGCGGTCAGGAGGGGACGGTGTAGGGCAGATTGAAAGCAAGCCAGGTTGAACACCCAAGTTTACTTTCGATATACACATATTTCGACTAACTTTACCTTCGAGTTCATCTGACGCCCTATCTCCCCGATCCTAAGTCCTTCATCTAGGACATTTGTCGAGTTAACCCCTCGTCAATTACTTTAAAAGTTTGTCAGTCAATCTAAAATCCTTAACAACCTTGTTGTGGAATGAATCTAAAAGTGCAACTCATTATAAAGCAATCATCACAACCTTGCATAATAAACCATCGGGGTTAGGTTACGCCTAGAGCGATGCATAGCATATGATTTGCATATCATGTTGCAGTTCTTTTAACATCATCTTTACCAGATGATGGTGCTACTTCAATATTTGGATTTCCTTCGTATCGAAGACCTTGACTTGCTTAATCTTGCAGTCAAAAAGGCAAGTTTATCTTGCTCATATCTCTTGGTTGCACTGGTTTTGAAACTACTTGCAAAGTGTTAACTTCAAACTCTAACATTTCAAAAAAAATGGAAAATCTATTTTCATAAGTAATATGACTAGTGGTTATCGACCAGTGGTGATAACCTAGGAAGGCTGGCAGGTGGAACCACGGTAAGATTGTGGTGGTGGAGGTTCCACTTGCACGGGAAAGTAAATCTAGGATTAATTACCAATGCCACAGTTATTCTTGTGCCGTAAAAACCGTGTCGTTCAAGAGACTTGGAATGGGACGGGAAAGTCAGCTGTATCTTCTCTCATTCGCATGTCAACGGGCAGCCAGATGCCGGTCGCGGTAGATCTTGCGGGACTACTTGCACATAGGTGGGACACCTCAGTTCTCACGGCACTGGTGTCTATGATGGTCCGCAAGAGGCGCCTAGGTACTTCATCGTTGGGGGTGAATATTAGGGGCATAACCTGCTATGCGTAAATTGGGTGGGCATGCATTGTGCGGAGAAGGCAGTGATTGGCTTGGATCAATGACTGGGCCCCACACCAAGGAAGTGTGGACGAGCAAGCTACTCGGTTGTGCAATAAGGCTTTGATCTCTTTTGGAAGGACACACCTCTGCAGAGTGTAAAAGGATGTGACATGTTACCCCTTATTCCGGGAAGGAGCTACGAACGCGGCAGGAAAGGTGCTCTCAAGGCACTAATACCCTGTGTTGGCTGTTGGGCATAGTTTTGTAAAGTAAAAGCAATCTTTCAAGAAACCTTTGATAAAACCTTGCATTGGCCTGTGACTCTTTTGGGTCCATGGCTTTAGTTAGTGCATATCACACAACTTCTTTCTAAAGAAACTTGTTGGGTAACGCTCGTTACTCACCCCAATCTCTTGAACCCTTGCTAGACTATGAAGAATTAGACTGAAGGCAACCCAAGGATGCAACCTCAAGACATTAAAGATGAAGCATTCTACCAACGTCATGATTTTCAGCGGAGTCAACAATTATTGCGAAGCTTGGTGGAGAAACTAGAGTAGGGATAGAAGGGAACCAGTTTCCCTATTCCTAGAACCTTAGTAGCTAGGATATTTCTCTAGCTAACCAACTGCATTAGTTGTAGTTTAGTTTATTCTTTATTGTATTCTTTCTCGATTATAGTCGCTAGGACTAAACCTCTACCTGTTGAGGAGGTTCTGAAGATCTTCTGTATGCTGAATATTGTAATCCTATAGACATACCGTGGACCTGCGATGTTTCTGTTGTACCACTATGATGGATGTAATACTAGTGAGACGGTATTTCATTGGTATTATGTCAACGACTTGCATACTACACATGCAGTGGTATGCTGGGTCACCATAGTTGTTTCTCAAAATTCCAAAGGAAAATATGAAAGCAGGAAGATTTTAGATTTTGTCAAAAAATGAGAAAAAATTATTATTTTTTTCAAAATTTTTCATTTCTTTTGTTGTTTCTTCTACTTTTTGGTTATTTTGAAGTTTTTATTAATTTTGGAATTTTTTAATTTTTTGATTTTTTTGAATATTTTGAGTTTAAAATTTAATAATTAAATTATGCATAAAGATTATTTTGAATTCATTGATGCTTATTATTACTTAATCATTGTTGCTTATTTTGTAAATTATTTGGAATTCAAAAAAGTAAAATCATATGTTACCGAAGTCTATGGGTTAATAGAATTGATAGCATGGCATTATCAAGAAGTCGCGAGCGCAGTCTTGGAAGCTAGTAGGGAAGGAATGGAGAAGTGAAACGTGCTAAGGGTGGAGCAGTGTGAGGATGGGTGACCGACCGGGAAGTGAGGACCACAAGTATGTAATATGACATGAAAATAGAGGTGATTGGAGATTAGAGACTAGAGATTAAGTGGAGAGTGGAGAGTGGAAACTGATAAATAATTCAAATATTTGAAAATATGGAAATTCAAAAAAATCCAAAAAAAAATTGGGCTTTTTTCAATAATTCTACCAGAAATTTTACCGGACCCTTTTAGTCCCGGTTGGAGCCACCAACCGGGACTAAAGGGTCCTCCAGCCTTCTGCACATGACGCGGGCCACGTAGAAGACCTTTAGTCCCAGTTTGTGAGCAACCGGGACTAAAGAGGAGAGGCTTTAGTCCCGCTTTGCTAGTCCCGGTTGGACAACCGGGACTAAAGCCCCTTACCAACCGGGACTAAAGCCCTTTTTTCTACCAGTGGTTGTTATTTATCTTATGGAGAGACACCACTAGTGAACTGTGGACCCCGGTCCAATTTCCTTTACATTGCTATCACCTGTTTACTTTACTCGCACTGTTTACTTTCTCGCATACTACTATTGCTTTCCACTCGATATGCTCATTCCTTTGTTTACAGCAAACCGGTGAGATTGACAACCTCATCGTAAGTTGGGAGCAAAGTTCTTGGTTGTGTTGTGTGCAGGTTCCGCGTTTCTACTAGTTGAAGGCGCGCTAACAAGAATCGTTAACGGCGCCCTTGTTGGAGTGTCACTAGGCTAGCAAGCATCACCTTCTGGAGTTTGGCTTTTTCCTACTGGATTGACATACCTTGGTTTCGTAACTGAGGGAAAACTTGCTGCTTTGCTCATCACACCTTCTCTTGGGGTTCCCAACTGGCCGGTCATTTACATCATCAACTACACGCCAACAAAACACCAATAAGTTTTCTGGCACCGTTACCAGGGACTGAAGAAGAAGAAGCTCCCACATCAATACCGCGCCATCAGCTAGCTCCGCCACCGTGTGGTACGCTCGATTCTGCAACAAGAAACGTCACCAAGAAGCTGTTGACGATGATGAGCTTCTCCCCTTCCTCCTCTCGCTGCCATGGCTGGCCAGAGGAAGATTCGTTGCCCAACATCTCCATGCATCACGGTGCCCACCCCCTGCGCACAACTCCGTAAAAGAGGAGATCTTCGAGCTTATTGACCAAGCTGCCATATCCCCTCAACCTCAAGTTGATCTCCCACCATCTGAGCTCAACAAGAGGAAGAATATCTAGCTTTCTCCGGTAGCAACTCGGATGTGCCAGATAAAAATTCGAGGACGCCGGCTTATTAATGGGCATCGCCGCGCCAAACTTCTCGAGAAGCGGCAGTACCCGCTGGAACACTACTACGAGGAGGAGCCATTGCAGATCACTCCAGATCCGACCAAAAAGATCTGAAACCCTACTCCCCAACCATGGCACATGGTTGGAACATCGGGCAAAGCTCAACCCTAATCTACTACTATATACAGACGACTGACCTCAGTGCCCCAGCACCTCCGATCGGCGAGACCGTCAGAGAAACACTAGTGGAAAAAGGGCTATAGGTGGCGCATTTTTTTTTCTTATGCGTGGCGCATATGGAATGCGCCACCAATGGCACGCCACTAGTAACAGTTTATTGGTGGCGCATTTGCCATATGCGCCACGCATAATTTGCTTATGCGTGGCGCATATTGCTATATGCGCCACTAGTAGCCTTTGAAAATTCAAAAATTTCAAAAAATAATTTAAAAATCGAAAAAAACCAATTTTTTTTTGAAAATCATAAAAATTGAAATAATGTGAAAACACTATTATATTTGAATTTTTTGAGAATTTTATCACATGAGGAACATTTTCAAATCACACCGAATTTTTTGACTTCCCGGTAGGTCACCCATCCTTAGACTACTCCGGGGTGAGCACGCTTAACTTCTCCATTCTATTTGCATGAGCTGTCCCTAACCTATCCAAGTTCTTATTGATATTACTATCATATCAATCCTCTTAAGGCCTATGTGTGCTTGTGTATATATATGTGTATGTGCATATATGTGTGTGTATTTGTGTATATGTTTGTATATGTGTATATGTATTATGTATATGTGTGTATATATGTGTATGTATGTCCGCGTATATGTGCGTATATATGCGTATATGTGTGCGTATAAGTGCATATAAGTGCGTATATATGTGTATATGTGTGCGTATATGTGTGTATATGTGCATATATATATATGTATATGTGTATGTATGTCCGTGTATATGTGCGTATATGTGTGTATATATGTGTATATGTGTGTATATGTGTATGTACGTCCGTGTATATGTGCGTATATGTGTGTATATGTGCGTATATGTGCATATATGTGTATGTATGTTCGTGTATATGTGTGTATATGTGTGCGTACACATGTGCGTATATGTGTATGTACATCCGTATATATGTGCGTATATGTGTGTATATGTGCGTATATATGTGTATATGTGTGCGTATATGTGCGTATATATGTATATGTGTGCGTACATGTGCGTATATGTGTATGTATGTTCATGTATATGTGCGTATATGTGTGTATATATGTATGTACGTACGTGTATATGTGCGTATATGTGTGTGTATGTGTGCGTATATATGTGTGTGTATATCTGCATGTGTGCTATATGTGTGTATATAACTAATCCAAAAGTTTAATCCAATAGAAATTATGATATAAAAAAAATAAAAAAAAATTGAAAATATAAAAGTGCGAAAAAGTCTATTTTCCCTTTTGAATTTTGAGATTCTAAAATTTGTCGAAACGACCGTAGGTGGTTGAATTCGGATGTAACTTTTTGTTCTGATACTTTTTCATATAAAAAACTTTTTAATCCGACTTCGTATGCAAAAGTTATGGCCGTTTTACCGAGACATAAAGTTTTTTTGAAAAAAATATCAAAATTCTTTTTTATTATTTTTCTTACTTACTAGATCACATAACATAACTAAATCTGATTTTTTGATTTTTTTTCAAACCTTTTATCATTTTCTTTTATTTTTTAAAAGACTAAAAAGACGACCCACGGGGGGGGGGGGGGGGGGAGGGGGGTGGGACGTGAAAAAAATGTCCTCCCGTTATGCGTGGCGCATTTGCTATATGCGCCACGCATAATTTGCCTATGCGTGGCGCATATTGCAATATGCGCCACTAATAGGCCAAATATGCGTGGCGCATATGGCAAATGCGCCACGCATAATACAGGATATTTTGTCGACGACCTTTTTGGTGGGTCCCGCCAGTTATGTGTGGCGCATTTTGAACAATATGCGCCATTAGTAAGAAAATTATTAGTGGAGCATATTTTCAAATGCGCCACTAATAAATACTAGTGACGCATATTTAATAATATGCTCCACTAATAAAACATCTATCTATAAGCTTTTTCCCACTAGTGAAAGGAGGGGGGGGATCCGGGGAGATAAAAGAGACTCTCAAAGGGGAGGCAATGCAAGAGGGAGGGGGTGGAAATGAGTGCTGCTCTCTGTGTGCCGGGTAGCTCTCGTTCTCATGTTTCAATTGAACATGCCCATTGCTCGACCGGAGATAGCACGAGTATGTGCAAATTTTTTGCCAATGCAGTTGTGATTTAATAGAACTCTGCTATGCGTTGGTGCTTATGAGTTATGAACTCTATAGTAAATTGTTGGAATATACTCATGGCAGATCTGATGGACACGACGGTTCTTGGTGTGCACGTTGGTAGCCCAGTGGCCGGTTATGTGTTCCGACTTCATGCGTCTTGTATGTCTTATGTTGCTTGCCGTTGTTTAAGTTTTGGCTTGGTTTTCCTATAATAAACCGCGAGAAGTTTGGGTGTGTGTGTGGCTCTTCTTCTTCTTTCTAATCAATAAACTCCAAACGTTTAAAAAAAAACCTCCAATTAGGAGTAGCAATTTCTGAGGATAAGTCCAAAGGAGTATCGATTTTTTTTTTTTGAGATTAAGGAGTATCGATTATGTGAGACTGACACTAGCAGTAATCCGTCACGATCATTCTACACGTGTACCCAGTCCGTAGTGCAACGACTACGGTCACGCGAAGGCGCGAATTCACCCAATCCTTTGCTCCGACAGTCATTCACGACCGCACATGCAAACACTGACACGAGCCGCTAGATCAGTCTCACTTGGTCCCGCCGCCGACGAAGTCCTTGATCCGCAGCATGAGGTCCTTGGACTCGGCGAACTCCGGGAAGACGTAGAAGGCGTGGATGGCCTCGGGGTACTCCAGCACCCGCACCTCCTTCCCCTTGGCCCGCAGCAGCTCGCAGTACCGCCGCTGCCAGTCCTGGAGCGGGTCGAACCCGCCGACGACCACCACGGCCGGCGGGAACGCCTCGGAGTCGATGCCTGCCGCGGCGGCGGGGCACGCCACGTTCGCAGCCTCGTGCGTCCGGTCGGCGCCGGGCGGGAGGAACGCGCGCCACATCCAGTCGGTGCGGGGGACGGACACGATGGGCGCGCCGTCGAGCCGGAGCTCGGAGGGGGTCCGCTCCTCGCCGCCGAAGAAGGGCTGGATGGCGACCAGGCCAGCGACCCGGACATTTGCGAAGGACGACGAGGAGAGCGCGTAGCGGCGGGCGACGTGGTGCGCGATGTTTGCGCCGGCGCTGTCCCCTGCGAGGAAGCAGCGGGAGACGTCGAGGGGCGGGAGGACGCCGTCGCTGACGGCGGCGGGGTGGTTCTTGGGGTCGTCGAGGAAGCGGAGCGCGGCGAAGGCGTCGTCGTAGGCCGCCGGGAACCGGTGCTCCGGGGCGCGGCGGTAGTCGACGGAGAGCACGGCGGCCCCGCAGTACCTGGCGATGCGGCGGCACGCGGCGTCGTAGGCGAGGGAGGAGGACGAGAGGTACGCGAACCCGCCGCCGTGGAAGAACACGACGACGGGGACCGGGTCCGCCGGTCCGCCCACGCCCACGGGGTGGAAGAAGCGGGCGCGGAGAGGGACCGCGGGGTCGACGTCGATGTCGCGGGAGGCGACGCCGTTGCGCGGGGCGGCGGAGGCCGGGACGCCCGGGTCGAGGTAGGCGAGGAGGCGGCGGTTGATGGTGCCGTTTGCGCGGCGGGTGGCGTCGGTGAGGTACCCCGCGGCGAGGATGGACAGGCGCGTCCGCCACGTCATGGGCGGCGCCAGCCTGCTCGCCTTGGCCGGAGCCTCCGCGTCCGCCATGGCTGCGTCCGCGTGCGTTGGAGTCGTATAGTTTAGGTTGAGTGGGAGGTGACGATGAGATCGAAGCAGATGCCGATGCGTGACGAGCTGTAGGTATTTAAGGTGGCATGGTCGTGTCGAATCTGGTCACTTACCCGTAGGGCCGCGAGCAGGATGGTCGGCTTGTCAGTTGGATGAGATGTGTTACTGTTCGTACGTACGGATTTCCAGCGGCGTTGTTTTATGAGCGCCATGTTCCCTTGTCGAGGTGTGGGCGACGTAGACAGCCGTCCGGCGCCCACCGGAGCCTCTGCATTCGCCGGCGAGCTTGTCTTTCTAGGTGGACGGTAGGTCCGCTAGCAACTGCTGAGATGCGCCGCCATTAATCACGATCTTGATGTGAAGACGGAAGAAGTAGGAGTAGAAGAGAAGAGTCCTGAGATTCTGAGAAGGACGGTTGAGCAGCGAGAAGTAATCGTCTTCAACAACTCGTACCGGCTACTGCCTCTCCAACGCGCACGGCTGTGCTGTGCCTGTCATGCCTTTGTGCACCAGGACGGACTGCCCCGCCTTGCGAGGCAAACGGTAATGGTGCGCCATGTTAGAACTCAGAGGATTGAGAGCGAAAACTTGTTTATTGCTTGTGGGCAAAGCCCTATTTATACAAGGATTTTGGGGTGCCTTCGAAGAGGTGCCTGTTATAAGAGATATGACTGTTTACAAGAGATGCAACTGCTGAGGGAGAGAGAGAAGAGGTGTCTATACACAAGAGACATGTCTGTACAGAAAGGGTGCTTTGGGCATACTAGTAACCGCCTAGAGCGGTTGTAATTTATTCCTAACACTCCCCCTTGCACAAAGATTCTTCTTGTATGTCTTGTATTCCTTGTATAATCTTGAATGTAATGACCTTGATCACAAGCGATAAATTTTCTTGAATAAACTCCCCCAAAAACCCTGTGGAAAAAATATGAGGAGACTAGAATTTGATATGTTGTCAAAAACTCCTTTAAAACCCAGTGGGAAAAGTAAGGAGAAAATAGTACAACATATAATGATTATTGTCTCTTTGATAACTTATATGAGAAAACCTTGGAAGGATAAAATTCATTGGTAAGTTTAGAGAACAATTAATATGTCTTGTATACATCTGTTAAAAACCCCGGTGGGGAAAATAGGAGGTATGACATATATTCTTGTGTTGATATTACCTCATTAAAAACCTCGATGAGAACCATGAGAGTAAACTCATAAAGGAAAAAGAGTGTAATATAATGTTTGAATGGGTTATGGTTCAGAGGGATACTCCCCCTGATCCTTTCAAATCTCGAAGTCGTCTCATACCAATTCCATGAACATACTTTTCAAATGTTGAAGTTGGTAGTGACTTCGTGAATAGATCAGCAAGATTATCACATGATTTGACTTGCAAAATGTTTATATCTCCACTTTTCTGTAATTCATGGGGATAAAACAATTTGGGTGCAATATGTTTAGTGATATTGCTCTTTATGTAACCCGTTTGCATTTGAGCAACACAAGCAGCATTATCTTCATAAATAATGGTCGGAGATTCGATAGAACCTTTTCCACATGATTGTTGTATGTGGTTTATCATTCTGCGAAGCCATACACATTCACGTGATGCCTCATATAATGCAATTATTTCAGAATGATTGGTGGATGTAGCCACTAAGGTTTGCTTAGAAGACTTCCATGAGATGGCTGTCCCACCATGTAGGAACACAAAACCGGTTTGCGATCTGGCATTATGGGGGTCTGATAAGTAGCCAGCATCGGTATACCCAATCATATCAATGTCCAGATTTCTCTGAAATTGAAAGAATAGGCCAAGATCCTTTGTGCCTTGGAGATATCGAAAGATATTCTTAGCTCCCGTCCAATGTCGTTTAGTAGGAGCTGCGCTATGTCTAGCTAGTAAATTTACTGCAAATGCAATATCAGGCCTGGTGCAATTTGCAAGATACATAAGCGCTCCAATAGCACTGAGATATGGAACTTCGGATCCCAGTATCTCTTCTCCATTATCCCTTGGTCTGAATTGATCTTTCTCTACGTCTAGAGATCGAACAACCATGGGAGTTTTGGATGGATAGGATTTGTCCATATTGAATTTCTCCAATATTTTCTGGATATAGGCGGTTTGATGAACCAAAATACCTGAGGGAAGGTGCTCAAGTTGTAATCCTAAGCAAAATTTGGTTTTACCCAAATCCTTCATCTCAAATTCCGTCTTTAGGTGATTGCGTGCTTCATCAATATCTTGTGTGTTGCCAATGATATTAAGGTCATCAACATACACTGAAATAATGCAAAATCCTGTTTCAGACTTTTTGATGAAGACACATGGACAATCATCATTGTTGGAGTATCCCTTTTTCAATAGGAACTCACTAAGTCGGTTGTACCACATGCGTCCCGACTGTTTTAAGCCATATAAAGACTTATTTAGTTTTACACAATATACGTTGCGGTTTGCATTTGGATTCGGAATTGGGATTCCATCAGGAACCTTCATATAGATGTCCGAATCAAGTGATCCGTAAAGGTAAGCGGTCACTACGTCCATCAACTGCATAGATAGACGATTTTGTACTGCCATAGATATGAGGTATCGGAATGTAATACCACTCATTACCGGAGAATAAGTTTCATTGAAATCAATGCCTGGTCTCTGCGTGAAACCTTGGGCTACAAGCCTTGCTTTATATCTCACCACCTCATTGTTATCGTTCCGCTTACGAACGAAAACCCATTTAAATCCCACAGGGGAAACTTTGGGAGGTGTAGGTATTGCTTCAGTGAATACCTTTCGTTTATTGAGCGAGGCTAATTCTACTTGGATTGCATCCTTCCATTTAGGCCAGTCGGAGCGTTTCTCACACTCTGCCATGGTCTTTGGATCATGATCATTTAGAAGGTTGTTTGCAATTGTAGTAGAGAAATTTATGTCGACAATTGTAGACTTACGGTTGTAAGATTCTCCAGAGTCTATATAGTTTGTGGAAATTTCATTTACCCTTGTTGACTCGTCGTGATTTCCCAATACGGTTGAGTCTGGGTTTTCCGATGTCCCAGTCATTGAGTGCACAACTGAGCTGGGTTGTGGAGGTTGTCCTTCCACTGGATTATCAACGCTAGGTTGATTTACATTTACTTCTTCAGAGGGTTTCTTCCTCTGTTTCCTTTGTTGCTTGCGAGGAGCTGAATCCTGTTTTATATTTACTTGTTCAGAGGGTTTCTTTCCCTGTTTCCTTTGTTGCTTGCGAGGAGCTGAATCCTGTTTTATGGCCGTACTTCTCCCCCTCTTATTTTGAATAGGGGGTTGAGTGGTTTGTGTTGGTACCTCCACTCTTTCAGGCGCATTTATTGCAGGATTGTAGAATTTAGTGACACCTTTATAGTCAGTAAATGAATCTGGCAGATTATTTGCTATATGTTGCAAATTAATTATCTTCCGAACTTGAAGTTCAGTTTCTTGAGTACGTGGGTCAGAGGAGGAAATGCCTTGGGCATTCCAATCGATTTCCGGGCATTCTTTTTGGTACTTGATATCTCCCCCTAATGCCGGGAAATGGTCCTCATTAAAGATGCAATCAGCGTGACGAGCTGTGAATAGATCCCCTGTAAGGGGTTCAAGGTACTTGATTATTGACGGTGATTTGTACCCCACATAGATCCCCAGTTTCCTGTGTGGGCCCATGGATGTACGCTGCGGTGGTGAGATTGGCACATATGTGGCGCATCCAAATTTACGCAGATGGGAAATATTAGGTAGATTTCCACGTACTAATTGCAGAGGGGAAGTGCTGTAATATGCAGTTGGTCGCAATTGAATTAAGTCAGCAGCATGTAAAACTGCATGACCCCAACATGAAGTTGGTAAGTTGCAATTCATTAGCAAAGGTCGTGCTATGAGCTTAATTCTCTTTATTAGAGATTCGGCCAAACCATTTTGAGTGTGGACATATGGGACCGAGTGCTGAACTTCAATTCCTAGTGCCATGCAATAATCATTGAAAGCTCGTGAAGAAAATTCAGCAGCATTGTCCATTCGAATTGATTTGATTCGATTCTCGGGATAATGAGCTTGTAATTTAATAACTTGTCTCATTATTTTGGCAAATGCATGGTTTCGTGTGGATAATAGACACACATGGGACCATCGTGTAGATGCGTCTATGAGAACCATGAAATACCTAAAAAGTCTAGACAATGGTTGGATAGGACCACAAATATCACCTTGAATTCGTTCAAGGAATTGGAGTGGTTCCGCTTGGATTTTAAGACGAGAAGGTCTTAAAATGAGTTTCCCAGTAGCACATGCAGTGCACATGAAATCTGAAGATTGTGGGAATTTAGCTTCATTTAAGTCATGACCATTGGAATTGCAGATAATTTTTCTCATCATCCCGATACCAGGATGACCTAGGCGATCATGCCAAGTTTGAAATGCATTGACATTTTGAAAAATTACCTTGTACGCAACATGTGCTACGGGTTTTATATATGTGTAGTACAATCCTGATGATAAAGAAGGAATTTTCTCAAATATTTGTTTGCCATATCCGTTATCTTTGGTAAAGAGGAGATATTCCTCTTTGTTGTCCTCATGGGTTTCAATGTGAAATCCATTTTTCGGATATCTCTGTAACCAATGAGGGTACGAGTTGAATCGGGATACAATAAAGCATCCTCAATTATGATTTGCGTACCCATAGGGAGGGTAAATATGGCACGTCCTGTGCCAACAATTACCGCATCGTGTCCAGCGATTGTTAAAATATTTCCATTTAACTTTTTGAGAGTTTGAAAATATTTTATTTCCCTAAGTATAGAGTTTGTGGTACCACTGTCCACAAGGCACATTTCCTCCTCCATTTGGATTGACACCCGTAGAAATCTATATATTAAAAATGTAGAATTTTCAGTGATGAAAAGACTTCTATTGAATATATAGAATACATACAACTTTCTTAATATCAAAGTGCTGATACAATACATATTGTGCCTTACAATATAGGGTGATGATACCAACAACACTAATAATATGTTTGATACAATACATATTTTTCTTTACATATTATTATTATTTTATTACAACAATCTGATGGATGTAAATAAATATATTATCTAAAGGAGTTGATTGACTAGTCAAAGTCCCCGAACACGTCGTTTGAGGCGTATTCTATCATCATGTTCTCCTTGTCCATGGAGTCCTGTGGTAGATGGAATTCTTTGGTGTTGCTTGGTGTTCCTTGAACATCTTGCGAACATCCCGCTTCCATGTTATTATCAGGTTGAAGATTGAAGTGAGATTCATATCTTGCTCCTTGGGCATGTCCGTTACGTCCCATGGATTGCAGGTAGAGGTTTACCAGATGTCTTGGGGTGCGGCATTTCTTGGTGACATGCTTGTAGCATCCACATTTCTGGCAAAGAATTGTCTTATCGAACTTGTTCTTTGCTTTGCCCTTCGCCTTATCTGAATTGTGTGGCTTGTTCTTCTTGTTGCGGTTGCGGTTGAATTTACCCTTGAAGTTCTTGGTTTGGCCTTTAAATGAGCCATTGAACTTATTGTTTTTCTAAAAATTTGCATGTACTTCGGGGAGAGGGGCAGCCCCAACCGGGCGTTGATGACTATTCTTTAAAAGAAGTTCATCATGTTTCTCAGCCTGGAGGAGTACATGTATAAGTTCAGAATAAACTTGGTAATTCCTAGCACGATATTGTTGCTGTAGGATCCTGTCAGCAGGGAGCATAGTTGATAGAGTCTTTTCTATCTTCTCCAGTTCTGAAGGTTCCTTCTCGCAAAACCTCAATTTAGAACAAATCTTATGGACTTCATGGTTATAAGCTCCAACGGATTTGAAATCCTGGAGTCTTAAATGGGTCCATTCATGACTAGCTTCAGGCAGTATGACGGCCTTTTGCTGTTCATATCTTGTTTTAAGTGATTGCCACATATTGCTTGGAGATTCCTCCATCAAATATTCAGATTTCAAATCTGGGTGAATATGTTGCCTTATAAGGGCTAAGGCAGTATATTTTTGTTGCTCAGTTACTTGTGCATCTCCCTCCTGAGGAGGATTCTCAGGTGGTATGAGTGCACCTGCAATGCCACGGGATGAAAGACTAATCTTAACATCCATTGCCCATGTAGGGTAGTTATGTCCGTCGAGCGCAAACTCTTCAAAATCTTTAGCGGCCATGTTGTCCTACATGAACGAGAACCAGAGATTTGATTAATTTACATGTATGTAAATTAAAGTCATCTTGGTTATGTTGTAATAAAAATTGCAAAATCTTGTAAACTCAAGTGAACACTTGGGTTTTAGTGTAGGCCTCAAATCATCTATCATAACACATTGTAGATAATCACCATATTTATGGAGTACATCTCTCAGTACTAAGAAACATAATCTGACCTAAGTCAGTAGATGCTTTTTGTCTTAGCACCTTATGTTATGATTTGATTTAAATATATGGGAGAGCACATTGAAGGTAGTCATTGTGTCAATTATGACAAAATGTAGACCTCACAATATTGTGGATAATCTGCACATTATGCAGTAGATGCCACATTACCTTGTGATCCCATATATAAATTTGAAGTAGTCACTTTTTTTTTGCATATCAATTTAGTTCGAATGAAGTCAACTTTTGTGCTTTTTAGGAATTTTTGGACTTAATTGATGGTAAATTGATATTTAATTTTGCATATCCATCCTTACTTGTATTGAACCAAAAATAGCTCAATTAAGATAATTGATTGACTTATTTGCAAGAAATTAAAATCTCAATTGCAAAATAATGGACGTAATTAATCTCGACATGTCAAAAACATGGAAATAATTTACGTTATGGTTCTATTCTGGAGTACTTTGTACTCTACAGAACATGATAGCATTGTGAAGCAAATACTGCACACATAAATGGTTTAGAGCAGGAACAAATCTAATGCCAAAACTGCTCTTAGGAGAGTGATTTGCAAGAGCGCTAGTGGCTCAACCGCTTGCACATGGGCCACTAATAGCCCATCTGAAGCGTGATCGGATGAGGAGACCAAAAGCTACAGGGACCATTCCCTAGCCAAATCGATCCCCAATTCCTGAGACCGCGACCATTCAGATAAGGAGGTAACCAGGCGGTGACCTCCACACAGTCTCATCCTGTGCCATCACCACGACGCTCACCGGCGGCGACTGGTCCGTCCGCCGGTCGCATAGCTAGCCGGCCGCCGCGCTAGAGCGCCGTCCATCGTGTAGTCGTGCTGCTACCCGATGCCAAAGGTCGCCAGGCGTGCTAGGCGTTGGTCTAGCTGGGGCTGACCTCCGTTGGGGATGACGGCAGTTGCGCTCGCTCGGCTTGGCCAGGCGGGTGAGCGCGAACGCGGACGTCGGGGGCGTTGGACCGGCTTCCGCGATTGGTGCCTAGCCACCGCCGGGCTGAGAGCCATCCGGCACATTGGACCCCGCCTCCACATGGAGAGCCGGCCGTCGGGAACAGCCGCCATGTCGCGGTAGGGCCATGGTTTCCAGGCTGTGCACGTCGAGCCGGGAGACTGCGGGTGCCGGCGCACCGCAAGGATGCAAGCCGTGCGGCGCCGCGGGCATGGCCACCGCCGGAAAAGCGAGGTGCAGCGAGCGCCGGGTCGACTACGGCGTCCTCGGCTTGCGAGGCATTTGTCCGCGTAGAGCGGGGGTGACGGACCCGGCAAGGAGCCTGGCCGGCAACACGCACTTGTGGCTGGTGTCGCGCGTGCGGCAGACCACGGGTGAAGCCGGTCGGGCGCCGTCGACGAGGGACACGAGGCGGCCGCCATGGAAATGGAGTCGTGCTGGAGTGCGTTGCCACACGGCCCGACCACTGCAGGGTCGAGGCCGCCCCGGCCGTCCTCCAAGGTGCCGCCGGGATGTAGGTTGCCGGTGACGTTCAAAGTGGTAAGAACGTCTTGTATTGAAGAAGGCCAAATTGTTGCTTACCTTTCTAGGTCGAGGCCTTTGTTTTTACAATGTTCTTATAAATTAGCAGTAGGGCGTTTGCCTGTTCTTACAACGATGGAGACAGACGCCCCTGCTTTTCCTTTTTGTTCTCGAAATCGCTCGGATGTAGAGCGTGCTGATAACGTGTTAGAACTCAGAGGATTGAGAGTGAAAACTTGTTTATTGCTTATGGGCAAAGCCCTATTTATACAAGGATTTTGGGGTGCCTCCGAAGAGGTGCCTGTTACAAGAGACATGACTGTTTACAAGAGATGCAACTGCTGAGGGAGAGAGAGAAGAGGTGTCTATACACAAGAGACATGTCTGTACAGAAAGGGTGCTTTGGGCATACTAGTAACCGCCTAGAGTGGTTGTAATTTATTCCTAACACGCCACACGGATCTGCTACACGACGCAAACAGGAAGGGGGCGTTTGGTAGGGCCCCCTCGCCGGGACAGGCTTCAAAACAACACATTTTTTCTGCCGAGTAGAGCCTGCCAGTTGAAAACGAGGAAAAAAACATAAATGCCAGGTGATTGGTTACTCGGGCTAAGAAAAAAAATCGGGTTGTGTGTTTGGTTTGGCTGTGTTTTACATGCCATGTGAGGGTGACATGAGTCTAAGTAGCCTGACACTGAAAACAAGGAGAATCTTTTCAGCTCATACTCTCTAAAAATCACTGTGCGAGCAACCAAACGCGCCCGAAGTCGCGCCTCGGAAACGGCGTCCCATAGCCAAACTAGGTTTTCATTTTTTTTTGCAATTTCGAAAATAAAACAACGTAAACAGGTCTCGGTCTTAATTATACAATAATTGAAAACAAATAAAGTAAAAAGAAGTTCAACAAGAGGCAACACTCAAGCCGCCGTGTCTCCTTTAACCGCCCACATATGCTCTACCAGGTCATTTTGAAGATCATTACGAATCTCGTGATACATGGCAAGAAAACCAGCAAACTCATTCTGAATGATCATGTTGTGTATAATCACACAAAAATGCATCACCTTCCACCTTTGTTCTTGTGACTAAATAAGAGCTAGGTACGAGATAATAGCTTAACGAGCTTGGCATGCACACACCAAATGTTTGCTCGACATCCTTTTTACAAGACTCCTGGCGTGAAGCAAAGTGAGATTTTTTCTAACATTAAGGCTCAGAGACTGTCTTCACAAATGTCAACAACCTTGGATAGATGTCATCGACTAGGTAATACTCTTTGGTACATTGGTGGCCATTGATCTCATACTTATACTCTCGAGCATGTCCGTCAACAAGTCTCGCAAACACTAATTAAGGAGTGCAGGAGCATGTTGATATCATTGTGAGATCCCATCATACCAAATAATGCATGCCAAATATAGAGGTCATGGTCAACCACAACTTTAGTACCGCAGTGTAGTATTCATGATGCCCTGTGTACAAACCTTGCCAAGCAATTGGATCATTCTTTCCGGATCAGTGCATGTAATCGATGCTTCCAAGCATCCTAGAAAATTCTCTAGCAGTTTGTGCAATGCTTAAGATGTTTTTTTTGCTTCATTAGGTCTTCCTCTCAAATAATGAACCTCCACGAGTGGGAACGACTAGCTCAGCTCATCGGCTTGGAGTTGTAGAAGGGCGACAAGGATTGTCAAGTGCTCTTCTTCATCGATGACGACATTCTCTTCCTCTTGCATGCAATAATGCATCATCATCTCATTGTCACTATCCATTGTCTATGAGTCAAACAACATAACATTCAATAACCCAAACGCCGCCGAGAGCAATTGAAATGGTGAAATGAATATACATACGCAAACAACCGAACACCTTGCATGCAAGGTCACACGAGATGAGGTGGTGAGTGGTAGGGTAGGCGTCGCTTAACTGTCATTGTCGAGAGGGTGGCGGCTACATCAGCAACAATAGCGGTGATTTGGCGAGCGTGGGAGGTGCCTCAGGCAGGAGAAAGGCGTCATAGCGTGGGGAGAGGGGGAGGGGGAATGGGCTGGATCGCTGGCTGGTGGCACCCGACTATCGATATTCAACATGGGCACTGCTACCGCTTATGTCTGGCACCCTGAGCGCCCCCTATGGACAAGGGTCGCACTAGGGACGCCAAACAGTTTTTAGGCCGCGCTAGACCCAAAATGCGTTTGGGGGGTCGCGATTGCATTTTTTGTCGGTGCCCCGAAAATCGTTTCGGGAGGCCGACTGGGGGCGCGACTAGAGATGCTCTTACACGGCGTCACATGAGTCCTACTCTCGCGATAGCTCTGCTATTTCTCTCTCATTGATGTTTATTTTCTTCTGTGTTGTCAACTATGGCTGTCGGAGGCCGACCTATGCGTTGTAGTGGCCCGTGTTTGGGCCCAAAAGGTAGGGTGTTGGGCAACGACCCGTTTACAAGTACATCATTTTCCCCTTTTTTCATGTTATTTTTTTTCATTTTCTATATGATTTCTTTTAATTTATTGTTTATATTTTTTTTGAAAATATTTAAATTGAAAATACATCCAGACTTTGAAAACCTTCAGATTTTCCCAATCAACTTGAACCTAGATCTTCACAAACAACATATGGTTTCAATAGTCTACCTTGACGGCAACAAAAGTAAGAAATTATGAGTGCAATATCCAATTTAAGTCTCACAAATCACAATTTAGTAAATACAAACACATCCACCTAAAATCCATCAAAGCCTTAACACATACGGAGTGGATAGAGCAATTAATTCCCAAATCAAATTGGGTAGGTGGGTGACCTGTTTTTACCTCTCTTGACACAAAAAGGAAAGAAACATCGCAAATCAGCCGATTAAATCTCTCCAGCAACATCTTACATAAATCCACCTACAGTAAATAAACCTTACAGTACAAAGCAATAAAACTTGCAGTAATCATTTTCCAAAATTGTCACAAACCATGAAAAGTTCATTCAGTAGCAAAAAAAAAAAGAAACCGTCCAAATTAACAAGGCCAAAGCCGCAATATCGCCCACCGGCACCATTAAACCCATTCGCCCCTTTCCTAAGCCCCTCCCCGTCCCCGCTCCCACCCGACCATGTCTCCCAAGCAGGACGCCGGCGCCTCGCCGGCGGCGCCCGCCCCTAACCCGTCCCCATTCAAGCCCATGGGACAGATGCGGCAGGACGAGTGCGCGGACCTCCTCAAGCTGCTCTCCGGCGTCTCGCGCCCGCTCGAGGACGTCGTCGCGGACTTCCTCGCCCGCGTCCCGCAAGAGCGCCGCCTCCGCTTCGGCTGCGCCATCAGATTCGTCCTCGAGGTAAGCCGGTGCCGCCCTCTCCCGGCCGCCCCCGTATCTGCCCGCCCCCCCTACATCTGCGTATGCTCTCCGTCTAATACCTAGTTCAGTCGCCGTTTTGCTTGGCCCTGGGTCGTGGATGGTTAGGTTTGTGGTGGGTTTGGGGGGGACAAGTCGATCGGTGCGCTGGTCGATAGAGGTTTGGAACTTCGATGGGGTGGGGTGTGGACTCGGCAGCTACGGGTACGGCTTTTGTGTGGCGAAAATCCGCTTGTCTAATTTGATTGGTTATTTCAAAGTTCTGTTAGATTCAAAGGGAGACCAGTATATGGTAATTGTTTTGTGAAATTCATGACTGTCAGTCTGCGAAGTTCTGTAGATTGCTCTGTTTGGGCTTCAGTATTTTGAAAATTTCTGATGAAGATGAAGATTCTGTATTGGAGTTCCTTTCGAAAGTTTAATACCTAACTAGTTGAATGCCCGTGCTTTGCTACGTACTTTAATTTTTTTATCACACATCTAAACATAGTACTTCCTCTATTTTAAATTATGCAATTATGTTGCATTTTTTTTTTGTCAAAAGTCAACTTTGTTAAGTTTGATCAGTTATGTAGCCAAATATATCAATTTATATAAACCCAATTCTTGCAACACTGTACATAAAGGTAAAGAAGTACAACTCTGCAATTGTTGAATACGTGGCTGAACCACGAAACTTAGGAACTGTACATGCTCTTGTTACTGCCTCAACCATGGATGCACCCTGTGATCACCGAAGATGCGATGACGGACGGCGGTGTCCTGTTCATGTCGACAGGAGGTAGCTACAAAGTGCAAGGCACCTTGCACTCTCCGAATTGATCTTTCGGTAGGTGGCGTAGCAACGCAGCCATTTGGTGTATGCCGAAGATGAAAGTCTCCATATGGTCTAGTCACACCGGCCCTTGAGGTTAAAAATCGAATTGATTAGGCTTATGTCGTAGAATACCAAATGCTGCCACTGAACCAAAAAACCCTTGATTGGGATTCTCAGAGAGCTCTAGAGAAAGAGATGGGAAACAGTGCAACTGTGTAAGAGAAGAATCTAGAGGTGGACATCCCGAACTTGGCAGATCTGTATCCTTACCTGCCCTTTCCGTGAGATTATCTGATAACAGCCAGAGCAAGTAGGAAAGAGAGTAGAGCAGATGTTTTAAGCATGGTTGATTATTAGACCTACCCTGGCTCTATTTTTTCTTCCATTTGACACTCAACGAGCCAGTGGCGGACCTTGAACAATATCTGTGAGGGGGCGAATGATGTGAATTTGTTTTGAAACCCCAAATCTAATAATAGCAATAAGCTACAATTTATAGCATTTCCAGAAACTTATATATTTAGATCTATCTTGTTCACAAAATTCATTCCTAGCGTATCAATAAGCTATTTGCGAAACAAACAAACGATATTCTACTGGTTCAGATACAGGTACTGCTTCATATACGGCTGTTTCTTGGCTTTCACATTCAACACTCTTTAGAAAAATGAATCGGTTCTTTTCTCTTCGCCTCCTCGCTGCATATTTACAAAACAATCTCTAAGTACCTATTTCCATGACCTAATTCAAAAAATTCCCAATTTAGATGCAAAATTCGGAACTAATCTGGCAAGAAAATCAAAATTGGAGCACTCAATTATGCAAGCAGAGGGAGAGAAGATTGTAGCGCTAGGGGAGCCTTCATCAGTGGTTCGGACTTGGAGCCTGGGCCGCGTGCGCCAGGAAAATCCAGGAATCAGGGAACGATGAGAGATTAAGGAACGTGGATAGAAGACTCGTGAAGAAGCTCATCTATGTTCCAGTAGTTGTTCTGGTCCACGGTAGTATTAGGGGTAGTAGAAAAATTACAATTTTGTTGGGGGGGGCATGGCCCAGAATGGCCCCCATGAAGGTCCGCCGTTGCAACGAGCTGCTTGAGTTCCTGCCTATTTGTTACCTTTTGGTTTTAGGTTTCAAGCAAGATGGTAATATGTTAGTGGCTTGGCGAAGCTTTATAAGCGTGTGCTGCATGGACCATTGTGAGGAGTAACATAAGGTGTTCGTGTGTCTTGTGCAGTGTGTATGTTCTGTGCTATCTTTGTTATTGGAACTTTGTTGCATATTATGACTGTTTGCTTCTCTTCTTGATGAGAAGATGTGCAAGCGCTTGTTTGCATGTCCTCTAAAAAACTGTCAAATCATTATGGTGTAGGGTTTCTGTTAGCTTAGAAGGTCTCGCCAGCAATAATCAGAGAGTAAGATATTAATATGGTTAAAGAGGCACACTGTTCCCATATTTAGCTCATGACAGCAATTACTTTTCCTTTTTATGTGCTATTCTTGGTTCTAGATGTTGGATTTTAAGAAAAAAGGATCACAGTAGGTTCACATCTTTAATGGTTGTTTCAGGAGAAAATATTAGTGACACCTTTTCTCTTCATTAGTTTTGTTTTGAGTGTCAAAAGGACTCAACTTATCTGCTGTTTGTTGTTTCTTGATTTTAGTTGGAGGGGTCTGTTATTGATGCCTTCTGTTTTGCACTTCAGTGGTGCTGCTTGAATTTTGATGGAAGTTTGTATTGCAAGGAATTACTGATAGTGCTATTTTGTAGTTTTCCATCCATCACTAGGGCTTCTTCTGAAATTCTTATTATAACAGCCCTTCTGACAATAATGATTGGGATTGTTAGGTTTTAAGTTAGCTGTCTTATAGTTGTCACTGAAAGGATTAAAGAGACAGTATTATTTACTAATCATCTGACATGATAACTGAAATGCATCTCATCATGACAACTAGTAATGAAGATACATGCCTGAATCATTATATGATATTATTGTATTCAGAATTAGTGACATTAGGTCTTCTTACTTATCTTGGAATCACCAAAATGGTTGATAAAGATGCCGATTTTCTTCCCTTCAATGATAATTTTTGCTTGGAATTTGTACATTTGATTTCTTGTGCTAAACTTTCCAAGGATTTGGTACTCCCTACATGTTAGATAATAGTGAGATGTAGCGCTTGGCTGCTTGACTTCACTATAGACAATCAGCGAGCCGTGTTCTTGAAAGGTTTCTAGGATTGTTGTGACACCTATATCACTGCAACATTGTTACCTAAAAATGTTGAATTTTTTCACATCTTTTACGTTGTTGCAGTAGTTCTAGCGGGCAAATGTTGTATATACAGATGTCGTAAGTTTCTAAAACGGATGCATTTCTACTAGAAGACATTCTTTTCATCGATCAACTAACATACTAGACATCTACAGAGTTATAGGCATGCTCTCTTGTATTTTATTTCATGTTTTTTCTTTCTTTCTAGAATTTGTTCTTTGAGTAAAAAAGAATGAAAATGAGGCTCTGATTAATGCCACCATGCCTTTTTACCAGGACAAGATGATGTTTGGACCAGCTGAGCGTTTAATTGCATTTGCAATGCTTCATCAAGGTTATTCCTCACAGTTGGCAAATCCTTTTGTTCCACTCTTAATAAATGTAAGTTGTGAAGTCTATACATTGTGCTTTTCATTTTTGAAGAATAAAGCCATAAATCTGCATTAGTCTGTGCTGGAAGTTTGAATCAGTGTCGTTTATCCTTTTCTTCTCTATTTTGGTTGAGACAAAATTGCTGGAAATAGTGATTTTCATGTGCACTTTTTGATTGTTGTGAAGTTATTATGAATAGTCCCACTTTGTTTCAGCACAATTGACCTAGGTCAGATTTCTTTGAACTGTTTTAATGGGGTTGTGGCGTTGTGCTAGTAGTTGCATTGACAAGAAGCTTATATGGCATTCTTCATTAAGCATGGCACTGGAACATTGGCTAATCTTTAATCATCATACATATGGATAACGGATTAACTGAACTTTTGGAAAACTGCAAAGATTCACGAAGAGCAAGTACCAAGCGGGATTTAATTGGAACCCTGTAAGAAGCATCTTAAAATTTTAATGAAGCAGGGCCTAACTTGCTATGATCGTTTTTTTGTTTGCTGAATTGCGTTTTGCCTTGCTTATGTGCTTGTTATTCTCATAGTAAGAGTAGAGTTGAGTTGTAACTTCAAATTTGCTGGTTAGTATATCGATTTGTTACCACAAAATTCTTCATCAGTCATGAGATAGAACTACAGTTATAGATACCCACTGTTCCTCTTATTTGAAGTCTGAAGGAGGTAGTTATGTATGGAAGTACATGGCCCCACCATGGCGAAGATATCAGCTCCCAAACCCTATGTAGTTTATCATTCAATTAGGAAGTTAATTTTTAGCTTGGGTCTGAAGCCAATAAGTCATAAGATCTATGGTTCGTTACTTAGATTGGATAATTAATTGCAAGACCTTTATATAAAGAGGACCCTCTATGAGGAATTAAGCGAGCAAGAATATAGAAGAATACTTCTTCAATCTTTCCCCTGGGCTGATATCTGCACCCATCCCTCTCCCTAGAACCTAGCACAGAAAAGAAGTCATCATGAACATGGGTTTTAAGGCAGTAAGGCGTTCTACCCCCCTCTGACACCTAAGCGCCTAAAGCGGGCAACTTTCCAAGGAGCTGCCAGTGCACCTTACCGCCCAAGTGTCGTCTAAGAGTCCCTGAGGTGAAGCCTCAGTGATCATGAATCATGATATTGTAGCAAACAGTTAGAGCTACCCTGTACTCACTACTCCCTCCGTTCCAAAACAATTTAACTTCTAGGGTTGTCCTAAGTCAAACTACTTTAAGTTTGACCAGGTTTATAGAAAATATATCAACATCTACAACACCAATATAGTTTCATTAGATTTATCATAATATATTTATTATAATATATGGATTTGACATTGTAGATAGAGCTTCAGTTATTTTGGAACAGATGTAGTATTTCTGTAATTTGAAGTCTCAGTAGAGAGTATTCTACTCTTTTATTCAACTCTACAGTCCAGTTATGTGAGAACAGCATTGCTCCTATTCCTTCCTAGAGTTCCGATTCTGAGCACCTGCTCTCTCTGCTTAGTGTTTGATAGCTGCTGGAATGGTTAATGTACCTACAGTGAGTTGGGGTTTCACTCTAGATACATACTTTTTTGAGTTTGGTATGTACTAACTGTGTCCTCTTCTTCTGTAGTGCTATGAAACTTGTTATCTTGCTCATATGATGTGTATACTGTGCCCTTTCATCTCTTTGGTCCATCGGTGACACTATTCATTCATTTGGTTCAAAGGAATGGAGGAAAGGAAAAACAGAGCAAAATTTCCTTCGATCTCAGTTTCGAAGGAACAAATCAGAAATTTGTACAATCCCCTTGGACCTTTTCTTAGAATTCCTACACATGAAGTATGAGACCAAGGTCTTTAGCGGCATAATAACATCCTAACTATACCATTTCAGATGGTTTGACTTTTATCTGACAGTTTATTAGGAGGAATCCTGTGTGTTTTCCTGTTCTTGTGAACCAAACAAGAACTTCACAAAATTTCTGTGTTTTCCAATCCTTTGTTATGCACATCCATTCGTATCCTATTCATGTATTTTTCCCATTCCTACGTTTTCATAATCCTTTGACCAAAGAGGTCAAGCATGGTTTTCCTGTTGCACTGTAAATTAAATTGATGGTTGATACAGCGTCTAAAAAACGAATCTACGGTGCCAGTAAGGAAACGGCCATCTTAGTCCTGTGTTTTCATTGTGCTAAAAGTCTTTGCTCTTTAAGATGGCTATTACTGTTGCTGTCAATCCTATGTACCACAAATCCACACCAATAGCATAAGTCAGTACTTTTGTTACAGAAAACTTAATTTAGTTTTGCTTTTACAGGCTGCCTGTGACGAAACCTCTGAGAGACCAGAACGGGTTTTTCTGCAGCTTTTGTTAAGTTCAGCTAATGGGGACAACACTAAGGAGGTATTTTCACAATGTATGATTTCTAGATTAATTTCATGATTAATGCAAACTTCACATGCCTCGAGTCTGCATGATTACTGAGATATGGGAAGAATACTGGAATTGTACAAAGGGACTTGACGATATGCATTTTCCCAAAGTACGTGTGTAGAAGAAGACACCTGTCCGGAGAGGTGCAAAGGAGAGCAGTGAGAGGAAATGCAATTCAAAGGCAATCCTTTGTTGTTATCTGGTCCTTGATAGAAGAGGACCTTATGAACAGTCCCTCACCTGCGGATCACTGAAATAGCCTAGCTTTCCAAGCCAAGGGACCTTACTTACTGTAGTGTTAAGACTAATGGGGAGAAGTTATAGCTTTGATAGTTGCTGAGCTCGTGCTATGAGAAAGGAGTAATGTTGGAGGAATATTTAGGCTCGGCCAATTTAGTCATGTACAATATAACAAACCGTTATAAAAATATTGGGAGATATTAATACTCTTTCCGTTCCATAATCCTTGTCGTGGTTTAGTTCAGATTTGAACTAAAACCATGACAAGAATTATGGAACGAAGGGAGTACAAAAAAAGGAAATAGTGATAACCCAGTTAGGTGCCAAGTTAATAGCCTAGTTGTTAAGTAATGTGTGTTTGAGTGCCAGAAACTAGGTTTATATCAGACTGCTGTGACAGGGTAATAGCCTAGTAATATATTGATATCACAGGAACTATGTTTATATCACACTGTGCTCTTATTGATTCGAAGCCTTTGTAAAATGCTGCCAGTGTCACAAGAGAAAATTTAAAACTTGAAGTGCAGAATATCTGCTTTGGTGACTATCAGAATTCAGAATAAAATGCTGCCACAATGTCATTTTGTTTGAATTGTAGTTTTTTCCTTTTATCTCGCTGGGATTCAAATGGTGGGCCCCCCTTTACCAAATTTATGACAATTTTGTTATCCTATGTTCAGATCTTGAAGCAGTCTGCAGCAGATTACTTGAGGGAGCCCTCTTATGCATCTCAGGTAGATGATCGTCATAAAATTATTGCGAAACTGGTGTACACAGTTGATTTGCGAAATACACCTATTATATTTAGGATCTTATTGTTCAGAGTGCATCTGGTTTTGTAGGTGTTACTGCCAAGAGACCAGCTTGAAAAGCAATACTCTTGCAATGTGGTACATCCACAGACATACACTAGTAGTTGCACAGCTGCTGCAGTTAGAAGTGTTATTCCTGATCCAGATGTCTCCCTAAGCTTTGGTGATTCATTAGAGTATGTAGACTCAACTACTCTATAGTCTATACTTGCAACAACTGTTTATGGGCATTCATAGTTTGGAGTTCATTTTACAATTCTATTGCTCTCATTATGAATTAGTTTTCCCTTTGATTATATCTAGGATATCACCAGCCAAACCAAATAGAGATAATGTGGTTGCGGATTTACTTCAACAAACACCACTTAAAGGATTGTCTCCTCCATGGATAAGACCCCCTCCCCCCAGACTTGAAATACTTGAAGGAGAGGTAAGATTGTTGATTAAGAGTTGCAAGTTGTTTATTTATGTCACTTCTATTTCTAAACATAGATGTAATTCTCGATGAAAATTTGCAGTTGCACTGGTTGAACCTGGACAACAGCCATGAGCTACTATGGGATGGTAGCATGTGTGCTGACACTAGCCGAGGAGCTTCAATCCGAGATCTGGTCGGAAGAGCCTGTAAAGGACCACTTGGACCTGCCCAACAGGAGGTTTTCTTCTATCCCTATTTTCATATGTTGATAATGAGTGGTCTGGGTTGCAAATATGCTTGGTATGATTACGGTACACCTTTACTGCTGGAGGACATTTCCAAAATGCACGGCGCATCTTTATATTAATAGTACATATTAGAGATGACTTGCTCTTGAGTAGATCCCTTATGTTCCCTCATGCTATATTTGCATCATAATCTTGCATTCATTCCACTAATACTAGTTCTTTCCAAGAAAATATAATGATCCCAAAGAGGCTTGATGGGAGGATGAATTCACACAGAGGAGGTCGCAACAGAATCTCCTCCTTCCAGGCTCTTTCACTTGTACTTGCGGCTGCCATTGTTCACTAGCAGCACTAAGGATTCAAGCATAGTCTAAATCAGGAAGCAAATCATGAATTCATGACCCTGGTAGAATCACATTTACATGATATATCACTCTAACTCACGGATCATAGCAATATGGGAATCAGAAAAAAGAGTCGGAATGGACTTGGGGTGGCTTTTGTTGGTTACCCTGCCCGTAGGATTCTTGCACTCCCATGTTGGGCTGAGCTTGCTTCTATGGGCCAAACAATTTTGGCTGTATCAGAGCCCAGGGTCTCGAGTTAAATTGCTGTTGCCCCCCTCTTTGTCCACGTATAGGCCTCTTAGTCATATCTGTGTTTGTTCTTCTATTCATGTGTTGACTTCCTCTTCTCCTGTCTCACGTGAGAGGGAGTGTTGTGAAGCTTATAAGTGGATTGCACTAGCCCTTTCACATCAGTTCAGATTTTTGGTTGCGTTGGTTAGTGCATGAAGCTTGACATGTTCAAAGTGTGCAAACCGTGCAACCAAGCCATTTCACTACTTTTGTTATGACATGGTTATGTAGCAGTTAACTCTTGCCACACAAATGTCTCCATCAATTGAACATAATTTGCTTGGCTTGCACCGCAATTTTTTATGCAGCCATCTGGCTGGAGAGGCACCTTGTGAGCAGAGGCCATGTCCAAAACTAAAAAAGTGGACAAGCCTACAAATATCCAGGGATCTATGCTCCATAGACACTAGACAGTCCCTTCTCCATCCTGCCTCTTCTTTCTTAAATGAAGCAACTTCTTGCCGTTATGCTGTCCCTAGCAAGAGTGGATCAAGTCGAAAGGGGCATGCTTAGCAAGTGCTATGTCGAGGTAGTGTGAAGCGGGAATACACCCTGCAATTGTTGTTATGAGGCGCCGTGGCGCTATGTCTATGAGTTAAGATGGATGTGGCAACAATTCAAAGTCTGTGAGTCAGCCTTACTCTAGTAGCTGACAGTCTAGTTTTGCCAGAGTTGTATCTTGTGCCGCATCAGTCTACGATCAATCTTCTTCTCTTTCTGAAACTACAGTGCGCCACTTGTCAAACTAATGTAAGGGCTCAGTTAGGCTAACTTTGATAATGTGAAAGGCCCAGGAACATAGGCAATACTGGGATAGTAAAATTCAGCAAGTATAAATATTATTCTCTATCGTCAAGTTCTATAATTTGGAAAAGGTGTACCTGATCCCCAGAGACTTAGAACCGTGACAACACCCCCTGTTGTTTAAGGGACTATATTGTCGTAGCTCGGAACCTCAAGGAACCAAGTAGATTTTTCCTTAAGATTTCTGTGCATTTCGTGTATGTACATATATTGATAATTCAAGCTCTATTTTATTTGATATAGTTTGAAAACTGCCATATGGGTCTTGCCAATTTTATAACTGACACAATTGAAAAAGGCGGTCTAACGCGAAGCAACTATTAAATATGTTTGGAGAATTTTGGAAGAGGGTATAGAATAAAAAAACAATAAATCAGTAGTGAGAAGCTCTTATTTTTTTTTTTTACATCAGGCCTGCACAGTGCACACCCCATTCTGCCAATTCTAGCTTTCATGAGAGTGATGCATTGACGTGCAAAAATTACAATAAATTGCTACACGAACTCGCCCGATGTTTCAAACAGTAAGTTCTGCAAAAGTAGCAACAATGTTTCTTGTAATAGATAGCACTAGTAATGGTATTTGTTGCAACGTACAAAAAAATCAATATTTGTTGCAACTTGCAACATGCAACCTTCTCAGCTTAGATAAGAAATTTGAAGGTAATGAAATCACACTACCCTAAATCAATAGTGCTTAGAATGTTTATGCGTCTTCTGTCAATATTAGGTCTGTTGGCCACTTAAACATTGGTTGTATTGCAAACGCGTCCCTCATTTTGCAGGCTCCCACTCTTATAGGCGCCATTGCTCGCCTGTTATGTTGTTCAATATATGAAATATCGCTTAAAGCTTTACTTGTGTCATCTAATGCTAATATTTAGCATATATGCCATATCAGAAATGTATAGGTCCACCTGTTAAGGATGCATTTTTCGGCAAGACCTACAGCAGGCGCAAGTGGAGAGGTGGTAAAAGGCCGGCACGACCGTAGGGTTGTGACTAGCAACGAATTTGGCGAAATCAGATCTGCTATCACCAGAAATATTTAGCAATTTGTTACCATGTTTTATTACTCAATTAAATTAGTAGTACCTCCGTTCCAAAATATAGTATGTTTAGGAAAGCTAACTTAGCTTTCTAAAACATACTATATTTCGGAACGGAGGGAATATAATGCTAGGGTTCCCATATTAGGAGACTTTGTATATTGTCTGTGACACTCGAAAAAACAGAAGCTCACGAACACGTTAAAAATTATAAGATTACCAAAACAATATCTTTCTCCATTAGTTGACCAACACGACCAATTGGCTGAATCATGACTGTCAACGTTGATATGGCGAGATGCACAAGTGCATGATCAAGCTTGGCATTTGTTGCCGAAAACTCAAAACCCTCATCACTTAGCCTGATGGATGGGGCAATGATTAGCTCTGATACCAGATTGTTATGTGCTAGTTGAATCGTGTCTCTCTGTGTATTGATGCACACGATAACACACAACGTTTTTTTACATTATATTGGGAAGGGAGGCCTAAACGATCAGCGTTTACGGAAGCTATGGATCAGATCTAAGATCCTAATTTTCTAGAAGAGCTCGACACGATAGAATGTTACAATGATACAAGGTGTTCAACATCTCCTGCAGCTGGAGTGTCCCCTGGAAGGATGTTCAGGCTGGATCTGGATTCCTGAAACAACACCATCGGCAACCATGTGGTAAATATGTCAGCAAATTGGGAAGTAATGGGAACATGATGAGAAATGAATTAGCTAAACTGAGCACCACAAGAACAGTTGACGGTTTGACAACTTGACTAAATGTCTCGCCATAGTCGATCCGCTCCTTTTGAGTGAACCCACGAACCGCCCTATCATGCTTTTTACCGAGCAAGTATCCATTGGTGTTGAGTTTCTTCCTAAATATCCATTTTCCGTGGCAAGGTTCCATTGGTGTTGAGTTTCTTCCTAAATATCCATTTTCCGTGGCAACATTGACACTTGCAGGACAAGGAACCAAAGACCAAGTGTCACTCCACAACAAAGCATTAACTCATCTAGCATTGCACTGTGCCAGTTTGTGTCCTTGCGTTCTACTTTGGAGGATGGAGAAATCGGAGAGATGGTATTGAAATGGTTAGAGAGAAGTTTTTTTGGCATAAAATCCAGACTCCGCTTGGGTGTGCATTTTGTCTAGCACAGCGATGACGTGTGGTGGTGGACCCGGTTGACGTGACGCTACGGGAGAGGCAAGCACAAATTGCGATGCTGATCTTGGGGTTAGTGTGGCATATGAGACATTTTTTTTTTCCGAAATGGAGGCGTAGCCCCAGCCTCTGCATCAAAGTGATGCACACGGCTATTTTATTAAGCAATTGCAGCAAGTATCAAGTAACAAAATTACAACTCACGGATCACAGAGTGTGGCATATGAGACATACTATTGGCCATTCATGAGGATGGCCGATAGTATGGCTTGGTCCTTCGGTAAAAGTGACGCAGAACGCGAGGCTGAGGGGACTGCGGAGCAGGGGTGGGTGACCAGTAAAATAGAGAATTGGCGAGGTCCACAAGTTGTACTGAATTATTTGAAAAGGCGCGATAGGAAAGTATTTGAATGAAGAAAAGGATTACCTAGCTGCTATCCCATCTGGTAGATGGTACAAACTTTTGTGGCAACATTATTGCATAGAAGAAAACAGCGAGACAAACGAGAAATAGTGGTCGGCCCAGAATGGCCGAGCCGTTTACGCCAAAGATCGCCTTCCACCGTGGTGGAGGGAGATATTGAAGTGCTTGAGTTGGTGCCGTAGTAAGGATAGAGCTCGCCCAGGCTATTGGATCTATGAGGATGTTTCTGGTGGCTAGGTCCTTCACACAAAGACCACCAATTACCGGTGGTGAACTTACGTGGAGAGATTAAGTTCTTAACAATTGGTGGGGAAAAAGAACAATCAAACAAATTAAAGAAGTATTGTGGAAGATGCTGTTGCTGGAACCGCTAGCCACAATAAGTACAATTGCCATTGCCAAAAACAATGCTTGAGGAATTAAGCTTTTGAAAGAAAGACATGCAATAGGTTACCTGATTTGCCGGTCACATGTGGCTATGCAGGGAGATGCCCGTGTCCATAGGCCAACCATATGGTGCTTGATCAGAGTACATGACGGTGCGCTTGGCTGTGGGCATATGGTGGGAGGTTACCCCATCCACGGCATAGAAGGTTGCAGCTGCTGCCAGTGGCCACTGTAGCCGCGTCTATGGCCACGTCCATATCCCGGTTGCTAAAGTTACCACAGCCGCCCTACATGCCTCGACTGTAGGTATTCAGTATGGGACCAGATCACACTTAGAGACGAGGTTGTCACCCATGTTGCCGCTATTGAAGTATAAGTGGATTGCCCAATCAGCTCAGACTTTTGGTTCTATTTTTTGAACTGAGAAGACTCTTGGTTCTATTGATTGGTGCATGAAACTTAATATGGTAAATCATATCAGAGGTTCTGGGTTCAAGTCTCGGCTTTCGCAGTTGAGATTTTTTTTGCTTGCTCTCTTTATGTCCATCTTTAGGCCTAATTGAGTCACGCGTGAGAGTGGGTGTTGAAGTAAATGTGGATTGCATACTTCTCTCCATCAGTTTGGAATTTTGGTTCTACTGGTTGGTGCATGAAACTTAATAGCAGCTGCCATTGACCCCTTTGTGTCGGCGTGCTGCTCTATGTCAAACTCTGATGTCCATGTTGGAGTGGGCAGTGTCGAACGGAGGGAGTGGCACGGTGCCACCGATGATGGTTCCAATGGTCTCAAATTTCTCGTTGAGGCAGGGAGAAGCTGCAAAGTTAGACCACAGTCAGACACTGACTCACCTACATTACAGAGGGCGTCGATGAGGTTCTTGCGCATTCGGTTATGGTCATGTCACCTTGAAGTAGATTGCGGTATAGGCGATTTAGATGAACCATTCAAGCCTCCTGGTTATCGAGAAAGTAGTGTGTAGACTGATCCATGCAGTCATGGCGGTGTCGTTGGTCGTCATCACGTTCTTTTATGGCCAGCATTCAAGTCGTCTAGACTATCTATTTTTGTTTGTTAGAATATCAATTTTTTTCTTAAGCCGGAAATGATTTATATTTGTTTAAGTTGGAAACATTTAAATGGTTTCTTAGGCTGGACAGGCTGGATATTTTTTTGGTATCAGATTCAGCATCTCTAGCAGATCCCGGTAAACCGAAACTGCATATGGCGGATCGGGGGAACTGGAAAACCTATTTGCAGTATGATTATTGTTGTGCCAAACCAGATGCTGGATACAGTACTGCATATTTGATAAAACCAAAATAGCTCGCCGGAGCAAGTTCGCGCCATAATTTACATACATAGTTGCCCATAATTTACATGCTAGAGGAACTTAATTAACTAGAACAAGAACTAAAAACTAACTAGAACTGGAAGGTGTCGTCGGTGTCGTTGCCCTGGTCGCCGTGGTCGGTCGGTGGGGGTAGCTGTAGCAGGGATTATAGATGGCGTCGCTGCCATCGGTGGTGCAGCAGGGGGGGGGGGGGGGGGGAGAGAGCTCTCATGAAACCATGCTCGATGGCGAGGGAGTTCAGGAGAGCGCTCTGCAGCTAGTCCTGCTCCAACGCTGCCGGGTAGCGGAGCTGCAAGCCCTCGTCCTCCGGGTTTGCCCTCAATGCGTCACGAGCCACGCCGAGCTCGTATGTCGTGTTCTAGACCTCCTTGATGCGAGGCAGCATGATGGTGTTGAGGATGTCCCATCCGGGGTTGCGCCACAACTCCGGTTTCGAACCGCCACGCGGAGGTGAAGCACCGTTGACCATAGTGGCGGTTATTGCTCGCCTGAGTTGAACTTGTGAGGGGCGGCGCGCAGACAAATCTCGGCGGAGGGTTTGGGCAAAGGAAACCCTAAATGGCCCTCTGTCCCGGATATATAGCGGCCTGCTGGGCTCGTTTCGGCTGGAGTTTTCCGGTTTCTGGCCATTCTCCCGGATCTGCTAGAGATGCTCTTAGAGTATCAAATGCTTTGTTAAGTTGGGGAAATACGGTTAAGTACGAATTGCTAAACTTTTGATTAATAACGATATATATTGTTTACTCAATCTTGCACCAAAAGATCCAAACACAATAGCTACTGTGACGTCATCACAACTTTTGAGTCAGTAAATTAAAGCGGCTCATTTCAGTTCGGCCCTCCCAATTGCTTTCTGAAAAAGGAAGAAAAAGGGTAGGAAAGTTGACTTGCTTCCAAAAGGAAGATATGAAAACAGCTAGATAGGAAAACTGAATATGTTTAGCATCTTTGGAAATACGGAATATGCAAAACTGGTTATAGCCGACTAGCAGCTATATATACATGTATAGGTTGCGTCAGCCAAATAAGTGTTTACCTTTTTGTTTTGAGAAAGAATAAGTATATTACCTGTGCACACATAATTGCACACGTCAATGGCTGCTTTATAGTGGCCGCAACCCCTAGTATGCTATATACTGGCTACTAGATCATTTGCATGGCTAATGGATTCATGTATCTTCTTGCAGCAAGTTATTTTAGATTTAGCGAAGGACTGGAAGCTAGTTTATCATTGTGGGATGACACCAGAGAAGCTTCCTGTATGTATCTTAACATCATGTTGAAACCTTTCCATGCTTCATGTTGTTGATCTAACACTTTACTTTCAGGACCTTGTTGAACATAATCCACTCATTGCTGTTGATGTTCTTTCAAAGCTGATTAATTCTCCTGACATGGATTCGTATGTACAGAATATGTTTCATTTCATTTATTATGTACTTTTAATTTATCTGTTTTTCTGACGATAACATTTACACACTTGCTTATTGAACAGTTATTTCGATATTCTTGTGCATATGGAGATGAGCCTACATTCAATGGAAGTTGTAAATAGGCTTACTACAGCAGTACATCTACCGCCAGGATTCATTCATGACTACATCTCAAATTGTATTCGGTCATGCCAAAATATTAAGGTTTGTTCTTAATTTTCTACATCATTTTTTCCAGGAAGGTAATAGGTGATCATCTTAGACTATTATAGTAAACATGATTCATAACAATAGTTTCTTAATACATGTTTGTGATAAAAATGTACTCCCTCCGACCACTATTACCTATCGTTAATGTGGATGTACCTAGACACATTTGTAATATCTAGATACATCCATACTAGAGACAAGTAATAGTGGTCGGAGGGAGTACATGTATTTGAATTCATTGTACCGAAATCCTAAATTGTGGTTTGGCCATTTGATTTCTCTGTAACTTGCTAAATGTTTGTCGGTTAATCCCTAGGTCTTGATGCACCTTCTAAACAAAGTTGTAATTCTCTTATGGTCGAAAAGTATTAGAGTTCCTTCGTTATCTTTATCTACATGGCAGACCTTATTTTGTATTCTATTTGTGTAGCATTTTATGATTCTGTGACATGTTATGCCTTGAAGTTTATTGTTAGATGCTACCGCAGAGAAACAATAGAACGGAAATCTATTTTGACAACTCAAGTGGATTGTATGCTTTAAGGGCAGTGAGGGCATACTACATTTTTAGATGACAAGAGGGCATATTTCTGTTGACTTTTCCCCTTCCTGCATGCTAAATTGTTGGCGTAGTTGCTTTCTTGGCTGCTTGAAAATTACTCCTTACTCATTTCTTGCGATGCGCATTGCAGTGTTAGGTGAACATTGACAAGAAATTCTGTCATTGCTTGCAGGATAAGTACATGCAGAACAGACTAGTAAGACTAGTTTGTGTTTTTCTACAGAGTCTCATTCGAAACAAGATAATTAATGGTGAGTATCAATGCGCAATTGACGGAAAGCTCTTCCAGTCTGATTCTACTTACTTTTAGGAGTTTATCCATGCTGTTTGTATGAGCCTGCATATCATGTACCATGAAATTTTCTGATTCAGTAGTCTTTAAACTTGCACGTTCATTGCAAAAGCTACTTTACATCGATCTATCTGTGGTTACGAAGTTATGTGATCTACTGGGATAAATATACTAAGAAGCTGACAAAGCATATAATCTTGTAAACTTCAATTCTGGATTTTGAAAATAGTTTGCATGCCGTTGTCACAACATCATTGTGTTTTTAAACGTATACTACTATATGTGGCTAGCGCTATTGCGGTTACAAATTAATATTACATGGTGCAGTACTCAGTTAATTGCTTGAGTTCAACAGGACATTTACTCTGCCGATTTAACATATAAGGAGTGTTTTGTAATTGTAAATAGTTACCACTTGGCAGAAATGTAAAATGGTGTTGTTTCCCTGGCAAGTTTTAAATAATGATAATAATTTAACAATGGTTTTAGAATTATAGATATGTGTTGATTGCATGCCAAAAAATTCGATTAGCTTTTGGAAACTATGTTAATACAATCACAAAAACAAGGTCCAGAAACTTATTTCCAATACAGCTGTTAGCAGGGGCTTCCAAGGTCGATGTTTTGATCATGTCTAAAAAAAACTTTCTTAAACTGGTGTCATTTAGTCCCTGAATTTGGCTTCACGAAATGTTCTGGACCTGTTCTGATCATTTGAAAGGAAAAAACTAATGGTTTCTTGAATGCTGCATAGTATTTCTAATATCACACCAGATACAGAAAATGTAATCTTAAGTATTATGATCTGTGGAATACTTATCGTGTTGTTGATTAAGATTGAAATGCTAATACTGTGAAGTATTTGATTTGTGCAGTCGAAGATCTCTTCATCGAGGTACAAGCGTTCTGCATCGCTTTTTCTCGAATAAGAGAAGCAGCTGGTTTGTTCAGGCTTCTGAAATCTTTAGAGTGAAGAATGCTGTATGATTTATGCCATACTCAGAGTTCAGTTCTGTAAACAAAATTTCCATTCTGTACATTCATAGTTCTATATTTCCGTGTTGATCTGCTAACTCATGCTAGGGTTGTACTTCATAGGTAATAGCTCTCGATGTATTAGTTAAGCTGTTCCCTCACCCAAAAAAGGGAATAAAATTCTCAGAACTATTTACCCAGGTCGGATAATTCCGCCGAGTCATTTTAATGTGGACTTAAAGTCTTAAACCATGTCTTCCTTAGGTGAGACAGTTAGCAGTTACCTTTAGCATGTCAAAAGATTGCTTAGCAGTGGGCACTGCCGCTTCAAATTAGCGACTGCTGTTTAAGTTCTGCCTCCTGAGTACAGCTAATTTAAGTTCAGATGTAAAGCGAAGTTATTATTCATTTGCTTGATGCAATGTTTGATACTTTGGTATCTCTTTGTTGTTGGTTTTAGTTGTCTTCCTCCAAAAATGTTGGGTAACTGGAGTCAGTGGATACAAGTGGTAGCAAAATATACTGGCAAAGTTGATACCGAAATAAGTATATTTTGCTTCTAATCACTAGACCGGCAGTTCTGGAACATAAGCCGTCGTGATTTGCATCCTACACGCCGCAGTTACCTCCATCATCATAAGGTCACATGGGAGGCAAAGGGTCAAGCACTGAAGCAAACATGTCGTCAATTATGCAAACATGTGGGCGGCAAGCAGGCAGCGCCCATTCCGCCCTGCTCCAAATCTCCCCGACTCCCACCGCCCGCGATACTGTGCAGTGAACAGAGACAGATCCCTGGAGTGAACACTTTAGTGTGGCTACAGCTCCTGCAAAACCACCGTTAACAGGAAAAGTTGGGTTAAAGGGCGTCTGGCTTGAGCTCATTACCAATTTACCATGTTTTGCTTGACGAGTTGGCGAGATGACCAGGCTTGTCACGTCTAGCCAAACAATAAGCTCCTGCAAAACAATTGGCCAAATACATACTCAGTTAATACTATGTTAACAGAATGCGACCAATCGTCTGGACTTGGAGTAGCACATTGCTAGTCATCACAGTTCAGGATACCGTCAACTAATACTGTACTCAAAAGATTTTTTTAAAATAACGCACTGCTTGCTGCTTCATTTAATTTGGGATTCTCCCAACATCGTTCAGTTCATCACACATGGCCAAGTTGCGCTAGAGATAATCTTCAGACAGTGTGTGTGGCTGGTCGCATGTTTTCGGAATCAAATACTTGGCTGTCTTTCTTCTCTTTTGTGAAAAAAAATTAAGCAGAGCAAAGCACGTATAAGCACCAACTGAGAGAAGCTTATCACATTGCCTCCTGATTATTGGCATGCTTAGCGCCCCTAACTGTACTTAAGATCAGGTTCAGTGCATCGTGTGCAAGTTGATAGTACAAAATGGAGGAACTTTCAGTCCGTCCCGGGGGAAAAGCAAGGAATGTTATCACTTCATTCACATCTTTATTGCCCTTTATTGCCAATTATCAAGGCTATCATCGAGCATGCTGCGTGTGCAGTTGTGTTGATGGTTATCCTTGCTAGCTGAAGTATTCCATCTGTCTATATTTACCCTGCACTTTGGGTATAGTCAAAATTAAACTTTATAAAGTTTAAACAAGCATATGGACAAAAATATCAACATCTATGATATCAAATACATATAATATGAAAATATTTTTTATAATAAATATGATGATATTTATGTTATAATGTACACGTTGATATTTTTTCATGTGTAGTTAGACAAAATCTATAAGGTTTGACTTTGGACCAAAATGCAGAATAATTATGACTAGTACTATCTGCATGTACATTTGGCTAGGTTTTCTGGTCTTTCTATTTTTGTTTGCGAGGTGGTCCCTCTCGTAATGAAATAACTTAAAAAGGAAATATGTATATACAAGTAAAAGTTGGGGTTAAGTGGCAAAAGTAGCAACCTAGGGTTGTGTAAAATTTTAGAGTTAATGCCGAAGGTTAACCAACAAAATCCGTGATACTCCCTCCATACCGGATTACTGGGCAATTTCGTACTTCGAGAAAAAATTCACAATTAATTTTGGTTAAGAAAGTATGAGATATATGACATAAAAATTATACCATTGGATTCATATTCGAAAGAACTTTTCAATGATATAATTTTTATAGCATATACCTTATACTTTGTTAACAAAATTAATGGTCAAAGTTTTTCTCGAAATGCGTAATTGCCTAGTAATCCGATATAGAGAAAGTATGATTATGCTGCCCCAATGGTCTCTCTTATATTTAATTACTTGTTACCTTACTTTATTTATGTACGTGGCATAATGTTACAATCCATATTAAATTCACGAATACTATACGGCCACACATTTTATTCATTATATGCGGGCCGAATCTAGCAGTAAGAAAAAAATTACCCCACAATGCCTTCCATAATTTATCCAAGAAAAAATGAGCAATCAAAGAATTAGAGAAAGATCTACAAAAGGAAATTCACTCTATAAACCAGAGACTATATTTCCATTGAAAAATTTGAAGAGCCGTATAGAGAGCCTAACATTCCTGCATAATATATAGCTTTCCAATATAAAAATATAATTTCATTCCGAATGGCAATGAAAAAGGCATTGAATTAACTAAAAGCCGATATAAAGGGAGTCAACCTAAAAATTGCGGGTCATCTCAGAGGAAAAGAATCAACTTGACTAGCACATGATCTTATTTGGCTACAAGTAATAAGTATCATAACAAAACTAACAAAATGGGACAAATTGTTAAATTCATTCGAGGACGTCAAGGTTTGGTGGACTACCGTTGCCTTTGCCCATGGCGGTTGGAGGAAGTCCGTCGCCTCCCTTCTCATACTTGTTACTTGGGAACTTTGGAAAGAGAGGAGCGCCCGGACCTTCAACAAGAGCACTCTATCTACTACCATCTTCAAAATAATCAAGCTTGAGGCTCGAACTTGGACACTTGCCGGTGCCAAGCACTTGAGTACTTTAATTTTGGGAGGATAGACTTGTACTTTTTTTGTGTCGTTTCACCGAACTCATATCCCAAACTTCTCCATAATTAATGAATCAAGACAAATCTTTTGCCTTTTTCAAAAAAATAAAAAAATAAATTCATTCAGAACTTCGGCAACTTTGTGTTCGATAGTGACCAACAGCGATACTCAGTCGATCGAGATCGGGGGAGATGCTTTATGCTGCTTCCAAAAGGCAACGCAACGCCAACCGCTCAACTCGTAGAGCTGGTTTGCTTAATTTTAGTCCAAGTAGCGAACCACATGGCTAAAATGCGGCCGTGATCACGAGATTAGCTCCGGAGCTGCAAAGCAAATCTCCCTGCTTTCTGCCTTTTTTTGGTACGGCATGATACAGTGGGTCGTACACCACAAGATTAAGCGCCGGCCATGCTCCGTGCGTACATGTGCCCCAGCACAATCGCACAAGCAGCGGCAAGCATATCGCTGGTAGATTTCATCCATCTGCTCCTCCCCTAAACGTCCCTCTCGATCTTGAGCTACGCACCATTTCTGCTTGTAATTTTATTTCCTGGTGGTCGGCTAGTCCCGCTACAGGAGCTGCTAGCTGTTGCCTGTTGGTGAAATTAACTTAATCGACACCGTCAGGACATTTTTGACTCGCTAGATTCGGTGGGTTGATATTCCATTTCCAGACAGTTCGGTCAAGCTTGGATTAAAACTTCCCTGCAGAAAAATAAGAAGAAGAAGAGGGAACGTGGTGTGTGCTCCCAAATCCCACTGCTTCTGGTGGTTTTACAATTTACATCCTCGATATCGGTAAACATGGATGTCCAATATTGGGGGCTTTCCCATCAAAAGAGACCATTTCTCTTGAAACTTCAGTCCCTCCAAGCATTGTACATCCCTGCTATAACTTCTACTCAGTGTTAGATGCAGCTAGACCTTCTTCACATCCAAATGTAGTTAACTTCTACCCGCAAAAAAAAAAAAATTCTAGCTATCTTAGCAATGGAAGTGGCATTCAAGTCTATGGCTCCGTCTGGCATCAAAGTAATTTTGAAGTATTCTGTGAATACTTCAGTTTTGAAAATACTGAAGTACCGTTGCCCTCGGTCGTGGCGTCGGGCGCGTCGCCGGCGAGCGGCGGTCGAGATCAATCGCAGTGGCTGAAGGTTGGGGGTGGGCCCCAACAGTCAGTGACCCCACCGCTGCAGTCAGTGCGCCACTCCTCTCCAGTGGGCCGTCCTTTTCTGGTTTCTTTGGATCAGGTCGTTTTTGGGCCGACGCCTCCCGGCCCAGCAGCCCATGTATCCCGCTCCCGTAGTGGGGGGGGGGTACTTAAGTGGCTGTGGGTGCGAGTGGGAACCCTAGCTCCCACTGTCTCTTTCCCCGCCCCCCTCTCTGACGTTGTGTCTTGGCGGCGGAGATCTAGATCCAAATCCTCACCTCGCCTTCTCCGCAACCCTCCTCCGCCGCCGATGGAGCGCAGCCGTGGGGAAGCTCGTGTAGGCAGCAAGCGGTCCTTCGAGGACTTTGACTCCGATGAGGCCCGTAGGAGCGAGCGGGCACGGCGTGAAAGGCAAGACCAGGACGATCTCCGTCGCCAGCGGGCACGGAATGCGGATCGGGACTGGGATCGCTACCGGTCGCCAGAGTGGCGCCGGAGCGATGGGCGACGCCAGGAGGAGGAAAGGAGGTATGAAGCCAGGCCGTCGTATGTGCAAGACCAAGTCTCCAGGAAGAAGGTCGGTGTCCGCAAGTTTACGGCCAGATCCAGGGCGGCGGCGGCGGTCACTCCTACGCCGCCCCCCTCCACAGGTGGCGCCCCCTCCCTCGTCGGCCGCGCATTCCTCTCACTCTGATCCGCCGCCGCATGGTCCCAAGAAGGCCGGAATCAAGTGCTTCAATTGCAGCAAAGATGGCCATTACCAGTCAGGATGTCACTTTCCGGCGCACTGTGGCGTGTGCGACGTGGATGGACACACCACTGGGATGTGTCCGCGTGCAGTCAAGCAGCCTTCCCTCCAATGGTATGGTTATGCGGTTGATGGGGTCGGTTTTCACTGTCTGGAAGTGGAGGATGCAATGCTGGTGGCGGAGGCGACGGAGGCCGAGAACGAGGCGATCGTGATAGCGGCGGAAAACCGTCTCACCTGTGATCTCTTGTCGCAAGATCTGAAGGCCCTCGTGGAGGATAACTGGGATTGGCGTGTGCGGCGCATCAGTGACACTGACTTCTCAGTGATTTGCCCTACCAAAGCCAGCCTCTCCCTTTGCAAGAATCTCTGCAGGATGGCGGGGGGGATTGCGCTGTCAGTGAGCAAGGTCTCGGTTCTCTTTGCTGACCCCGCTCCCCACCTCAGAGCCTCTTCGCTGCTGGCTAAGATCTGGGTCCAGCTCTCGGATGTGCCCCCGTGCCTACGCAGATCTGACCTGTTGCTGGAGGGAACCAAGATGCTGGGAAGACCAAGGATGGTGGACGAGGAGTCTCTGGCTGTCAAGGGTGGGCCGGTGCGGATGCTTTTCCACTCCCAGGCGCCGGACCGTCTCCCAAAATCTATCATGCTGTTTGCGAATCTGCAAGGCTTCAGAATTAGAGTGTCAGTGGAATTGGCCAAGGGGGAGGGCCTGCAAGCTGTGGAGCCAGGGACCAAAGACAAGGAGGGCGACGATGATGAGTCCACAAGGGAGCAGACAGAAGATCAGAGTCAATCTGACTGCCATTGGAAAAGGGGAAAAGGGAAGGACAAAGATAAGGCCAAAGACACTGGTGCTTCGGGTGCACAGCTCCCTGGTAGTTCTCAGGTGCTGGAGCAGATAGCTACGCCTCTTCCAGTGTTGACTGAGCCAGCAGCAGAGGTTAGCAGGCAGAACCTAAATGTGTACAAGAAGAAGGTGATCAAGAAGCCAGGGACAAAGTCCTCTGTGGGGAGCAGTAGTGTCCCGGCGCCCTCTGCCAAGGATCACTCTGCAACCAAACCTGCCTCTTCCCCAGCCAAATGCAAAGTTCAACCTATCCCATTCAACCAATATGGCTCTAACCTGGAGGAGGATTTCTCTCAGATCCCTGTTCTGCAGCCCGAGGCCATCTCCATGACCATTATCCTGGATGAAGACTCACCGCCCCCCTCCTCGGATGCTCCCATTGATCCCGCGGTCCTGAAGCGTTCAAAGCTATCTGCTGCTGATCGTGCAGATATTGGGTGGGAATGTCCTGAAGACTGGGAGTACGACAATGAGACGCTGGCAGCAAAAATAGCAAAGCTTAAGAAGAAGCAAGATGGCGAGGTGGACAACCCCCCATCTTCCCCGTGCAAGCCAGATCTGGCTGGTGAGGTGGCTGCTGCGGCCGAGGTGGCCAAAGCCAAGCGCTCAGCGGTGGTGGTCTCCCCAATCTCCGGCTCGCGCACTAGCGCGCGGGGAAAGGGGCTGGAAAGCGAGCCAATCCTCCAGAAGGCGATCAAGAGGGCTGCCGCAAAAGCAGGTATGAGTTCATCCTCCCCCATGAAACCTAAATTTACTGCTTTCTCTTCTACCCCGGATCTTTTCTTCTTGGGTTTAGCAGAGGATTGTGGGATGTCCTTGGGGGACTCTGCCATTCCTCCCACAGCAGTTCTTTCCATTATTCGCGCAAGGGAACTTGCCCAAGCCAAACTCGCTGAAGCTGCCGAACGCCAAGCTATGTTGGAAGCTGCTAAGGCCATGGAATCATCCTCGGAACCCCAACCCACATCCCAGCAGGGGAGTACCAGTGTGGTACCTCCAGATCAGGTACCTCCTATGGCAGGGCGCCATGAGGAGGAATCTGGGGATCCTGAATCAATAACTGTGGCTTCTCTAGCTAAGAAAAAGAAGAGGAAGACTTCGACTCCTGCGTTACCTCCTAGAACTAACCTCAGGTCAACTCCCGCTCGCCAAGCACGGGCTACTTTAGAGGTGTCGCAATGAGAGCTGCTGGTTGGAATATGGGGGGTTTTGGTCAGAGTGGTCAAAAAACCCAAGTCAAGGAGTTTGTAAAAAAAGGAGAATCTGGACATTATCTTTTTGCAGGAAACCATGAAACAAGACTTCACTGACCAAGAACTGAGAAGCTTGGTGAACGGGGAGTTATTTCATTGGCACTGGAGGTCTGCAGTGGGCAGATCTGGGGGCATGCTAATGGGGATCAGAGATGATGCTTTTGAAGTAGGTGCGGTTGACCAAGGTCCTTTTTTCCTGAGTGCAACTCTTTACCACAGAGATTCGAAATTTAAGTTTGAATTAATCGGCGTGTATGGTCCTGCTGATCACTCTCGCTCAATTCAGTTCTTGCTGGACCTGGAAAATAAAGTTCGGAGGAGTCCTCTCCCTGTAGTGGTGCTGGGCGATTTCAACCTTATCAGGGGTGCCCAGGATAAAAATAACTCCAACATTAACTGGCCGCTGGTGAACGCTTTCAATGAGACCATTGCAAGACTAACGCTAAGAGAGGTGGCTAGATCGGGGGCGCGATTTACTTGGTCTAATAAGCAGCGGAATCCAATTCGTTGTGTGTTGGACAGGGTCTTGGTGTCCCCAGAGTGGGAGCTCCAATTCCTTTTGCTCTTCCTGAGTGCGGCTACCAGCCTTGGCTCTGACCACGCTCCGCTGGTGCTGGATTCTGGGACTGTGCTGTCCAGGAAGCAGCCCAGATTCTTCTTTGAAATGAGCTGGTTCAAGATTCCAGGCTTCAAGGAAATGGTGATCAAGAGGTGGCTTGATCATGCTCAACAAATCACCAGGTGCCGTGGTTCCATTGATTGGTGGCACTCCCAGTCCAATGATATTAGGCAGTTGCTTAAGGGTTGGGGAGCGAATCTGGGCAAGCAAGCTAGAGTAACCAAGGCCAACTTGTTATCCAAAATCCAAGAGCTGGATGCGTTGGCTGATGGTAGTGGCCTGGACGAGGACGGTTGGGCGCTCCGGTACCACCTGGCAAATCAAATGATGGAGATCCTGGCTGCAGAGGAAGAATACTATAGGCAATGTGGTAGACAGCAATGGCTGCTGAAAGGAGATGCAAATACCAAGTTTTTTCATGCTTATGCCAATGGTAGAAAGAGAAAGTGTGCAATACTCTCTTTGATGACGGAGCAGGGAGTAATCTCTAACCCAGGGGCAATTCAAGAGCTGATATACGGTTTTTACCGTAGCCTCATGGGTGCTGAAGAACCTAAGTTGGTGAGCACGGCGCAGGACTTGTGGCTACCTCACCAACGGGTCTCTGATCAGGAGAATGAGGAACTAATGCGTTCCTTCACAGAGGCCGACCTTGACTTTGTAATCCAGGATACTAAAACAGATACTGCCCCCAGCCCAGATGGGCTTCCTGTGCAGTTTTACAAGCGCTTTTGGCCCCTGTTGAAGAAAGCTGTGTTGCAAATTCTGAATGATTTCGCTTTGGGCAGAGTTGATATTGCCAGATTGAACTTTGGTATTCTGTCTTTGATCCCCAAAGTGCCAGGTGCTGATAACATCAAGCAATTCAGGCCAATTGCTCTGATTAATGTAATTTTCAAGCTGGTATCTAAGGCGTATGCAGTCAGATTATCCCCAGTTGCGCATCAAGTAATTTCACAAGCCCAAACAGCTTTTATTAAAGGCAGGTTCATTCAGGATGGCCCTCTTGCTCTGCATGAGATTATCCATGAGCTGAAGACCAAGAAGATGCAGGCTGTGCTGCTAAAGCTGGACTTTGAGAAAGCTTACGACAGAGTCAACTGGGCCTTTCTGAAGGAGGTTCTGCTGAGAAAGGGTTTTGATCCAGGGTTTGTGCACCGTATGATGCAGTTGGTTTGTGGAGGACAAACTGCAATCTCGATCAATGGGGAGGTGGGTCCCTATTTTTGTAACAAGAGAGGTGTTAGACAAGGGGATCCTATCTCTCCTTTGTTATTTGATTTTGTGGCTGATGCCCTGGATGCTGTCCTTGTCCGAGCTAGAGAAGCGGGCCATATCCAAGGGGTGGTGTCACACCTGATCCCAGGAGGGGTATCTCACTTGCAGTATGCAGATGATACCATGATTCTTGTTCAAAACTCCCCTGAAAGTTTGATCAATCTCAAATTTATACTCCTCTGCTTTGAATTTCTCTCGGGCATGAAGATCAACTTTCATAAAAGTGAAGTCATAGTCATGGGTGTTGATGCGGCTGAGCAGGCCAGAGTGGCTAGGCCCCTCAACTGTAAACAGGGGAAATTCCCTTTTACCTACCTGGGATTTACTATGCATGACCATAAGCTGTCCATAGCTGATATGGAACCACTGGTGGCTGCAGTGGGAAAGAGAGCGGCGCCGTGGCAAGGGCATTTCATGTCTTCGGCTGCTCGCTTAACCCTAATTGATGCGTGTCTGTCCAACCTGCCGCTACATACTATGGGTTTTGTGTTGTTGGCAGATGGGACGCATGCTGGGTTTGATAAACATAGAAATAGATTCTTCTAGGAGGGTCAGGGCACCAAGAAGAAATACCATTTGGTTAGCTGGCCAACTATTTGCCAACCTAGATGCCAGGGTGGTTTGGGTGTGATGAACACAAATGCAATGAATATTGCCCTAATGGCTAAATGGATTTGGCGTATCTATTCTGAACAGAACCCTGAGCTGCTCTGGCCGAGATTGCTGAAAGCTAAGTACAATACTGAGGAGATCTTCTACTCAAACCCAGTGGGCTGCTGTAACGACCCAAAAAATTCCCCTTATTAGAAATTGTTTGTTCTTTTCTTTTTTGCGTCATTGTGACGTCATGCATCATCATGCATCTTTCACCTTGCATGTTTTTATTAAATCAAAAATTATTTTTGTGGTACAATCTTATTTTTATTCTCGCTCGTCTGGTTCTATAATATACCCTCCTCTTCTTTTCTTATCTTAACTTATAACCAAACTTTAATATTTGCAAACTTTGAAATCGTTTTGAATGAAAATCAAGTTCAGAAAAGTTTGCTTCAACCTTTGCTTTCCTCTCTTCTTTTCTTTTGGTCTTACTTCTTTATTTTATTCTTCTTTGTTCTCTGTCTTTCTTTTTCGTTCTAAGTCCCTGGATGAGAGACTTTACAAAAGAAGGGCCGACTTACATCTTGAAGCCTCCTCGCTTCTTTCAACCGACCAGGCAACCCACCTCCAGCCCATCTAACTCATGGTCATCTTCAACCTGTACGGCAGGAATCTTAGCGGTGCCACGTACCCCTATTACTCGATGGGACGGCCGTGACCATCTCCTCTCAGCTACTTAAGCTCCCCTCCTGCAAGACTGCAACCCTAGGTCCTAACCTAGTCCTTCCCCAGCCCTAGCTGCCGCCGCCACTCTGTTCAATCCCTCCGCTTCTCTCTCGCCTCTTCCTGTGCTTGATCCCGAGCGGAAGCGCAGCCACTGCTCTCGTTTTTCTCTCTGTCCGGCCGGAAACGGCTGTGTCTGCCACGTCCAGCTTGCCAACCATGTTCGTCCCCGACGCCTGAAGCTCCGTCTACCTCGTGTTCTGCTCCAGGTCGTCTCTGGGTCGCCATGATCGCTGCGAGTGTTGAAGTTTCAGTTCGTCAGGTTAAACAGCAACCTCTTCCGAATATAAGCTGTGGCTTTCTATTCTGTACGTATCCAATCAGCAGCTCAGCTGGTCCGTTCCTTGGTCATCAGCCTCAGATCCTGAGTTCGAAATCGTTCAGAGGCAAAAGTCTCATCCTTTTTGTTCTATTTTCTTGTACAGCTGACACGCCGGCCCCGCCCGTCAGTCTCCATCAGACCCATCGCAGCAGCCTCCTCCCAGTCAACCTGCTTGGCCCCGCTGATCAGTGGCCCGGGCTAGGATCCCTTTGGTGAGAAAACGTTTGGGCCATTTTATCTGTTTTCTGAAAATTCCAGAAAATGTTCCAAACTTATTTAATTCATATCTTTGAAACCGTAACTTGGAATATAAAGTGTTTCATATGAATTTTGATCAGAAAAATGTGTAGAATCTGAATATGCCATCCATACTACTGTTTGCATCTTGCATCATGTCAAGACGTGGTATTTTGTATCTCACTTAATACATAACATATGGAGTAATTGGGATATACCAAATATGGTCTTCCCACTTCATTTAATTTGTGTAGCTCACCCATGCCTTGTTTTTGCCATGCTAATCAATATCTAAATTTGCCGAGTAGTAAAATAACTTGAACCATATGTGTGTGTCGGAATTCTGATTCCGCTTAATTTGGCTAAGTTGCATTGCATCATAATTGCCATGTCATGCATGCCTTCAAATGCTCATGCCGATTATTTTACCGTAGTAGTAAGTGTTGCATCCGTTGCTTGTTGTAGCGATTTGCTTCTTCTCGGATAGGACACTTCGTGGTGATGTGAGCAATGACAAGTTCTTCGGGTGTTCTTCGACCATCTTTTCAAGCGAGCCCTTTTCTCTCTACCCATTTAACACTTTTGCTCTCGCTAGCTCTATATTTCTAGCCTTGTGTCGCGATGCTTTGTTCGAGTCACGTGTCCTATCCACCTGTTTATCCAAAGCAAAGCCATAGAACCTTCCATACATCCTATTACCCATGTGCTTGTTGTTCGAGTTGGCCTTGCGAGTCGTAGGCATCTTTAGGTTGTGGGAGTTGTTTTATCTTATTGGGGTGGGAAGTTATCACATGCTCTACTTTATGGATATCTGTTGTTGGAAATACTCATGGCTTACTTTATTGTTAATGATTAAAATTGAATTAAGCAGAGGCATCGGTGAGTCATTTTGCCAGTTTTACGACGGCTCACTTGTGTCCCCTAGGACCCCGAGATCGCATGAACTGTTCTGAGACTGAGCGCTCTAACCAGACGTGGGTACGTTTACGGGCCTCCCCTCGATCACTGCCGGAATCTACACACTTGTCCAGTGGCCACAACTAGTTTGAGGTTTTCCATTTGGGTTTTGCGTGCATGCAGCTCTTGTATCTTAACGGTTCGATTTATTTGGGGGAAGCCCAAGAGTGCCTTGTAACCCCTTATTTTGCTTCTGCATGCACGCATAGGATGTGGTACGTGCGTTTATCGCTGCTGAAGCGGGTCGTCTCCCCAGAGTGGAGCCGGGCCTCGGAAGCCGTAGACACAAACAACTAGGTCCGTCTCGGAGATTCGGCCGGACTCTCGATACGGGTTCAACTTGGTTAGGTGGCTTCCTGGACTTGTTTGTAGTGAAGGAGAGTGCGAGTCGTGACTATCCTAATGGCGCACCTGTTTTTATTAAGGGTGCGAGACCTGCCTAAAGGATTGATCGTGCGTTTGGGTACATTTGGGCACCCCTGCAGGGTTAAATCTTTTCGAAAAGCCGTGTCCGCGGTTATGGACGACTTGGAGCTGTACTACTCGATCATAGAACAACTTGCACCTGCTATTTCAATACTAATAAACTTGTGTAGTAAGTTAGCACAACTACAACAACAAACCTGCAATAAAACTTGTTAACTGTGTGAGTGCCTTTGCAATTGTTTCCTCGTTGGTTACGAAGGGGCGATACATCGGCTGGGTTATGTTTGGTGTTAGTATCTAGTTGTTTACTTTTTATGCGCTCTCTTATCTGATTCTACTTAGACGAAAGTAGTGTGTCTCTGTAGTATATTTCTTTTGATGCCGCTAAGTCCACCATATAGCACGTAGGCGAGCACAGCTGAATTCTAGTCTCGCGAGTACGTGCCTCGGTACTCACCCTCGTTTTTTTTCCTTTTTCTCTTTCTCCCTCCTTGTTCGGCAACCTTTGGCCCGACGCTTTTGACAGGTATGGGAGCGACGATGTTAGCAAGGTTACCCTTCCGGCTTGGCCTGGGCAGGGTTTGGACGCCATCGTTTATCTTCAGGCCTCTTAGGCCCATTTGTATTCTTGTCCGTACTCGGATACTATTTTGCTTTATGTATGATTTGGATCTTTGTATGTATATTGGGATTTTTGACTCATGGAGTCTTCTTGGTTATTATATATTCTTTTGTGGGTTCCATCGTGAGCTTGTGTATCTATTGCTACTTGAATCCACCCGCATCGCGTGCATGTTGTAAGTGCACGAGGCGCTTGGTGGTGCGTTTCCAAAGCGACATCATGTAGATTGTGGCGTGTTCGCTATCATCTGCAAGGTACCGGTTTTGGGGCGTCACAGCTGCTCTCCTTTTTGGCACAGTATTCACAAGGTTAAAGAGTACTTCAAGTTAGGAGTCAGGTTCCTTCCTGGGAGATACTCAAGTGTCAATTTTTGGAAGGATTTGTGGGTAGGAGAGGAACCTCTCTGTGTGAGATTTCCTTCTCTGTTTGAGAAAAGCTCAAATGCTGACTGGAAGATCTCCCAGGCCTACTCTAATGAGGGATGACGCATCCCCTTTCGCAGAAGCCTGGACCAGAATGATCTGCTCGCCTGGGAAGAGCTCTGCAATGTGGTTGATGAAATTGACTTGGAGGACTCCCCAACTAGGATCTCATGGCGCCTCGAAGCAAAGGGGACGTTTTCGACCAAGTCCCTTTACCTGGAGCTTTGCAAAGCTCCTATTGTCCCACTAACTAAGCCTATCTGGGAAGCCAAGATCCCTTTGAAAACTAGAATTTTTACTTGGCAGCTCGCTAGGGGGCGCTTACCTTCCAATGACCTGATTTTATCAAGAGGGGGGCCCTCAGATGGCAAGTGTGCCCTGTGTGGAGTGGAAGAGAATGTGGAGCACATCTTCTTCCAATGTGACTTGGCTAAATTTATGTGGAGTGGGGTTCGAGAGATGTTCAGTGTGGACTGGAACCCTAGTTCGAGGTGGCAATGGTTTACGATCCTTAGCACCCTGGCAGCTAAGGCAAAACGCTTAGTCTGGATTTATTTTGCTGCCCAGTGCTGGTCCTTGTGGACTGTTCGTAACAAATTTACCATTGAGGGAAAGTTCCCACGCCAACCTGCTAACTGTGTTTTCAAAACCATTCTTTCTTTGCAGCTGTGGCGCCCACTTCAAAGTGCTAAGGATAGGATGCTGCTGGACGAACTGATCTCCCTTGCAAGATCCTTCTTCGCCAGCACTTACTCCCCTCCGCCACCTTTATCTTAGGCTGCTGTGCCGATGGCTGTTTATCATACTTTCAGTCCCAGCCTGCGAGCTGTGGTTTTATTGTTATCCTATGAATTTCTTAGTTTCCTAGCCCTAGCCAGTGTGGCTTTGTTAGCTATTTCGGTACTTTATCTGTCTCTGTCTGCCTTTCGACAGACGGGTTGCTTGTAAAACCTTAATGTGTGGGCTTTATTAATTTAAAGTCGGGCGCATCGTGCCTTTTATCTAAATCAAATACTTTAAGGTGTTTGAAATACTTTGGTTTTAGAAACTGAAGTATCCTCCAAAACTTCACTTTTTTGCCGTATTGAAAACGTCAGTCCGGATCTATTTTTTCTTTCTAAAATGAAGTATTCTCTAAACCTGAAGTATTTGGTAGCCAGACATCACAATACTTTGGTTTAGTAATACTTTAGTTTTAGAAAAACTTTACTGACAAACTAGGCCTATATGTTTTTCTTCTTTAACCTTTTTGCCCAGGGTTGTCATTATTGACACGTTTTTGCGATCCCAGTAAAGGGGAATGAGTGACAAGGGATATTTAGATTTTTACCAATCCTTAGTTTCTAAGCCAAATAGGTAAGTACCTGAATAACATAAAAAATGGCATCTCAAATGAAAAGATAACATAAAAATTATAGAAAGGGGATATCGCGCACCCTGGCCATGCAGAGAAGCTCAGCCCCTGTTGTCTATGACCACTAGATAGTTTGCCTTGCATTTGGTCACATGATTTAAATTGGCACTATTTCATCATTCTTTTGAGCTACTTGTTCTTCTTCTATTAAAAGAATTGCTGAAACCTCCATCGATACCCATAATTCAGGTATATTTTAATCTTACATGCATAACTACTTGACACTTGACAGCACTCATTAGCCACTTGGAATATTACTGGCCTAATATATATCATGGCTTGACCAAGTCAAATCAATTCCAATCAGATGACGAGCTACTCCAGCTGTTACATACTCTCAAGTGTCCAATTGGCTTCTACTAGAGATTGATAGATTGATGGAACCTAAAGAAAATTCCATCTATATTTAAATATGGTGTAAGTTCATAGTGGCATACGTGTTCTCTTCTCTCCCAGTCGCAAGAGTTTGTTCCACATCAACAAATGTATATCACACATCAATAATATCGGCACAATGTACCCTACGCATTTAAATGGCAGACCAAGATGAGATCTAAACAAAGGTGGTTGAGGTTTGTTGTATGCACTTGCATTTGTATTAGGAGACCAAGGAGCATTTAGGGATCTAATGGTCTCCATGTCCGACCATCACAGTTTTATTCTACCTTTGTCAAGCACATGCATGAAGCGTTGTTGTAAAGTCTCTGCATTACTCAATCAAATGTTCCCTGTTAGCTGAGTTTATGGCATTAGATTCTACTTGGTGTTGTATCAGGAATGTGTTGATAAATCATGAAGTTAGTTTACAGCACTGGTATTAGGTGCTGATTGCAAAAATTAGCGTTGCCTTTATCAAAGTTTAGTTATGGCCTTATGGTGTCATGTGCCCGCAGTTATGCTATGTTCGAGTGGAGGGAACAAAGGTCAAATACGGAAGGTGAATAGGTTTCAGGGAGAGATCCATATTCTGATCCTAGTGTGGATTGGCTACCGTGGAAAAATACAAGTTTCACAATGTAAAACTAACGATGGAAATATTACTTTTTCATCTGTTTATATGTGAAATATTTTGTGTGGCGTAGCAAATATTTTGTTGTAGTGGAAATAGTTTTTAGGGCACTCGCTTGATGATAAGATCCAGACTGTTATAAACCATATCTTTGAAGGGAAATATATGGATGCTCGAGCAGCCCACGTTTTATGTTTATCCAGAATGTTTACGCGACATGAACAAGGATCAATGTAAAGTCGCAGGTTTCTTCCACTAGCGTGCATCTGCATCCAGTGTGAACAGTATGTACTAAGATTATTTTTAAAATACAAAATAATTTTTTTTAATCTACATGTTGGTGTCTTTGACATATCTGCAAAGTTTCATGGATAAAAGACATAGGTGGTGCTTTAAGGAATAAACCTATGTTGTAAAAGCAATTTTAGAAGCACCAAAAATTTATTTCTTACCAAGGAGGATATACAAAATGTTCCTTTTCCATGTTAATTTTCATGTACACATACAACATGGACATTTACATGTATGTTTCTTTCCAAATTCTTTTGACATTTAAAATGCCCTTTTTAGCAGATGCATCCGAGCAAACCTATTAATTTCCGCAAATATGGGCATAAATGACATCCCATAAAACTGATTATGTACATTGGGGCTAGCTTCCTTCTTTATACCGTTCTTATCTTTGATTTTGCAAATTATACATGGCTAACTTATTTATCAAAATAATATATAAAACTCATACCTTTTTTTTTTGACCCAACGGGTCTCCCCTGTCGATTTCCATTAAAGAAACCGCCACACAAGTTTTACAGAATCAAAAGATAGCAACTAAAAAAAACAAAAGGTAAAGCAACTAGGAGGAGTTCTCCATCGACTGCCCCTATCTTACAAGTTTTTAAGACTCCCAGAATGCCACACATGGCTGGAAAAGTCTAAGAACCAAGAACCACGCGCAACAAATAGTTCAACAACCAAAACTCATGAAAAACCACCACAATAACAACATATAGGAACCAGCTAAGCAGAGAAGAAGCTTTATTTTGAAGAGTAACAACGATCAAGATGAAGTAATCCGAAGAAGCCCATCCATGTGATCGCGTGTACGCCTCCCTGATCACCATCTTCAGTTTCGCTACACCTTCATCAACCCTTCCTCTATCTTGGTCTGTCTGTAAAAAGGCCAGCCAGTGAGCAAATTGCATAACATGTAGATTACAATTACAAGATCGTTTGGATATTTTCTGTTAAATATGCATCGTTTCTGGTTTTCTAGAGAATCCAGCAGAGTGCAGCTGCACCACACATGACTAAGTTTCTTCGATTTTTGGAGAAATAATTTATCCATCCTCCAAATAGGTTAGACACACTCTCAGGTGGCCTGACCAACTGAAAAGCGCACAAAATCACCTGCCATGCTAACTTGGCTAGACCATAGCCAAATAGCAAGTGATTTATAGTTTCATTCTCACTATAGAAGTGGCATTGTTCATTCCCTATCCAAACCCCTTTTCAGAAGATTATCTTTGGTCAAGATGCTATTCTTAAGCACCTCCCAAGACTTTCATAGGAATCTTGATTTTCTAAAGAAATTTCCGTGGGAAGCTCCCTTCTTCTCTTAACTGTACGCAAGCACAAATCTTTAACTCTGAATGCACCACTTGTGCCAATCTTCCATCTGACCCCAGTGGCGTAGCCAGGCCCCAGGCACCAGGGGCCTTGGCCTGGGGCGTGGAGGCAAAATTCCTTCGTCCACTGTAGCTTTTTACGCTGTTCAACACTATTTAGTACTGTAGCAAGGCAATTGGCCTGGGGCGTGTAACCTGGCTGGCTACGCTACTGTCTGACCCTATCTATCAGTATCATCAGATAGTTGCACTCCATCCACTATCCTTCTCAAATCATCCCACCGTTGCAAAGTCTCACCATAGAGGGTTCTTCTCAAAATTCATACCCTAAATTTGATTGTCTATCTGAATGCAACATAACACGCGTTGTAGAGCTTACCTAATCCCAGCTTGAGCATGTAAAGAGAAATGGCATTGCTTTAGCACAACCAGAAGTAAGGACTCCTACGTGCATATATAACCTCTAATTCTATATCATTGTAATTTTTGTAAACCGTGACAGTGTTGTCTTACCTAGAAGCCTTTACTTAGGCCCACATTGACTTATTTTCATTCAAAAAAGATGAAGAAGGCGATGATAAATTGCTTAAACTAATGGAGTTTCCAGAACATATATGTGTTTCCCTGGCACATATATAATATCCTTTGAGATAATAATAAACGGGACCATCGATCTGATCGTGGCTAACAATTGGTACATCCTAGTCTACAAAAAAAGGCATAGCATTTCTGCCCAACAGCTGTGTCCTGGCTATGATCCTATCCACACAAAGGGTCAAGACTAAAGAGATCAATATCAAACACTCGCATGCATATGATCTGGCCGATAAAAAAATACCATGCGGGATGCCTGGGACACATCACCCTCGTTGGTTAATACATGGTTTTGTTCTAATCATGGATGGTGTAGTGTAGGCGCAAGAATGATTGGGGCTCAGATCCTGGCCGTGCATCCGTGGAGGTCTCTAATTGCAACAGCATTGCCACTTCTATAAGGTACAGCCTGTGCCGGATGCACACCTCCGCATGCATGCCTTCCACATAGCACAATACAACAGCACTCTCATCACGTCACGTCAATTATTTGTTGCACAAGTAGAGTAGGGGGTAGGGTAGGAGTGTGGCATCAAGATTCTAAGCTCAGATCCCAAACATAGATCACTGGAGAAAAAATGTTAGGGCTACACCAATAGCAGAAATCAAAGTCTGGGTTTGATGTGTCATTGCTTCCTCTTTTTTTTTTAGAAAATCAGGGATCCAACCCAGTTCCATTTCAACGAAACGAAACCGCACAGTCAAACGATCCAGCAGCTTAACAAAGCTAAGTCTGCAACCTAAAGAAGCTAGGAACAGAGCAAGTTCTGCAAAAGGTAAAGCTAAGTCCAAAATGCTGGCAGGTCTAGAACAAAACCAAAGCCCAGCTAAAGATAGAAACTATCCTATTACAGCTGGATCAACCAGTGAGCTCATTTTCACCCAACGATCACATGAATCTCATCCGCATCCTCCGGGTGGGACTTCAGGTATGCTTCAGTCGCACGACCACCAAGCGGGTTAGACGATGAGAAGGACTTCCAGGTCGTTGTCCATCCAAAGGATGTACAAGTCAAGGCGGCATCAGCACCAGCGGAGCCCGGAGTCTTGCAATCAGGAGTTGGGTGAATCGATCCACCAGATCCCAGCTCTGGTCCTTGAAAGGAACCTTCCATTCCTTCAAGTACCTCAGAAGCCTTTGCCAAACCTGTTTCATATTTAGCCACGTACAACGGTTAAACACAATGCTATTCCTATTGTTCCAAATAGTCCAAATGACAGCCGATGAAACAATATTGAATTGCAAATATCTCCTACTGCACAACCATTTAGAAGCTAAAGACAGAAAATTATGCACTCTAATCTCAAAAATTTCCTGTACTTCTTGCCAGAGCAGATCAGAAATCATGCATTCAAAGAATAGATGTGAAACCGATTCAATTTCTTTACACAAACTACATTCTAGAGGTTTTGGGATACCTCTCTTCCTTAAGTTATCTCTAGTCAAAATTTTGTTCTGGGATAATAACCAAAGGAAGTTTTGAACTCTAGGAGGGATCTTCAGATTCCAGACAGCAGGAAGATAAATGGGTTGAACACCCCTAAAATTAACAATAGCATATAAAGATTTGGAAGAATAGACTCCATTTGACTCATACTTCCAGATCAGTTGATCAGGAGAGTCATTGAAGTTAATTTCCTTGGCAATTTCTGTAATTTCCAACCACTGGACCATCAGATCATCATCAAAAATCCTTCTAAAAGTACACTTAAGTTGCTGACCATCCCATAACTCATTAATAGTTTGAGTTTGTTGGTTAACCAGCATATACACATCCCAATAAGTGACAGCTAGAGGGGCATTTCCATGCCAGGAATCTTCCCAGAACTTAACGGATTTACCATCTCCAACTAGCCACTTATAACCAAACTTAACAGCTCTGGTAGCCCACATGACCCCTTTCCAAAAGATAGAAGGGTGTGTATCCTGACAACAGAGAATGTTAGGGTTCTTTGTATTGTACTTAGCATCTACTACTCTTTTCCAAAGGCTACCTTCACCATTTATATATCTTCTAATCCAAGACCCAATTAAACAAACATTAAGGTCCTGTAAATTTGGTACCCCTAAACCCCCATAATCCTTCTTCATGCAGATTGAAGGCCAATTAGCTAAATGAATCTTCTTATGACCATCTTCATCATTCCACATGCAATTTTCTAACTGTGTATTAATTAGTTGGAGAGCCCATTTAGGAAATCTAAAAAAGGATAGAAGGTATATAGGGATGCTAGCCAGACAGGTTTGGATCAGAATTCTTTTTGCTTCAGAAGACAAAAGTTTTCCTCTCCAACCAGCCATTCTACCAAGCAGACTATCTATCAGAGGTTGTAAATCCTCCCTCCTAAGTTTTTCAAAATGTAAAGGCACTCCTAAATATTTCATAGGAAATTTGCCAGCTACACATTGGAAGATATCTAGAAAAGGATTCAGCTCATCTGCTGACAGGTTAATGGCCATGAGTTCACTTTTATGATAATTTATTTTCATGCCAGAAATCTGTTCAAAGCAAGTTAAAAGCCATTTCATATTAATTGCATTCCTCTCATCTTTCTCCAGAAAGATGAGAGTGTCATCTGCATACTGTAGACTAACTACCCCACCAGGCACTAAATGACTACACAAACCTCTAATAATCCCAGCAGAAGAACCTTTATTAACCATTCTAGAGAAGATATCTACCACAAAATTGAATAAAAGTGGAGCTAGGGGGTCTCCTTGTCTAAGGCCTTTTCCAGTCAAGAAGAAATCCCCTTCTACATCATTTAGTTTAACACCTACAGACCCCCCTTGAGTCACCTGTTTGATCATCTGGATAATTTTTGGACCAAAGCCTCTACTAACCAGAATCTCATAAAGGAAATCTAAATTAACCCTGTCATAAGCTTTTTCGTAATCAATCTTAAAAACCAAACCCTGATCCTTTTTACTATGTACCTCATGAATGATTTCATGTGCAGTTACAACACTTTCTAAAATGAATCTCCCTTTAATAAAGGCAGATTGTTGAAAGGAAATCAGCCTATTTAGAATCCTAGCAATTCTATTAGTCAAAACCTTAGTAAAGATTTTAAAACTACAGTTTAGCAGACTAATAGGTCTAAATTTCTTCATTTCTCTAGCATCATTCTCTTTTGGAATGAGAGTAATCATAGCAAAGTTGAGTCTAAAAATATCTAAGTCTCCTTCAAACCAATCCTCAAACAGATTAACCAGATCATACTTAACTATATCCCAGAAACATTGATAGAACATAAAAGATAAGCCATCAGGACCAGGGGCCCCATCAGCATAAGAACTGAAGACAGCTTCTTTTATTTCCTCCTCAGAAAATCTACTTTCTAGCATGATATTCTCATCTTCTCTGATTTTCTCCTCAGCAGAGAAAAAAATCAGTTTTTAACCTAATATCTGGTCTAGATTCTTTTTTAAACAAATCTTTATAATAGCCTGTAGCAATTTTAAGCATTTTGTCAGTTTCAGTCTCAAGTCCATCAGGGCCATCTAAGACATGAATCATCTTCTTTCTTCTCCTTTGATTAGCTACAACATGAAAATAAGAAGTGTTTCTATCCCCTTCCAGGATGTCCCTATCCCTGGATCTTTGCCTAGCTTTAGTTTCCTCTATGATCCAATAAGAGTTCAGATCTCTTAGAATAAAAGTCATCCTACTTCTATCCTGATCAGAAAGAACCTGATTTTCAGACATGATATCTAAAGCATCATACTCTTCCATAAGAGCTTTTTTGTGTTTCCTAATATCAGCTTCTAGGTTTGCACTCCACCCTTTAGCTAGTTTCCTGAAATATCTAACCTTATCCTGCCAGCAATCAAGGTTGCTCTGAGCTCTTTTTCTATGAAGGGACCAGGCTTTAAGCACCAAGTCTTTGAAATCAGGTCTAGTGAGCCACCATTTTTCAAACTTAAAACTACTTTTCTTTGGGTGTTGACCTAAGCCAGCATCCTAAATTATAGGAGTATGATCACTTCCAAGCCTGGGTAAGGCTCTGGCATGTGCTAAAGGAAAAAGAGATTCAAAATTTGTTGTACAGAAAATTCTATCAATCCTACTCATGATAAGATTCTCCTGATTATTACCCCAAGTAAAAGTCCTACCAGCTAAGCCAATCTTAATCAGAGCCCAAAGTTCAATCCAAGAATTAAACTTATCAGCCCATCTAAAGTCAATCGACCCATTGCTTTTGTCTGACTGATTCCTAACCAAATTAAAATCACCTCCAATCAAGGCAGGGCCATCCCAGTTAAGTAATAGCTCATGAAGTTCAGAAATGAAAGCCTGCTTGCCCTCATCATAAGGAGAGCCATAAACAGTAGTAATTCTAACTGTCTTATCACTAATTTTGTTCTTAACAACAACACTAACTGAGAAATTTTTAATTTCCCAAGCTATAATATCAAACAAATCTAGATTAACACCTACTAGGATACCTCCAGCTGAACCAACTGCAGGGAGATGATTCCAGCCAAAATTTCTATTTCCTAACACATTTTTAAGAAAAGAGTTAGTAAAACTCTCTTTTTTTGTTTCTTGGAAACCTATGTAATCTAATTGTAGAGGAACAATGTTATCATCTATGAAATTCTTCCTCCCAAGAGCAGTAATGCCCCTACCATTCCAAAAACCTATCTTCATTTAAACAACTTCCTGGGGTGCTTGCCCCATCTTTTTCTATAGACATCTATCCAGAGATTATCCTCTACATCATCAGACTCCAACACTGTATTATATTGCTCAGGAGTCTTAATGATTTGTTCTATGCTAATACTATTGTTCATAGTAACTTTATCTATTTCAGAGATTTGACAATCTATACTAATGCAAGAGTCATCTACAGAAGGAGTATCATCATCCTCTATATCAATGACAACTCCTATGTTACTAGACATATCAACAAACTCAGAATTCTGAAGAACATGGAAAGGATTGGAGTGAATTATACCTGACATTTTCTTGGAAGAAAGCATTGCATTCTTATTTTCTTTCAATTCCATTGCCTTGTCCATGATATGCTTCGACCTATCAATCCTTGAGCTCTGCCTCACAGCCTGGACTGGGCCCCAGACTTTCTGCTTTTTGGAACCCCCCTGAAATGTCTTGTCCAGATCAGCCTTCTGCTGCAACATCTGGTCAGGGCTTGGCATGATATCTTCAGGCAAAGATAGCTCCACATCATCCTCCCTCATGTTATCAGAAGCTTGCATCTTTGCAACAAACTCATCCTCCTCTTGCTGCCAAAACTCCAAAGCTTCATCAGTAGCACTCTCATCAGTCACAGCTTGAGCAGGGACACTTTTGTTCTGGAATAACAGGCCAAAGACCAAATGACCAGGGATCACTGGACCCTTATCCAAAGCCAATCCACAAGCTTGTCTTGTCTTCTGCCCTCCCTGTGTACCTAATTGACTTGCATTCCCATTCTGATTGTTAGCTGGGGGTTCTTTGCTGTTACCACCATTCTTGTCAGTATCCATACCATCTCCTGGTCCAGAATGGTAGTCACCACTTCCATCACTAGGACCAGTAGAATGGACACTAACAGTCTCCTCCTGATTTGCCTGGTGCTCCACCTTGAACTGTAATTGGAACAATTTGCCTTGGAAGTTGAACAACCTTCCAAAGGGGATTTTAGCAGGATCTCTACACAGAAGCTGAACCCTGATCACCTCAGCACAATCCCTAAAGACACTCTGCCAGTCTATCTTCTTTAGAATACCACAGACAGAAACAGCCTGATCAATGATATTCCACTCACACCAGGGTGGAAGAAGACCCCTAATCTGCATCCAGACCTCAGCAAGGATTTCTATTGGTTCAGGGTCATCAGTCCACTTTGTTACAGAAACTGTGGTACCTTCTTTTGCTAGTCCAAATCTAGGATAACCAATTACCTGATCTACAGAGATATGTGGAGGAAACTTGACCAGATACGACCAGTCACCAAGTTCCCTTATCTGCCATGGCCAGTTGGTCTTGTAGATGTTAGAGAATTCCTTAGCTAACTCTTCTTTGGAGATCTCACCTTCTTCCACAGCCACCACACCACAATTCTTAGTAGAACTAATGGGATTCACTATTGCTTCAGGAGTCTCTATATGATAAAAGCCTAAACCAGTTGCAACACTCCCAATGTACTTTGCCATCTGATGGGGTCTCTTAAGGACTGGGCAATCATCATCCACATGATTACCAGCTTTGCAGATGAAACAAAAATGCTGTTTGGAGCATGAGCCTTTACCATGTCCAGGTTCTCCACAGCAAAGACAGACAGTATCAGCATAGTTGAGAGAGGAAAGAGGAATCAAGTTACTCTCTGGCTCTTTACTTGCAACCAGCTTCTTCTTGTAAACATTCTTGTTGCCCTGACCCTTGTTCTTGGAGTTTCCCTCCCCAGCTAGCTGTCCCTGACCTTGATTACCACCTTGATTAGGAGCAATCCATTGATTACTCTGCCCCCCAAATTGAGGAGGGGGGTATGGAGGAAAAGGCCCCCCAAAACCCCAAGGTGGTGGAGGCATCCCTCCAGGCATGAAGCCATAGGCCTGAGGAGGAAAAGGGAATGGTTGTTGCATCTGATTGAAATCAAACATCGGCTGCTGAGGAGGTGGCTATTGCTGGTTTGCCTGCCAGTCCCCACACCCAGTCCCCCCTCTCCCTCTACCTCTGCCTCTTTCAGCCATGATAGGCTCCTCGATGAAACCTTCCTCTTCAACTCCCAGACAGCATAGGCCTGATCTCTCTTGTGGAAGAAGCGGCGGCGGCGGTCTAGGAACCCTAAATGCAGCAGCGCGAGGGTGCTTTATAGAGGTCGCTCTAGGGAAACCCTTGGCCAGATTCCATGGAATATGCCAGAGTTGTTGGAAGAAACTTTCCACCTCATCCACCATAGTACAGCTTGGTGAAGAAGAAGACAATCCTACCCTTCCACTGCTGGTGGCCGTTGCAGCTGCCACAAAATTTCCTGACTCGTTCACTTTTGAACCTTGCCTGAGATCACTGATGGAAACACTTCTACTGTCTTCTCCAACAGCATTGCTCGATGACTTAGAACCAGTAAGGCTGATGCAGCTCTCCTGTCCTTCCTGGTTGCTCCACAGTCCTCCTGGATTGGTTTCCACATCTCTGGAATCAACCTGCTTGCTCGGCGAACTGCAGCAGATAGCGGAGACAGAGCTCGTCTCGTCCGCTTCTTCCTCTGAGCATCCACTTCGCTTCTGCATGTCAATTTCTCTGCGATGGTAACCTCCTCCCGCGGCTGTGCTTGCAATGCTAGCAGGATGAACTTCTGAGCCGGGGCTGGGAGAGCCAGAACCATAGATTCCCCCTTGACCAGGTCTGATGAACTCACAATCGATGGGGATTGACCCAAAAGTGCCAATGCAGAGGTTATACCTGCTCTGTTCCTCAATTGACGATGATCGAGAGGTCTCCGATTCGTCCTGAAACCCCGGATTCCCCACGCCCGCTCGCCAGAGTGCGCGCGAATTATCCATTGCAGGTTTAGAACCTTGTTCTTCTTGTCCCCCTCCTGCCTCGGTACCCTCTTTGTCCGCATCACCTTGATGAACGATCGCTAGCATAAGCCTTCGATTCACCCGGGATCTGAGGTTGAGAAGCTTGAACAATGACGGAGAGAACCAGGAAGAGGAATCGAGCACCGAATCGACTCCGAATGCAGAGCCGGTAGCATTTATCCCCATCATGCTCGCTGATCGAGGCGGCTCGATCGAACCGTCCCGCCCGAGTCGCAACAGTGCGCGCCCGAGCCTGACCAGTGTCGCCGGGAAACGTAGCTGCGCCGAGCTCCACCTCTTCGATGCCGGAAAGCAGCACCTCCCTCAGAAGCAAGGGATCCCCTTTCCAGCGCCACCCTCTGCGAGCCTTGCGCGGAGGAAACGAAGCAGGCGGAAGGGATCCACCTGGGGGATCTCCGCCCTCCACCCCAGCGGCTCCTCCATCTGGATCTTCTCCTCTGGTGAAGCCAATTGGTAGTAGAGGAAGTCGATTTTGTAGCGCAATCTCTCCCGCATCTCCGGATCGAGATCGAGACCGCGCCGATCCTCTCGTCGTCCCCTCGAGCCCAGCTCCCCTTCTCCCCCGAGATCCGCCATCCCCAAGAAGCGGAGAGGCCGGAGGAGAGTGGCACGTGATGCTGCCGCGGTGGAGGGGGAAGCACGGCGGGAGGGTACGCGGCGGCGCCGGTGAGAGGTGGGGTGAGGGGAGCGCGAGAGCTATCGGCATGTTGTTTGCTTTCCAAAAGTTGTTCTTCGGCGACCGCTTCCTCCTTTTTTGGCGAACCCTCTTTTATGATAAGAATTTCTACAATTGTTCGTAACATGTACATGAATACCCATATTCTCATCATCTTGTTAGCTGCGGCTACCAATTAATTTTCAGCGGTTCTGAGACGACTTAGAACATTTCTAAGTCATCCTTGAAAACTGTCCGATTTGACCTCATGATTCGTGCAAATGTATGATCAGACCTCTTGATCAGACAACTATTATTTTTACTGGAAATTAACCATTTCTAAGTTTAATGGGCCATACCTTTTACTACTTTTAATATCATTGATTACCAGTGTCATACAGTGTGTTAAGAGGAATGCCACATATTTCAATGCTATACTTTCTTGGTGCCTTGCTACTAGCTTATATTTGTTTGGTGAACACATTTTCTACAGAAAAGGGTTTTGCCGGAAACCTACACAAGCACTTGATATGTCTCAAACGTATCTATAATTTTTGAGGCTCCATGCTTGTTCTTACACCATTTGCTTAGTGTTTTGTTACACTTCGTGGCATTTTTATGCATTTTCCAGAACTAACCTATTAACAAGATGCCACAGTGCCAGTTCCCTATTTTCTGCTGTTTTTGTGTTTCAGAAAAGTTACACAGGAAATATTCTCAGAATTGGACGAAACAAAAGCCGAACCTCCTAATATTTACCGAAGCTTCCAGAAGTCCGAAGAGGAGACGGAGGGGAGCCATGGGCTGCCACACCATAGGGTGGCGCGGCCAGCCCCTGGCCCACCTCTGACGCTGCCCCTTCGCCTATAAATACCCCCCGACGGGAAAAACCTAAACCCCCGATCAATTTTTCCAGAAACACATCGCGATCCGCCGTCGTCATCGACCCAAGATTGGGAGGGTCCAGAAGCTCTTCCCGGCACCCTGCCAGAGAGGGGAATCGCCACCGGAGGTCTTCTTCATCGCCATGCTTGCCTCCGGCGCGATGAGTGAGTAGTCTACCTTGGACTATGGGTCCATAGCAGTAGCTAGATTGTTGTCTTCTCCACCATGTGCTTCATGTTTAGATCTCATGAGCTGCCTTACATGATCGAGATCATCTTTATGTAATTCTATATGTTGTGTTTGTTGGGATCCGATAAATATTGGTGTTATGTTAAGTTGATGTGCTGAATATTATCTTATGTTATCTCTATATTGTTTATGATCTTGCATGCTCTCTGTTGTTAGTAGCTATCTTGGCCAAGTAGATACTAGTCACTCCAAGAGGGGGTATTTATGCTCGATAGTTGGGTTCATGCCTCTATTTAATCTGGGGGAGTGACAGAAACCTCTAAGGTTGTAGATGTGCTGTTGCCACTAGGGAGAAAACAACATTCTTGTGTCCAAGGACATTTGTTTTGTTTACATTACACACTTTGCTTAATACAGTTATCTGTTGTTCACAATTTAATACTCGAGGGGTGTTCGGTCGATATCCCCGCTAGTGGATTATTAGTCATAGATGCAGCTGGATGGCGGTCTATGTATTTTGTTGTAATACCCAAAGTAAAACTCATAGTGATCCTCGTGACGTATGCACGTTATCTTTATTCTATCAATTGCCCAATAGTAATTTGTTTACCCAGCATGTTGTTATTTATCTTATGGAGAGACACCACTAGTGAAATGTGGACCCCGGTCCAATTTCCTTTACATTGTTACACCGTTTACTTTACTCGCACTGTTTACTTTCTCGCATACTACTATTGTTTTCCACTCGATACGCTCAATCCTTTGTTTACAACAAACCGGTGAGATTGACAACCTCATCGTAAGTTGGGAACAAAGTACTTGGTTGTGTTGTGTGCAGGTTCCACGTTGTTGCTGATTGATACGTCTCAAACGTATCTATAATTTTTGATGCTCCATGCTTGTTTTTACACCATTTACCCGATGTTTCGTTACACTTCGTGGCACTTTTATGCATTTCCTGGAACTAACCTATTAACAAGTCGCCACAGTGCCAGTTCCCTGTTTTCTGCTATTTTTGTGTTTCAGAAGTGATACACAGGAAATATTCTCGGAATTGGACGAAACAAAAGCCAGAAGTCTTATTTTTCCCGGAAGCTTCCCGAAGACCGAAAGAGAGCCGGAGGGGGGCCAGAGGCCGCCCTCACACATAGGTGGCGCAGCCTAGGCCTTGGCCATGCCACCCTGGTGTGAGGAGCCCCTGGCTGCCCTCTGATGATGCCCCTTCGCCTATATAAAGCCTCGGGACGGAAAACCCTAAAGGAGTCAGCAATTTTCCAGAAAGAGTTCCGCAGTTCCGCCGCCGCCACCGACGAATTTCGGGGGACAGAAGTCTCTGTTCCGGCACCCTGCTGGAACGGGGAAGTGCCCCCGGAGCCATCTCCATCGGTCTCCATCACCATCTCCGCCGTCTCCATCGACCTCACCGCCATCTCCATCAAACTTGCTGTCTCCTATGATGAGGAGGGAGTAGTTCATCCCCGGGGCTGAGGGCTCTACCGGTAGCTATGTGGTTCACCTCTCTCCCATGATATGATCTTTATGTGATCGTGAGCTTTGTATCATGTTGAACAAGTAGATGTTATTATTCAGATATTATGTGTACTCTAGTGGTGTTATTAAAGTAATCTATTCCTCCTGCCATGGTGTAACGGTGACAGTGCGTGCATCATGGTGGTACTTGGTCTAGGCTACGATTGTGATCTCTTATGGATTATGAGAATAATTATCGCTATGATAGTATTGAAGTGATCTTTTCCTCCTTTCATGGTGTAATGTTGACAGTGTGTGCACCGTGTTAGTACTTGGTCTAAGTTGCAATAATATCTATCTTGAGTTGTGCTTTGATTTGGATATCTCTATGAGTGGTGTTTTTCAAGTACTTGATGAACTTTGAGGAGTGCTTCGTAGCCCTACGCAATGATTAATGTTGTTCAATAGGAGAGTAATTCAGAGTACCATAGTGAAGAGAAGTTATTTATTTGTTTAATTATGTTATATTGTTGGGAGTGTGTCCACTAGTGAAAGTATGATCCCTAGGCCTTGTTTCCAAGCATTGCACACCGTTTACTTCCTGTTTTGTTACATGTTTGCTCGCAGCGATATTTACTTCAAATCACATTTGCTACTTATAATCATCTATACCACTTGTATTTCACTATCTCTTCGCCGAACTAGTGCACCTATACATCTGACAAGTGTATTGGGTGTGTTGGGGACACAAGAGACTTTCTGTATTGTAATTGCAGGGTTGTTTGAGAGGGATAGCTTTGACCTCTTCCTCCCTGAGTTCGATAAACCTTGGGTGATCCACTTAAGGGAAACTTGCTGCTGTTCTACAAACCTCTGCACTTGGAGGCCCAACACTGTCTACAAGAACAGAAGCGTGTGTAGACATCAAACTCTTTTCTGGCGCCGTTGCCGGGGAGGTAAGGTAAAAGGTACTCGCATCCTCCTGTGTGAGTGCTCGAAGTTATTTCCTTTAGATTCCGCAATTACATATTTTTGTTTCTTGTTTTTATTTTTACTAGTTAGGCTTAATGGAAAACAAAGAGTTCTGTAGTCTTTTTCCTGAGTTTAGATATGAAGTGTTTGAAGAGAAAATTGAAAAACCTTTGGAGCTTAATTCGCATGCTAATAGTTTTGTTAGTATGAATGCTTTGAACACTGTTTTAGAAAATTCTAAGCTTGGGGAAGCTGGTTTTGTTAAGCATGATATTTTTAGTTCCTCAGCTTTAGTGGAGAAAATTTGCTCTGATGATATTTTATCTCCCCTATGTGATGTTCCTTCTTATGATGATATGTTTGAAGAATATGCTTTGCGAAATAGTTGCTCTCTAGCTTGTGATGATACTAAACCTCTAGTTTATGATGGTTATGATGATGAGTATAATATTTTCAGTTCACCTACTTTTGAGGATAAAATTAGTTATGATTACAATATGCCTCCTATTTATGATGATTATGGTGATGAGAATAATTATTCTGTTGAATCTGCTCCTACTACTATTGTTCCTGTGGTGAGTATTAATTCTTTCATGCATGTGGCTCATGATAGGGATGCTTTATGTGATAGTTATATTGTTAGTTCTATTCATGATGCTACTGAAAGTTATTATGAGAGAGGGAAACATGGTTTGATGGATCTCAACAATATTAAGTTTCCCCTCTTTATGTTGCAAATCTTGAAGTGACACTTGTTTTATCTATCCATGCTTGCTACTATGTGCCTCGTTGATTTATTTTCTTATAAGATTCCTATGCATAGGAAGTGGTTCAGATTTAAATGTCTTTCACATTTGCTTTTTGATGCTCTCTATTGCTTTAAGTTCCTATATGGCGCCTTTGCCTCAAGCTCTTATATGACGCCCACATGAGCATCTTTGCAAATTACTGCGCCTAGCTCAAAGGCGTTAAAGAAAAGCACTCTTGGGAGATAACCCAATGTTTTATTTCCAGTACTTTTTCTTTTATTTGAGTCTTGGAAGTTATTACAACTGTAATAACCGCTCCTTATCCTTTTTATTTCATTGTTGTGCCAAGAGAAGCCTCTAATTTGAGTGAGGTAAAGATTTGGGGATGTTGCTGTCCTGAAACTGTTTTCGGTGCTGCACTGTAAAAATTTGTGAAAATTCTCTGTATATCTTTTGGACCTGCGATTTCTTGTGCATATGACCCAGGTTATATCCAAACTTTCATTAGTTGAACACTTTTTGATTTGAGCAACAGAAAACCCTCTAAAAATTCGACCTTTGTCAGCTGTTCTGTTTTGACAGATTTCTGCCAATATTTGTGTTTGCCGCTTTATCGCTTTCTTTTGAGTTCTTTTGATCATGGAACTTTTTGGGAAGTTGCTACAGTAGTATATGCTATATATGTGGTGGTTTTGGGTTGAAACCTGAAGCAAAAAGAGGTTGATTATATGTTATGTTACACTAATGTTGCTAATAGAATTGTGTTTAGTTTTGTATGAAGGAAGTTTTCAAGTGTAGGGATTGGAGAATGATGAGATGAGATGAAGAATGGAAAAAAGCTCAAGCTTGGGGATGCCCATGCACCCCAAGAAATATCCAAGAAGTACAAGCGTCAAAGTTGGGGATGCCCCCGAGGCATCCCTTCTTCATCGGCAAAAATCAGGTCACCTTTCAAGACACTATATTTTTATTGCTTCATGCACTATGCGTTTTTCTTGGAGCGTTAGTTGTTTTTGTTTTCAGTATTAGTTTAGTTAGTTTGCTGCAATAAATGGTTAGATCACATCATGTTTCTTTTGGAGGAGATGATCTCGTTTTTCATTGCCAAGAACACTCTAGTTTTCACTCTTATCGTTCAACGAGTGTTCTCTTTTTCTGCTACTGCGTTTAGCTTGCATTTTTCGCCTTGATTTGTGTTCAGATCTTGTTATATCTTTGCATCAAAGTGTATTTGGACCTCTGGTCGATGTTGGTTTTCCTCAAAAGAGTTTCCTCAAAAAGGTTTGAATGGTGTTGGAAAAGAGAAAAAGCTTTATGCAAAAAAGTGGTACAAAAAGGAGCTTGTGTAGATTGCGGCCTAGGCTTTTGCATGTCATGCTTGATGTCTTTTTGATAGTATGCTTAGTAGTTTTGCTGTAGCATGACTTGTCTCAAATAACTGAGATTGCTTAATGAGCCTTTGAAAAAATCATGCGTTGTTTTTATCGTTTGGAAGCATTATTTTGGTTTTCCCCTTGATGCTTTATTTGGGTTGACTTGGCGCATGTTCACACATGTTAGACTCTTACAAAGTCGCCAATAGCCTCTATGATCATTTAGTTTTTGACTTTTGATGCCATCTTATGCTTCTTTTAATGTCGCTTTGTCGCTTTGCATGATTATGGCTGTTATTGCTCTCTTAGTTGGTCGCTCCCAGTCTTTTGCTAGCCCTCGCCTTGTACTGAGTATGAGCTCTACTCTTGCATCCAACTCCCAAAAGCCAAGTTTGCCATTGTGTCCACTATAAATTCCTATGCATGGTATTTGTAAGCCATTCCAAGTAAATTTTCATGTGCTACCTTTCAAAAAACCTTCAAAATACTTCTCATTTTGTGACACTGTTTTTAGCTCATGGGGACGTAGTGATCGGATTTGCTATCTTCCATATGTCTTATTCCAAAAAGAAAAAAAAGAAAAAAAAGAAAAAAAAGAAAAGAAAAAAGGCACTCCTCCATGGTATGTGAATGTTGGTGGGCACCCGATGGAATCGGTTAGCCATGGTTTGTGAAAGGAAAAAAAGGTGGGGAGGAGTGCCAAGCTTTATAAAAGAGCACAAAAGTGCCAATCTCTCTCTCAAAAACTTGCTTCATTTTTGTATGGAAGATAGTAAGAACCCCATTGCTAGTCGTTGACAAAGACAACCACCTCTCAAAACCAATTTTTATCTCTCTGTTTTACAAATGAAAAGCTCTAGCACATGTTTAATCACTGCTTCCCTCTGCGAAGGGCCTTTCTTTTACTTTTATGTTGAGTCTCCACCTTCTATCTTTATGCACCATTAAGAGAGCATAGTTGTCATTCTTAGTGTAATGTGCATTGTCCCAAAGTTTATCATTGATTGATTCATGACTATGGTTTCACTTGTTCTTAAATTACTTGTATCTAGTCGCCCTCTTAAACTTGAAGGTGTCCTATGCATTTATGTTTTGCTCTCCATGAAGGACAAGCTGAAAACCATTTGTATGTTTTTCCTTATGATTTAAACACACGTTTGACTTTCATTGTTTCATTATTCATGATCTTTTGTTTGTGTTTCTTTTTCATTATATAACATGATTGCTAAGTTTCTATTGTCAAGATCATGTCTTTCATGCCCATGTTTTAAGTTCTTTGATCTCAGCACTCAATGCTTTACCTATATGATCAAGATTGTGATGGTGCATGTCACCTCAAAAATTATTTCTTTTGTTATCACTTACCTACTCGAGGACGAGCAGGAGTTAAGCTTGGGGATGCTGATACGTCTCAAACGTATCTATAATTTTTGATGCTCTATGCTTGTTTTTACACCATTTACCCGATGTTTCGTTACACTTCGTGGCAATTTTATGTATTTTCCGGAACTAACCTATTAACAAGTCGCCACAGTGCCAGTTCCCTGTTTTCTACTGTTTTTGTGTTTCAGAAGTGATACACAGGAAATATTCTCGGAATTGGACGAAACAAAAGCCAGAAGTCTTATTTTCCCCGGAAGCTTCCCGAAGACCGAAAGAGAGCCGGAGGGGGGCCAGAGGCCGCCCTCACACATAGGTGGCGCGGCCCAGGCCCTGGCCGCGCCACCCTGGTGTGAGAAGCCCCTGGCTGCCCTCTGACGATGCCCCTTCGCCTATATAAAGCCTCGGGATGGAAAACCCTAAAGGAGTCGGCAATTTTCCAGAAAGAGTTCTGCAGTTCCGCCGCCGCCATCGACGAATTTCGGGGGACAGAAGTCTCTGTTCTGGCACCCTGCCGGGACGGGAAAGTGCCCCCGGAGCCATCTCCATCGGTCTCCATCGCCATCTCCGCCGTCTCCATCGACCTCACCGCCATCTCCATCAACCTTGCTGTCTCCTATGATGAGGAGGGAGTAGTTCATCCCCAGGGCTGAGGGCTCTACCGGTAGCTATGTGGTTCACCTCTCTCTCCCATGATGTGATATTTATGTGATCGTGAGCTTTGTATCATGTTGAACAAGTAGATGTTATTATTCAGATATTATGTGTACTCTAGTGGTGTTATTAAAGTAATCTATTCCTCCTGCCATGGTGTAACGGTGACAGTGCATGCATCATGGTGGTACTTGGTCTAGGCTACGATTGTGATCTCTTATGGATTATGAGAATAATTATCGCTATGATAGTATTGAAGTGATCTTTTCCTCCTTTCATGGTGTAATGTTGACAGTGTGTGCACCGTGTTAGTACTTGGTCTAAGTTGCAATAATATCTATCTTGAGTTGTGCTTTGATTTGGATATCTCTATGAGTGGTGTTTGGCAAGTACTTGCTGAACTTTGAGGAGTGCTTCGTAGCCCTACGGAATGATTAGTGTTGTTCAATAGGAGAGTAATTCAGAGTACCATAGTGAAGAGAAGTTATTTATTTGTTCAATTATGTTATATTGTTGGGAGTGTGTCCACTAGTGAAAGTATGATCCCTAGGCCTTGTTTCCAAGCATTGCACACCGTTTACTTCCTGTTTTGTTACATGTTTGCTCTCAGCGATATTTACTTCAAATCACATTTGCTACTTATAATCATCTATACCACTTGTATTTCACTATCTCTTTGCTGAACTATGCACCTATACATCTGACAAGTGTATTGGGTGTGTTGGGGACACAAGAGACTTTCTATATTGTAATTGCAGGGTTGTTTGAGAGGGATAGCTTTGACCTCTTCCTCCCTGAGTTCGATAAACCTTGGGTGATCCACTTAAGGGAAACTTGCTGCTGTTCTACAAACCTCTGCACTTGGAGGCCCAACACTGTCTACAAGAACAGAAGCGTGTGTAGACATCACTGATGCAAAGCAAAGCCCTTGACGAGGCGCCTTATAAATTTTCCAGAGCTGTCGCGAAGCTAGCAGGCATCACCTTCTGAAGTTTGGCTTTTTCCTACTGGTTCGATAAAACCTCGGTTTCTTACTGAGGGAAAACTTGCCGCTGTGCTCATCATACCTTCCTCTAGGGGTTCCCAACTGGGCGGTCATCTACATGAACACCGCACCACAATCAAGCTGTTTTCTGGCGCCGTTGCCGGGGAAAAAGAAGATTTCTGCAAGGGGAGTTTCACACGCACATCCTTTACTTTGTTTTAGTTTTGCTTTACTTTATTTTTACTTGCATCATTTTATTCAAAAATACAAAAAAATTAGTTTCCTTTATAGTTGTTTATTATGTCTAGTTTAGTTGCTGCTACTATGTTGCCCGAGGAAATGATCTTCACTTTCAAACAAAAGAGTGAGGAAAGTTTCAAAGAAGCTTGGTCTAGAATTTATGATTGGTATGGAAAAACTGAACCGAAAATGACTTTGAGTTTGCTTCTTAGTTGCTTTTACTTTGGACTTGCTCTTCGTTATAGATATGCTTTGGATGCTGCAGCAGAAGGAGATTTCCTTCATTATGATGGAGATCAAGCTTTCAGTATTATAAAAAAGTTGATCACAATTTAAAGCATGCCAACTGATTTTGATTCCTCTCTTGTGAGCATTTTTAATAGACTTAATACTCTTGAGACTCACACTGCTTGTTTGAATAATTGCTATAGTACTTTGCGCCAGTATTTTGATTATGTGCCAACAAATTCTAAACCATCGAGTTGGTACCCTACGGTAAAAATCACCATTAGTGGTGAAACTTTTCATGCTCGTTGTGATATTATGTCTGAATTTTGTCTTATGCCAAAGGATGTTTATGAATCTTTGAGTCTTTGGAAACTTTCTGAGGGGGGAGAAGAAATTTCTCTTACTAATAATGCCACTATATTTCCCGTTGGAATAGCTGAAGGAGTTTATACAAAAGTCCTAGGAAAAATGGTATCTACTGATTATCTTGTTATTGAATGTGTAGGAAAAGGACAAATCACACTTGGAAGGTCTCTACTAAAGCTCCTAGACGCCATTATAGATGTGGGAAAAGGCACCATAAGATTCATCTCTCCACCTTGCAATAATCATATGTTCCCTAAAGTTAAGAGAAAAGGTAAAAGAGGAAGGCGTAAGGCACCCATTGACCCTAATGCTTCATCACTTGATATTACTTGATTTGCACCTTTCTGCGCCTAGCTCAAAGGCGTTAAAGAAAAGCACTCTTGGGAGATAACCCATTGTTTTCTTTTCAGTTATTTTTCTTTTATTTGAGTCTTGGAAGTTATTACTACTGTAATAACCGCTCCTTATCCTTTTTATTTCATTGTTGTGCCAAGAGAAACCTCTAATTTGAGTGAGGTAAGATTTGGGGATGTTGCTGTCCTGAAACAGATTTCGGTGCTGCACCGTTAAAATTCGTGAAAATTCTCAGAATATCTTTTTGATCTGCAATTTCTTGTGCATATGCCCCAGGTTATATCCAAACTTTCATTAGTTTTACACTTTTTGATTTGATTAACAGAAAACCCTCGAAAAAATCGACCTTTGTCAGCTGTTCTGTTTTGACAGATTTCTGCCATTATTTGTGTTTGCCTCTCGATCGCTTTCTTTTTGAGTTCTTTTGATCACGAAACTTTTGGGGAAGTTGCTACAGTAGTATATGCTTTATATGTGGTGGTTTTGAGTTGAAATCTGAATAAAAAAGGGGTTGATTCATTATTATGCTTACACTAATGTTGCTAATAGAATTATGTTGAGTTTTGTATGAAGGAAGTTTTCAAGTGTAGGGATTGGAGAATGATGAGATGAGTTGAAGAATGGACAAAAGCTCAAGCTTGGGGATGCCCACGCACCCCAAGAAATATCCAAGAGGTACAAGCGTCAAAGCTTGGGGATGCCCCCGAGGCACCCCTTCTTCATCGGCAAAAATTAGGTCACCTTTCAACACACTATATTTTTATTGCTTCATGCACTATGCGTTTTTCCTAGAGCGTCTTTACTTTAGTTTTCAGTTTCGTTTAGTTTTGTTTGCTGCAATAAATGGTTGGACCCCAACAAATTTCTTTTGGAGAAGTTGCCTTGCTTTTCATTTGCCAAGAATACCCCGTTTTTTACTCTTATCGTTCAACGAGTGTTCTCTTTTTCTAGAACTGCGTTTAACTTTCGTTTTTCGCCTTAATTTTTGTTCAGATCTTGTTTTATCTTTTCATAAAGGTGTATTTTGACCTCTGGTCCATGTTGGTTTTCATCAAAAGAGTTGTTTCAAAAAGGTTCGAATGGTGTTAGAAAAGAGAAATTTTTTCATGCAAAAAGTGGTACAAAAAGGAGCTTGTTTCGACTCCGGCTTAGACTTTTGCATATCGTGCTTGATGTCGTTTTGATAGTATGCTTAGTGGTTTTGCTGTAGCATGACTTGTCTCAAATGACTGAGATTGCTTAATGAACCTTTGAAATAATCATGCGTTGTTTTTATTATTTGGAAGCATTAATTTGGTTTTCTCCTTGATGCTTTATTTGGGTTGACTTGGTGCATGCTTACAAATGTTTGACTCATACAAAGTCGCCATAAGCCTCTATGATCATTTAGTATTTGACTTTTGATGCCATCTTATGCTTCTCTTAATGATGTTTTGTCGCTATGCATGATTATGGCCGTTATTGCTCTCTTAGTTGCTCGCTCTCAGTCTTTTGCTAGCCCTCATTTTGTACTGAGTATGAGCTCTACTCGTGCATCCAACTCCTAAAAACCAAGTTATTCCAATGAGTCCACTATAAATTCCTATGCATGGTATTTGCTAGCCATTCCAAGTAAATTTTCATGTGCTACCTTTCAAAACCTTCAAAATACTTCTCGTTTTGTGACAGTGTTTTCAGCTCATGGGGACGTAGTGGTCGGATTTGCTATCTTCCATATTGTTTATTCCAAAAAGAAAAAAAAGAAAAAAAGAAAAGAAAAAAGGCACTCCTCCATGGTATGTGAATGTTGGTGGGCACCCGATGGAATCGGTTAGCCATGGTTTGAGAAAGGAAAAAAGGTGGGAAGGAGTGCCAAGCTTTATAAAAGAGCACAAAAGTGCCAATCTCTCTCTCTCAAAAACTTGCTTCATTTTTGTATGGAAGATAGTAAGAACCCCATTGCCAGTCGTTGACAAAGACAACCACATCTCAAAACCCAATTTTTTATCTCTCTGTTTTACAAATAAAAAGCTCTAGCACATGTTCAATCACTGCTTTCCTCTGCGAAGGACCTTTCTTTTACTTTTATGTTGAGTCACCACCTTCTACCTTTATGCACCGTCTAAGAGAGCATAGTTGCCATTCTGAGTTTAATGTGTATAGTCCCAGAGTTTATCATTGATTGATTCATGATTTTGGTTTTACTTGTTCTTAAATTATTTGTATCTAGTCGCCCTCTTAAACTTGAAGGTGTCCTATGCATTTATGTATTGCTATTCCATGAAGGACAAGCTGAAAACCATTTTCTATGTTTTTCCATATGATTTGAACACACGTTTGACTTTCATTGTTTCATTTTTCATGATCTTTCGTTTGTGTTCTTTTTCATATTATAACATGGTTGCTAAGTTTCTTCTATTAAGATTATGTCTTTCATGCCCATGTTTTAAGTTCTTTTGATCCCAGCACTCAATGCTTACATAGTTGATCAAGATTGTGATGGTGCATGTCACCTCAAAAATTATTCTTTTGTTATCACTTACCTACTCGAGGACGAGCAGGAGTTAAGCTTGGGGATGCTTGATACGTCTCAAACGTATCTATAATTTTTGATGCTCCGTGCTTGTTCTTACACCATTTGCTTAGTGTTTTGTTACACTTCGTGGCATTTTTATGCATTTTCCGGAACTAACCTATTAATAAGATGCCACAGTGCCAGTTCCCTGTTTTCTGCTATTTTTGTGTTTCAGAAAAGTTACACAGGAAATATTCTCGGAATTGGACGAAACAAAAGCCGAACCTCCTAATATTTACCGAAGCTTCCAGAAGTCCGAAGAGGAGACGGAGGGGAGCCACGGGCTGGCCACACCATAGGGCGGCGCGGCCAGCCCTGGCCCGCGCCCCCTATGGGTGAGGCCACCCTGGCCCACCTCTGACGCTGCCCCTTCGCCTATAAAGACCCCCCGACAGGAAAAACCTAAACCCCCGATCAATTTTTCCAGGAACACATCGCGATCCGCCGCCGTCGTCGACCCGAGATCGGGAGGGTCCAGAAGCTCTTTCCGGCACGCTGCCGGAGAGGGGAATCACCACCGGAGGTCTTCTTCATCGCCATGCTTGCCTCCGGCGCGATGAGTGAGTAGTCTACCTTGGACTATGGGTCCATAGCAGTAGCTAGATAGTTGTCTTCTCCACCATGTGCTTCATGTTCAGATCTCGTGAGTTGCCTTACATGATCGAGATCATCTTTATGTAATTCTACATGTTGTGTTTGTTGGGATCTGATGAATATTGGTGTTATGTTAAGTTGATGTGCTGAATATTATATTATGTTATCTCTATGTTGTTTATGATCTTGCATGCTCTCAGTTGTTAGTAGCTATCTTGGCCAAGTAGATACTAGTGACTCCAAGAGGGGGTATTTATACTCGATAGTTGGATTCATGCCTCTATTTAATCTAGGGGAGTGATAGAAACCTCTAAGGTTGTAGATGTGCTGTTGCCACTAGGGAGAAAACAACATTCTTGTGTCCAAGGACATTCGTTTTGTTTACATTACATACTTTGCTTAATGCAGTTATCTGTTGTTCGCAACTTAATACTCGAGGGGTGTTCGGATGATATCCCCGCGAGTGGATTATTAGTCATAGATGCAGTTGGATGGCGGTCTATGTATTTTGTTGTAATGCCCAGAGTAAATCTCATAGTGATCCTCGTGACATATGCACGTTATCTTTATTTTATCAATTGCCCAACTGTAATTTGTTTACGCAGCATGTTGTTATTTATCTTATGGAGAGACACCACTAGTGAACTGTGGACCCCGGTCCAATTTCCTTTACATTGTTACACCGTTTACTTTACTCGCACTGTTTACTTTCTCGCATACTACTATTGTTTTCCACTCGATACGCTCAATTCTTTGTTTACAGCAAACCGATGAGATTGACAACCTCATCGTAAGTTGGGAACAAAGTAATTGGTTGTGTTGTGTGCAGGTTACACGTTGTTGCTGGTGCAAAGCAAAGCCCTGGACGAGGCGCCTTATAAATTATCCGGAGCTGTCGCGAAGCTAGCAGGCATCACCTTCTGAAGTTTGGTTTTTTTCTACTGGTTCGATAAACCTCGGTTTCTTACTGAGGGAAAACTTGCCGCTGTGCTCATCATACCTTCTTTTTGGGGTTCCCAACTGGGCGGTCATCTACATCAACACCGCACCGCAATCAGCACTCATTACCTTTAATTTTTTTTTGAAACTGCATGTTTTTTACACCACACCAAAATTTTAAATGAAGGCTAATAGGACTGATATATCAACAAATATATCAGTATTTGACTTGACATGTATACTGATAAGATGACAATATTTTTTTTGTAAAAAAGTAGGATTTTTTAAAGGTATTTTCAAGTTCATCAAATTACCAAAGTTATGTATAATGTTCTATAAATACATATACAAAAAATGTACTTTTGATGTCAGTGTAAAGATTTTATGAGTCTATACTCTTGTATTTCTTAATTGGCTAGTTAATAAAGTTGGAAGCATATATTTGTTATGCCCAAGAACTGTCATTGTTCATTTCCTTGTAGTGACAATGCATGTTTTGATCAAGAATGATGAAAAGAATGTCAAATATCTGACATAACTACATATCATCCGACAAATCAGCTAGTATGCATAAGCCAAAGCGATAAACCTTGCACCACACTGAGTGAATTAAGTTTTGATCGCAATATGGACGGAAAGCATAAGAGCATATATGCCTAATTTGCGTGTTCACCTAGTACAGGGTGCACTCTGCATACCAATCATTCAGAACACATCTACACTTGGTTTGGTTGTTACAGGCTAGCTTACAGCAGAGGCAGAGTCATACCAAGAAGAAACGATAATACTATTACTAAATCTGAGAGCCGAGGCCGAGGCGGAGATATATAAATCACCAGTCCGCTTCTCCACCAACACATCGACATCTCGAGCTCTCTTGTGCTCAGCACCACCTCAACCGCCGCCAAGAAACCAGGCGAAGCGAAGATCACAGGACTCAGGGAACATCCTTACAATTCACAACATGAAGAAGCCATCGACGCTTCTCCGATCAATCTCCACACGCCTCTCCACGCGGCTGGCCCCGTCGCCGGCGGTGACTCCCTGGCCGCCGGTGCGCTCCGCCTACGATCGCTGGATGGTAGCTGAGGTCGATGAGCTCCGTGCCGACGCGCTCGCCCCGTGCACCAGCACCGTCTGGCTCGGCCGTGCCATCGGCCTCGCCGTCGCCGCGCAGAGACGGCTCGTCGCGTCGGCGACGTCGGCTCCGGCATCCGGCATTGACCGCAAGACCATCGACGAGTGTGTGGAGGACACGGCGGAGCTTCTCGACGCTTGTGCCGGACTCAGGGACAGGCTCGATCTGATCAGGAGCTACGCCTCGTCCATGCGCATCGCGCTGCACTGGCTCGAAGGCACCGGTGGCTGCTCGGCGACCGCTCGGCGCCACGCTGCCGCGGCATTCGCGGAGTGCGAAGCCATTGAGCGGCGGTGCGGCGCGGAGCTCGCCAAGTGCGGGTCCAACCTTCGCAAGCTCGGCGAGAGGGCGCTGCACACCAGGCCACATTCCGGGGGCAGAGCGCAGTGCGAGGAGTCGTTGGCCGGCGCGCGAGCGGCGGCGCTTCTTGCCGTGGGATCCCTCGGCGTCGCTCTGGCATTCAGGCCGCGCCGCTCCGTTCCCAGCATCATGCACGCCGCTGGCATCGTCAAGGACGGAGCGGTAACGCCGTGGGAGTGCGAGTTCCAGGAGGTGCAGAAGCACGTCAAGGAAGTGTACGAGCGCCGCAGGAAAGAGGGCGTGCCATGTATGGCCGAGCTCGAGGCCGCGGCGGCCGACGGACGGATGGTGAAATGCGCCCTGACCACGGGCGGCCGGCATTTGCCGGAGGCTGCGGTTGCCGCGGCGAGGAAGAGGTGCGACGAGCTGGAGGAAAAGATGTTTGTGCTCGAAGAGAGCATCGGCGAGCTGCATAGGGAGCTCATAGGTGTTAGGATGGTTCTCTTGGAGTGGTCACAGAGAGAAAGAGGGCATGAAGTTCTCAGGTTGTGAATGATTACTAAACTGAACCATAACAAATTCTCATATAGATTGATAGAATGTAGCTATTTAGTTGCTAACTAATTTAGTTAGTTGATATTTAACCGGTTTATAATTAATTAAAGAGCCATCAGCATTGAGTTAGCTTTGATCATAACCGTGTTGTACAAGTTGTTGCAACCCTGGTTCTGTGTTGTTATACTTGCAACCTATCCGATCAATATAAAGAGACAACACTCACCGATCACAGCTCTCTCGATCTCGTTTTACTTCATGGTATCATAGATTCATAGCTAGATTGATCCAAAGCATGCTTTGTTTTGCTATGCTGACTACCTCTCATTGTACCTCGATCTTGCGCTTGATATATTCTCTTCTGGAAATTCCATAAGCTTCAACGTTGCCTCATAACCCCCCACCCTCCCATCACCATCAAGCTATCTCCGTAGAATTATCTCCTCTATTGCGTGAATGTCGTTCGTGTGACGAAAAGCCGTATCCTCATGGGTTATGCCCATGTCACCTTCCCTATCAAGCTGATCCCCAATCCGAAAAATGTCGGCACCGAACTCCTTCAAGGACCCCTATTCTAGAATACCAAAGCCGAACAAGCCATAATATTGGCCATTCTCGCAAATCTTACTGAGGAAGTGGTCGACATGCTGTATCTAACTGTTTAGGTAGAAAGATTATTCTCGTGTTAGCTTTGATCTTAATTGTGTTGCACAAGTTTTGTAACCCTGATTTGGTCATCAATTGCAACTTCTCTGATCAGTATAAAGAGATAACACATCTGGCCCTAGAGATATACTTTTGGCACCCACGAACGGAAGTCTCGCAATCTTATTTTCGTTCATGGTATCAGTGCTAGATTGATCCAACTATGTGATTGGGTTTGTTCCCAGTTGTTTCCTTTTGTTAGAAGGTTCAATGTCACCATCCTCTTTGCAGCCATTAGAAAGGAAGCTACACGAGCCAAGAATACAAATCGTTATGAACAAGGAAGGATATGTGAGCTTTGAGATGCAAAATTCGGATGGGGCAAATGATTAGCACAAAGATGACGCCACTTTCACTTGTATAGAGTGACGCTAAGGACACCCTGGAAGGGAGACAACATCGATACGATCCATGGTTAAACGTAATTCCATGTTGAAACGTTATGTACGTGAAAACAGGCGACTCCAGGGCGATCGGATCTCAACCTCCAGCCGGCGCCGCCGCAGCCCCCGCAGATCGCCCTGTCTCTGTGGCCTTTGGGCCATGGAGGCACAGTGGATCTCGACCTTCGTCGATGGGAGGGCTCCGCCCCCTGTTTTGAGGGTTTCGTTCTTCGTTTTTAGGGTCAAGGTTTATAGGGACGGCGCTCAGGTGGTTGTGGCAGCGGCGCCTCATGCAATAAGGTCTCCTCATCTTCAACCCCATCTCGGTGGTAACGCCGAGAGGCTTGTGGGAGTGGTGTGGTCTTCGAGGATTTTGTCTGGCTGTGGGGATCTTCGGATCGTCAAGGAGCTTCATCTGTAGTTCTTCCTTCTTCATCATCCCGCTCGGCGACTTCCCGTCCGCAACCAACAATGTCAGGCCGACTCAGGGAGGAGCGATAGCGGCAGCGCACACCGTCGACACGGTCTGAAGGTTGAAGATGAAGGGCTTCACAAGGATCTCATTGTAATTTTTGTTTTTCTTTGGGTGCTTTGTACTATTTGTTGTTTCTTTTAATGCAGAGTTCTATGCGCAAAAAAATGTAATTCCATGTTGCCAAGCAGGACTGCCTCAAAGCGGGCTCCTGCTGTGGAGACAAGATGGGCCATGGTTATTTTACATGTATGACATAAATTTATTGCAAGCGGGCCTTTCTTAATCTCCGTATGCAATACATGGCTTTATAGAAACAGTGCTACAAAGTTTTTCATTATCGATATGCTCTTGCTCCTCATATAGACCGCTTGACTTGACCTACTTGTATATTGCGTATTATCCATGTGCAAGAGAGCGGATCCACTGTTAGAGGCACGTCTGTTCAAGGCACCTCTGCAGCTCCTCCTTCTCCTCTTCGTCCAGATCTGGTCACACCATATAGGAGGTGGCCTAGGAGTAGAGATCGAAGAGGAAGGCCCGTCGCATATGCATAGATCCCAACAACATTGGGAGGATCCCCATGCGTTGCATAGATCCCGACGGTGTTGGGTGGATCTAGGAGATATTGGGAGAATCAAGAATCCTCTCTAGACCTCTCATCCAGTGGGCGACATCCAACGCCTACGTGGAGGCGTCCTGCATCCCATAACACGTAGATCCATGGGCTGCAGAACCAATGATGGACCAGCCAAGCCTAAAGACGACGACGACGAACTACGACAATTTGAAGGTATAAATATTTGTATGACTATCCTTCGTGCGGATGAACTAGGTTGTCTTCATATTTAGGGCTATTTTTTAATATGTTACATTTTGCTTAGTTCATTTCAAATTTGTTACCAAACAAATTTTATATTTAGAACTATTGTTTCAATCTGCTTAGTTTATGTTCTGCTTAGTTTGTTTCATATCTGTGCTTTATTTCAATCTATTATGAAGTAGGCCGTCATTATATTTAGGCTATTCTTTCAATCTATTATGTTACATCTATGGCTGGCCGTCATGCCAGTGAACTAGGCCAAATAAGTTGTTTATGGTATAGTGAGGTTGTTGTACATGCTACTTTGAGGTTGTTGTTTATGGTACTATGATAGTTGTTGTTTATTCTACCGTGAGGCTGCTGTTTACGCTAACATGAGGTTGTTGTACATGCTACTATGAGGTTGTTGTTTATGCTACCATTTGTTTTGTCTTCTTCAGTTAACATAATTAGGTGTTATGTGTTGGAGCCGCATCTCGCTGCCCCTCTTCTTCTTCTACCCCTCTAACTCTCTTTGTAATCTCATTTGTGTCTCACACACAACCACAACCCACACATAAACATACACCAAGACAGAAAACACTCATCCTTTGCAAAGAGACACTCTTCTTGGTGACAATAGCGAGTTAGAGATTACACTGAATTTGCTCAGCCCTCTTGGCCTCTTAAATAGCCAAACAAGATACTTACATGCTAACAACCTAGGGAGCACACCGAGTGGTTCGAATGTATATAGAAAAAAGTTAACACTATGCATTGAGCCACTAACTAACCATGACCTCTTCTTCCTAGTATCACTCTAGGAACCACACAAATAGACTAACAACTTGATCAACAAAGTACTACTCACGTGACTTATCTATGCATGCAGCTAACTACTCTTTGCATGTAGCCATATCCCTATGTGCAATACTGCCATATCTCACGGCACCACACATGAACATACATTGTTAACTAACATCTACATATCAAGTTTAGATCTAACATTATGGCTAACTAGGAGCTTGTTTGAAATCTATAGTATATTTTGTTGACATTGCATAAAAGGAAACAAGCTACAAATGCCACCCATCCAAAATTGTTAGCTAGTGGAGCTAGCATAATTTTGGGCGTGCTTGGCAAAGGCACTAGTGGACAACTTATTACGGCGATGAATTAATAAGGGACGGGAGCTGAACATCCACATGACGCTATTGTGACATTATGGTACATTTCATAAATACTTTGTGAGTAAGAGTGTTTTATGTAGTGTGACTGAAATGACACATCAGTGATGATATATACTAGATTATATTTGGTTGTCACACCAGAATAATATCAGAGCGAGGCCCGGACGGTGAGAGTTGTCGTCGTCAACCATCTCATTAGTGGGTTGACTTCCACAACGAATGTTGTCTTAAGGCATAAGTAACTTCTTGTTTCAACCCATCTACATTCAGTTTGTTTATAGTTGCAAGCATACTTACTTATTGCTAATTTTTTATTTATGCATAGTGTCAAGAGGGTGGGAAGTGTTGGATATTCTTAGCATAGCATCTAATTCCTTCAAGGCTACATCCATCCGATTAGAAGAATTCACTATTTTCTTCCACCTTTACACCAAGACAATATGTAGTTAGTCGTATTGTAATTGAAATGGAATGATGACATTTGGTAGCATGATAGGTTAAGTGAGGCATGAAAATGTGCAATTAATCATATTGTGATTGAAATGTAGTGATGACATTTGGTATGAATGAATTTTTTTATCTTTCTTGCTTGTGCTGTTAGTTTTTGATGTGAAGTGAGATCTTGATTCGTATTGTTTACACACTAGAATATCACAGTGCACTAGAAAAATCATCACTGATGGAACTATCTTAAGACAACGGTTATATTTGTCAAATCAGTGACATTGTTGCAATAGAGTTCTTCACATCCGCCACCGACTTGGGACACATTGCCATTTTTGGTTGCCGATGGGGTTTCGAACCATGTCCATAGGGTCGCTTTGTACTAGTGTTTCTTGTACATACCGACTAATAATTCCAGGTGCTGACATGTGTTTCAAACTTGGAGACCCGTTCTTGAACACATCCTTGATACAAATTTCAACTAGCTCATCGAATCCTAGTACTGCCATACATATCAGTTAGTAACAACAAAGGAAGCATTAGTTTTGCTCAATACAATACGTGACTTATGGCTATCATCACAAAGGTTCCCTCATCTTCGAGGGAAAGGCGTTGGCGAATTAATGTGCATCAACATGGAGCCCAACATAAGTTCCTTGTCCCTAAGGTCCCAATTCACCAACAAAGTCAGAAGAACCAAGAATCCCCCATATGAGGACTTACGACTTGGGACATAGTAGGGTTTAGAGTAAAGACCCAACCATGCTTTCGAGTTTCACCCAGGAGCTAACTGCCACAGCTTCATTAGGAATGTTGATTGGGGACTGAAGATGGCATTGTGTTCCCCCAGTTGGCCAACTATGCATGTGTGGAGATAGACATATATTAGAGAAAGCTCAAGAAGGCCTACCCCGAATCCATCGAAAAGGAATCCCCGAGTTCAAAAGGAATGACTCAAAGACGATGAAAGAAAACACAATGACCTACTCATCAGACTGCAATTCATGCGACATGAGGACTCCTTCATATATGAAAGGAACTACAAACCTATCAAAGGCTATATAAGAAGGATGCAAGGCCCCTTGAAGGACTAAGCAACTCCAGATCCACGGTGGGATATCGCCACCATCATTGTCATCTTGATAGCAACCATAACGATCTAGGACACTTTGTCTTCTTTCAACCGCCACAAAACCCTTGTTGAGTTCATCTTGCCTAGTTCTCATATTGTAATTATGCATTTTCTCTCTATATAATGGAAACATGACAGGAGTAGCGCTTTACCTGCATGGAGGGACCGAACCTAGGCATATATAGTCTCACGTAGCATGTCCTGACCAGAGCATCCCCACAACAAGATAAATTATGTGCTCGCATGTACATGCTTGTCAGTTCATATGATCATTGCGATTTTATCACTCTGAAAAGATCTCCAACATAAGAGTATGTTTTTGACAAAAACAAAATATACTTACCAAACTGACTAAAAAGTATTAAACAGATGAGGAATTTTTTGTAATCTGTTCTGTTTCATGAAACTACATGTTTGCAGAAGAAGGAATAATCCTTTAACTGCCCTCGATCTATAGATTTTTCGACAGGCTCCTTAGGCCTGGGATTGGCTTCGCGTCGGGGTGGCTCACGGGAGGTGTTCTAAGTGGACAAGACGGTCTAGATCATGCTGGTCTTGTTGGACTGCCGGTGGATTTGGGCTAAAGCCAATGACGACAACGCCTGCGGGTCGTTGTAATCTTATTGAAGGCATTTGCTAAGCATCTTGAGCTCCTGCCCATATCGCTCAGGGGAAGCCCTAGATCCGTTTTCTGGGTCGTACGTTGGTGGCGCTTAGCGTCATTCCCTCCATGGGCAACATATGGGAGTTGGACCTAACTTGTGAGACCAGTGGAATATTACGCTGTTCAAGAAGGTGGAGCGGCATGCCATCTACCGTGTCAAAGACAACAAGTCTTGGCGGCATAGTACAGCGCGGTCTTGACGCATGACTTTATGGACTCGTGTAGGACAAAGACGTTGTTTGGTGTCGTGGTGGCGTCGACGGCAAACCTGTCAAGGGTTATGTGAATTTGTTCCCTAAAGACAGCTCTATGGCTCGACGGTGATAACGGCTTCTGAAACAAGTGCATGAGATGTTCGTCGAGAGTCAGCTGGCCTTAAGGGTAATCAGGTGATGCCTCTTGTACCTAGCTGATGTGGTGTTGTTTATGTTTTTAGGGCACAAGGCTTTGATGATATTTGTTCTCCCATTGTCGGTTTTATAAGTGTTGCGTGGTAACTTTCGATCATTTAATGTATGCTCATGTAAAACAAAATGTTAATAAAAACCGTGCATATTGTAGATACAAAGGCCGGTCTCAACCTCCTTTTCGAAAGAAAACCACTCTCCCAGTTGCCTTTAGCAAGACCTCCCCCAGTACCGGGACAAGAGTCACAAGACCCCCGGCGAGAGAAACAGGTCGAGGAAGAAGAAACATAGACCGTCGTGATTTGCATCGTACACGCCGCGGTTAGCTCCATCATCAGGTCGCTCCGTCACATGGCAGGCAAAGGGTCAAGCAACAGAGCAAATATGTCGTCCATTTCGCAAACATGCCCTTGTGCGCTCACTCGCATTTGGACGGCAAGCAGGCAGCTCCCATTCCCTGCTGCTCCAAAATCAAATCTCCATCACTCCCGCCGGTCCCTCCCATCTCCTTTGCGCCTTGATGACACTGTTCATATAGATTCGTGAGTAAACACTTGTTAGTGTTAGCGACAGATCGTGGCCATAAGTGGCTGAAATATGCCCTGGTGTATACATATGAGGCCGCCCCATTTTTTTAAAAAAAATCTAATTCTCGTTGCCCCCTTTAATTTGGAATTAAATCGTTGAGTTCTTCATACATGGCCAAGTTGCGCTAGAGATAACCCTTCAGACAAAGGCTGACTGGTTGCATGTTTTCGGAATCAAATAAGTTGCTCTAATTAAATCTTCATCTTTCCCAGAAAACTAAATTCAGCAGAGCAAAGCCCGCATAGGCATAGCCACCCACTGAGAGAGAAGCTTATCTCATTGCCACCTCATTCTTCGCATGCTTAGTGCCCCTAACTGTATTTAAGATCCAGTTCAGCGCATCATGTGCAAGTTGACAGTATAAAATACATACAAAAATACAGGCACTTTCAGTCCTCTAACTGTATTTTTGATATAACAAAAGGACTGCTATCACTCATAGCTTTATTACCAATTATCAACTCTATTATCGAGCGTTGCGTTGACGATTATTCTTGCTAGCTGAAGTAGCAACTCGACTACTGATTATCCTTACATCTTCTTTGTAGCAACTTGACTACTGATTATCGTGTGTGGTTTTATATGGTTACAACTTAGTACAGGGAAGTGACCTAACAAAGTTATCAACGGAATGGGATTTATTATTCAATTCGTCAAGAGCTTTTGCAACTTTGTGTTGGATAGTGACCAACAGCGATACTTAGTGGATCGAGCCATCGAGGGAGTGATGCTTTGTGCTGCTTCCAAAAGGCGACGCAACACCAACCGCTGGACTCGAACAGCTGGTTGGCTTAATTTTATTCCATCAACGTTACCCTGTACGATTCATGCCGGATCAAGTAGATCTTAACCTTTTCGTCCAGTAATGCTCATGGGATCTAAGTTTCTAATGCACACACATGGCTAATTTGCGGCTGCGATCGTTCAGGGAATCATGAGATTAATTTCGCAGCAGCAAGCAAATCTTACTTTCTACCTTATCTCTCTCTGTACGGCAGGACACAGTGGGTACTCCACCGGCCAGGCTCCGTGCGTTCATGTGTCCAGTAGCAGAGTAGCACTAGCAGCGGCAAACGAATCGCTGGTAGATTTCATCCATCTGCTCCTCCTTCCCTAGACGTTCTATTTAAGCTATTCGCCATTTTTGCTGCTTGTTTTATTTCCCGGTGGTCGGCTGCTGCCGCTACAACTGATGCTAGCTGTTGCCTCTTGGTGGTAATCAGGATTAGGATAAACGACAAGATCACGACATTTTGACTCTTTAGATTTGTTGGGTGATATTCCATTTTGAGTCAGTTCAGACGAGCTTGGATTAAAGCTCACAGGATCCGTAAGAATATAGGACGTGGTGCTTGATCCCAATGATACATGTGCTTTCACTTCGTGGGTAACTGTGAAAATGGTCTTCGCATATTTTGAGTTTTCCCACGACCTGTGACTATTGTAGTACTACTGTTCAAAGATGGTAATTAATTTATCGGTTTTGTTAGTTTTTAGTAGAATCTTAAACCATCAGATTTGCATTGTGATTCGTGTACTTGAGTTGTAACTGAGTTTTTTTCAGTTACAAGTGAAGTTGCAACTAGAAACAATACATCCAAACCATTAGATTTGCTTCGTGATACGTGCTAGTGGTGAGTTGCAATAAGTTACAACTGAGATGTGATAATGTTATTCTACTGAGCACTAAGTTAGTGCTTAGTAGAGTGAGCCCTAGACACATGCTTTATTTATAGAGTACTAATGTGTCCGTGAGATCAGTGATTACGGTATCAAGCGGATCCCGCCAAAATCACACTTCTAGTTTATTATGTGATTTTTAGTTCAAGTTTCAAGACCAAATTTAATATTGAAACTAAAATTCATATTTTTAGTTACGTGAGCCCTTATCTCCTACTGCTGCAGTGAACCTCCAACAAAAGAGCTGGAACTCCTTAGCGGTGACCTTGGGACCTCTGGGTGGATGCAAGGTTGCGATGGATGCGAAGGCAGCGCGCTGGCAAGCTATGGCGGCATTGGAGTTGGGAATCCTAGCTTAGAGCTGGTCGACGATGTGTTGCGGCGGTGCTTCGGTGGCGTTGGCCTCGAGCACCATTATCGGTGTTCGCTAGGCTGGCCGATGGCTGTAGATGCGGTAGGTCTGGGTTCCATCACTTGGATCTGACCGATGGCGGTCGTGCCCCTCTTTGACGTTGATGGAAGCTGCTCTTCTCCTGTGGTGTTGGGTCTCCTACACTGGTGAACTTCTTGTTTGGCGGTTAGGGTCAAGCTAAAAACCTAGATCAGTGACGGCGACAACAAGGACGACTCCTAAGGGTGATATCTCCTCCATGGAGGTGCTGTCATGGACCTGACTACTGCCTTCCACCGTGCCCGTATGCACCATTGGAAACGGTAGGTGACAGTGGTGGCGTCACGACATTGTTTCTTTCTTGGAAGAGTTGTCTAGGTTGCCCGTGGAGTTCCCGAAGTTGCTTTATAGTTATGGTTGGTTCCTTAGCGCATGCGCCTTTGGGTGCAATGTAAGTCATGGTTGATGCTTGCTAGACGACGCCTTCCTTAGGTTTGGTCAGGCCCGACCATCGGATTGCCGACTCCTCTACAGCACATGAGTGGAGGGTACGTTGGTCCAGGCTGTCCCGGGGTCATTGACATTCTACGCGGGTGCCTGATATTGGTCGCCACGCAGTCCAGACGCCTCATACTTGTCTTACTGTATAGAAGCTGAATATAGTGACTTCGTTGTTTGTCGTCGTAGTGTAATAGGTATTGGTGCTATCCCAGAAATTAGGGTTGTATCAGCCACTTGGCCTTTTTCCATGAATTATGATAAACAACTTCATGGTGTATTCTAGATTTTTTTTAATATTACTATGTGTCTATGAAGTTGGAAAATACTGATGGGTGCAACTTTTCAATAAAGGAAATATGTTAATATCAAGATGGGGTGCAACTAGACAAGACATTTTCAGATTTTTACCCAAGCTCAGTTACAAATATTCCATATAAGTACTCTTATAGGATAAAAATTAAAGATAACACAAGCACTGTAGAAGGGACCCTAGCCCATCCCACCACGCTGGCCACTCCAAGAAGCTCCGCCCCTGAGTATGTGACAGCTAGATCGTTTGACTTACAGTTGCCTAGAAGATTTGAGATTATTATTCCATTGTTCTTTTGAACTACTTGTTCTTTTTGGAATGAAAGAACTGCTCAAGCCTCCATGGATAACCCATAATCAATGTATATTGTAATCTTACATGCATAACAACTTGACACTCGACATCAACCACTTGGAATATGACTGGCCTAATATAACTCGTGATATGATCACGTCAAATCAATGCCAATCAGGATGACGAGCTACTCTGGTTGTTACATACTCTCAAGTGCTCCAATTGGCTTCTATTTGATATTGATGGAACACAAGGAAAATGCCATCTCTATTTTACTATTTATATGGTGTGATTCATAGTGACAGACGTGTCTCTTGGTCTCCCACTTGCAAATCTTCGTTCCACACCAACAAAGATATATATCACACATTAATAATTTCGTCACATCGTCCTAACAGGCTAACACATACCCTACGCACTTACGTTGGGAGAACCATGTAAGATCTAAACAAAGGTGGTTGTGGTTTGTTGAATGCACTTGCGTTAGTATTAGGAGACCAAGGAGCACTTCAAAGATCTAATGGTCTCCATGTCCGGTCATCACAGTTTTATTCTACCATTGTCAAACACATGATGGGTGCTGTAAAGACTAAATCACAAGTTCCTTGTTTGCTGAGTTGATTACATAAGATTCCGGTTAGTGTTGTATCAGGACTAGTGCCGGAGAACCTGGTGAGCTAACCACATTGGTGTTTTAGGATCTGATTGCACATATTAGCGTTACATTTGTCAAAGTTTAGTTATGGTGTCATGTGTCTGAACATATGCTTTGTCTGAGTGAAGGGAACAGACATCAAACATGAATGGTGAATTGGTTTCCGCGGTCTACAAGCCTTAAATTAGGCCCCCAGTGGCATGTTTTCATTTGGAAAAGAGGAAAAATATTATACATTGTAGTGGACTATTGTAAAAATTCAAAGTGATGGAAAGAGCTAAGTTATATATATTTATTTTAACACTTTCCCTCACCAGTGGCGGAGCCAGGATATTAATCTTATGTAGTCAATTCAAATTTGTGTAGTCAAATATATGTATTTATAAGAATATTTATATTTCTTACAAGAATATTTGGCCTATACCTAAAAAATAGTGTACTCAACTGACTACATAGTGTACTATGTCCATGGCCAGCCCAGGGTGGGGGGGGGGGGGGGGGGGGGTGTAGCGCCCTTCCTTATCAAAAAGACAGA